>OU015742.1:6898018-6911424 GCA_907169655.1 Acomys percivali | reverse complement strand
AGGGGAGGGGAGGGGAGGGGAGGGGAGGGAAGACCTGGAGGAAAGCTGGCTTTTAACAATAATATAATGAAGGCTACTGAAATGAAAATAAAAGACTGAACTCTTAACAATAAAGAGGGAGAAAGCAGGACCTGAGGGGAATCACTACTGGAGAATGTTTCTAGAGGGGCTGAAATGGGAATTAGAAATTACTAGCGGCCGCTGTCTCAAGGAGAGCTGGGTAGGTGAGGGTCAAACCAAGAGAAGAGCTGGGAGAGAGGAGATGCAAGTATGCACACCTACCAAGGACAAACAGTGCCTTACAGACCTCCATGGCAGGAAAGTCAGGCTGCAGAAAGAGGCATCAGGATTAACATGAAACCCAGAGGCAGGCGGTCTGAGACCTTCCATTCCCAACCATGGCTACGTGTGCCAGAACAGAGCTCAGGGCAGGGTGCAGCAAGATACGCCTGAGAAAGTAAATGACCTAAGAAGGGTCTTGACAGGCTAAGGAGCTTTTGGGTCTCAGGTCTGTTCTGGATCTCTAGCTGCACTGCCCCTTAAAACGCCTTTCTCTTCAGGGTTCAGCTCTTGGTTCCAGGGCACAGGAGGTGTCCTTTGAACCTAGATCACACCTGTAACATGTTTATAGACAGAGGGTGAAATGGGCTCCATGCCATAGTTAGTTTTGATTTATTAAAAGGAAATTTGTGGGTACACTTAGAGAGCAATAAGGCAGCTAAAGGAAAGAGTAGATTGATAGGTAGATGGGCAGACGAATGAGGGCCGAGACTATGGGTCAGTGTGTGAAATGGCTGCTGTACAAGCATGAGACCTAAGCTTAGATCACTAGCACCCATGTAAAAATCCAAGCATGGTGGTATACCTGTATCCCCAGCATTGGGGAGGTTGTGCAGGAAGGTGAGAGACCTTGTCTCAAAAGAAGAAGGTGGGCAAGATATTGAGGAAGACATGTGACATTGGTCTCTAGTCTTCACACCCATATCCACTTTCCCCACCGCCACCCCCGCCGCACACACCACTAACACACACAATGTCTCTGGGTGAGACCAAGGAGTTATGGCCAAACCTCTTTGGAATTCAGTGTTCTCATTTACTCATCAACTGGAAAATTCCTAAGGTTCCTTCCCGACCTTAAGTTCTTTTTAACTGTCAGTGGCTCCTTGCTTAAGGTTAATGTGATTAATCGCAGCAGATGGACTTTCTGTGATACACTTAATTTGTAATTTTGAAAGCATGTCTAAACCTCCCTGAAATATATGATGGCTTCTCCGAGATTACTTCAGAGCTTGTTAAATATCCAAAGACAGACAAATCCCAGACAGTCTTAAAAGGGAATGGAGAGGAAAATGACATTGTAAAGAGGAAGACAAAACCTTTTGTTTAAAAAAGGTAGAACACTTCTTTCATTCAAGTCTCTGTGAGTGAGAGATGCGAATGATGGTTCATATGAGAATGTCTTATTCTACTCTTTCAGGTAAGCTGAAAAAGCAAGCATATGTGCATTTTCAGTGATTTCTAGGGAGGATAGGGACATACTTAATACAACAAGTAATCACCCTCCTTCTTACATCTTAATGAGCGTTTCTAATCTGCTACTGCATAAGTAAATTAACTTATTTTTCTATTAAATGTTGTCATATGAATATTTAAGAGTTGACTTATACAAGATGCTGTCCTGAGTTATAACTGAAACAAATGCATAAGACAATGTGGTCCCAATTGTGATGTCCAGGGTAACAGAAGCTGAGAGGCTTGAGACAATAAAAGCAGGATCTGCTTCAGAGCTCTTAGTGTTGCATTTTAATTATTTAAGAACCCCCACACCTCCCCCTACCCAGCATACACAGCGGCTGCACTCCTAACTTAGTGGAAGAGGTTTCATTTGAGTTGTGATGTACAGAGAGTCCAGACACAGAATACCACGCACTGCCCTGAAAGGCCGCTCAACAAGAATCTTGAGTAATGAAGGACAAGGATATTCTCATTTTGTTGCCTGACTACAGGCGAAATAAACTGCTTATAAGATATTTTCTGTGATTTAAAATGGCTTACAAATCTTATATTGAGATGATTTGCAATGTTAGCACCATTTGGGGTTCATGATAGAATCTATTCTTCAATATCATGTACCAATACATAAGAGCAAATTAAGTTGTATGTTCTAGGACTTTACACTGCTTTAATAATAGCTATTACTCAAGGCACAGGAATTACAGTAATTCTCTGTCAGAGATGTGTCTGGGAAGTGAAGTGGGAAAGGCTAGAAGTTGAGGGGATAGACAATTTTAAGCAGATTCTAAATGAATTCAGGCAAGTGCTACCTGAGGGTAGCACTGACTGGCCTGGGCATGAATGACAAGCACTGGCACTGGGCATCAATGTGACACTGTAGCAGATGTCACTACCACTGTATGCCATCAGATCACTGGTTTTTGTGATTGTAACAATGTGTATGAGACCTTACCAAAAAAACCACACAGGCATTAACACGTCACTTATCAGTGCTCACATTGTAAATACAGAGTTATAACTTCCTGCATTAGATAAATCACTTTACCCCTCACTTATTCACAGTAAAATTAAAATCTGTAAGCTTAGATTCTGGGCCTCTGGAGAGGAAAGGAAATTGATTTTCAATCTTTGCTATTGACGTTCCCAGTCAAATACCCATCAAGGGTTATTTGATGGTCTGTATATGAACTGAGTGCAAAGCTTTTAAATCCTCAAGATTTAGCACCCCACCCCTCCCCATAAAATCCTCAATGTGTGCACGGGTGAGCCAGGCTAATGGTTTCTTTTTAAAACATCATGGGGAAAGCAGAGTGCTTCCTGTGTGGGACAGGTCAGTGCTTCCCAAGGAAAATGTGCATTGGGCATGAAATAACTCAAGAGCAACGTAATAGACGCTGGGAGAATGACTGCGGGTTGTCTGTGGTTCATCGAGGCTTGTCTGGTTTACGGTGCTGCTTTCCCTAACTGGTGCCTCACGTCAGAGTATGCCTTGCCAGGGACAATGACGTCTTCCCCACCTGCTGAAGTATCCTCAGAAGGACCAACGTGTCTAAAACGGATGGATGGGCTGCCATAACGGCAGCATAGAGAGCCAACAGTTTAAAACTTGCTGCTTAGCTGACAGACTCAGCTCAAGGTACCAACGCACCAGGGAAAGTTCGAAAATCTGTCGGCTAGGTGTCCACCACCCTGCCAACTTGGTTGATTTCAATGCAAAGGAAACACTGAAAAAAAGTGTTTACAATACAGGTGTGTCATGAACATTGGCAGTGCTTCATCCACAGTATTGAATACTGCCCTTCATGTCACTCTTTTAAAGACTGCTGGGGAGAGTGGAGAGAGCTTGGATGTCTAAGTGCAACCAAACTGATAATGACCACTTTCTTTCTCTTGGCTCGACTAGGAAGTCCAGCATGCTTATTAGGATGAAGTAACTCCAGGAGAAGCCCTCTGCTTTAGTCTGGACAAGAAGGCAGAAGGTCCCTGGTGGCAAATGAAGGCAGCAGAAGCTCTGAGTTATTATACCCAGGATGTTGGAGCAGGCTCCTATGGCCGTATTTTCCCTCCCCGTGTTCCTTAAATCCTTTGCCCTGGACAGAGGGATAGGTCCACAATGTAGAGGAAAGAGTGGAATCACAAAAGCTCCAGTTTCCAGCTCGAGGAGAATAATAAGAAGGTCTAAGGAAAAACTAAAGTATTTGGGACACAGTAGGAATTACAAGGTTCACCACCACATGGACACATACAGTTCCAAGCCTTAGTAGCATGTTCAGCCTGAGAGATAAGCTAAGGAGCAGAAGCCTGCTCAGGTCCCAGGCTAGCAGGTACTAGCAGACTCTCTGCTGTGTGCAACGGCAATGCAGAGGCTTTGACACTGAACCTGTGTTGGTGCTTCCGCCACAGCCTGGGCAGCTCAGATGGTCCTCACTGAGGCCTGACTCCAATAAGGGGATGTCCCTGCTGAAAGAGGATATCACCATTTCCCATCACAGAATTGCAATGAAACTCACTGTCCTTTAACAAAATGCTCAGAAGTTTCTGGATCTGAACCATCATTATGACGTAACAAAGGAAGAACCAGGAAGATGTCAATGAGCTGGAACAGCAAGTAACACAAGCTACTGCCGAGACAGCGAAAGTACTGACAAAGACTTTGAGCTAGTAATCAGAAACACGTTTGGACAAGTATTTTGACTTTAAAACAAATAGAAAATTAAAAATTCAACAAGCGATAAAACATGAAAGGAAAAATCAATTGTTGCCACCAAAAATCACAACAATAAGACAGACAAAAGCCTTGTTGCGGGATGAGCCCAACAGCAGGAGGCCGCCATACCGGAAACGCAAACTAAAGACAGCAAATCAGAGCTGTTGATGCTCTGAGTTGAGAGAAACTAAAATATCTGATTTTTATGTGATGAGAGACCCAGAATGAAAGAAAAGTGTATGCAGTAGGGGAAAATATTTTTAAACCAACGGTGGTGGCAAACTGTCCAACTGTAAAGACAGAGAGATGCCTGTGGATTCAAACACTCAGCACCTTCCAAGCTGGTCACGTGATGAAGTCCATGGCAGGACTCACTGTGAAGCTGAAGATGTCGAAAGGACGAAGCATTAGGTGTGATGGGCCAACTGGAAAGGAAGGAGTAGAGGCAGGCAAATACTAATATTTCTATGGAAGTCACGGTTGCCAAGAGTCTGATGTCTGCATGATTAGCTCTAGTTAGCGGCTCTCACACAGAAGCATGCACCAGAACTACTTCCTGACATAAAGACCTGGACTGCGGCCCCATTCCTGGACCATGTGGAGCACAGGGGTTGGAATCTGTGTATCTACCTAGTAAGCTCCCAGGTAATGCCGACGTCACTGATCTGGGACACCTTAAAAAAAAATCATTCTCTTTTAAAAATAGTTCAGGTTTTGACATGCGAAAATCTGTTAAATTGGTCCATCTATAAGACACGTGTCTGATTTTCAGGTCTCTAGCTTGAGGACGGCATCTGAGGGGTACTCAGGTCAGTCCAGGGGAGCTCACAGGGAACAGACACAGGTGTCTTATGCTCCTTGCAGCACATACAGGTCCTCTGCTTTAGCTGGATGATGTGGCTCAACCCTCAAAGATCTATTTTCCTTTCCAGTTCCACTAAAATTCCCTTTTGATTTGTCACTGAGCAACTCACAGCGGCCCTCAAGCAGATGAAAATTTTATCAAAGGCTCCTCAGCGGCACTCTGCAGACAATCACCTGTTCCCTCTCTCAGGGTGCTTGAATAGATGCAAATATATTTTGGCACCAGAGCACATCACATTCAAATGCACCTAAGTGTGAACTGCCAAGATGCAGCTTCAGTAGCACTTCTAAATGAGAGATGAATGCTCACTGGATCCCACACACCAAAAGTGCCCACGGACACATATGTACAAGTTAACTACAGCTAACAGTGACCAGCTTTAAAAATATATATTACAGCAAAAAACCAGTAATAATTCAAATAAGAATGAGCACTTCCTAGAAGTTTTAAGACAATGCTGAAGCATTTCCTGAATTACGACATGCTTGACCATCATGCTACTTCTAATTAAACATACGGTGGTTAGGGTCAGGAGGGCTCAGGAGTTCAGACTCAACCAAGAAGACCTATGCACAGGACACCATGGACACATATTTCCTTCCTTCTTCCCGTCAACTCATTTATGGACTTAAGCTGGGACCGTGAGAAGCAGGGGGCCTGAGCTCTGGGTACACATTAAGAGAAGAGTATGTTTATATACAAAGACAAAGGGGAGGTGTCTGATGCCAGGCACTAGAATATTCCATCCTATCCAAGCTCACAGTTCTAGCTAATGCTCTTCATTTTAATGACAATGCTAACAGATGAAACAATTTCCTATTATTTAGTGTGTGTGTGTGTGTGTGTGTGTGTGTGTGTGTGTGTGTGTACGTGTGGGAGGTATGCTATTTGAGAAAAGACAGTTTACTGACACAAGCTGAAAATGAAGAAAAAAACAAACAAACAAACAAAAAACCACCCTTGCCCCTAATAGGGACAACTTGCTAAATTTAGACAAATCTATTAGTTGGCATTCGCATGTGTCAAGTGATTTAGATAAGGAAGTTTTAATTACTACTTGTGCTGTTTTAATGGCACAGCCTAGCACATTTCCAAATGAAAGTAATTTACCAATGAAGAGACAGCTGAATGCCAAATATCAGCAATAAGCTGGAGACTGGCAAAGATAAGGGAGGAAGCTGTGGGTCACACACGATGACCCTGGGGTGCAGTCACCTAAGGGCAACGCAGTAAGATGCCACTGTAATGCAGGTTGACATAAACTTGCATTTTCTGTCCTAGATCCCTTGTTCTAAAAGCACGGAACTGTTAACAAAACTGTTTCTTCTGTTATATTTTTCATAGATCCAATTGAGAGTTTACAGGCTAATTCTGAGGACTGAGAAACAATGAGCCAGGAAGTATGGTAGACCAATCAACCACTACAGTAAAGCAGAGACTGAAGTTAGGACAACAGACAGGGGAGACCGAAGGGACCGAAGTGCCCGAGACGTGATGATCTTCAGGGCTCTGCACAGGACCTATGCCTAACTCATGAAGCCAAAGAGGATTTAACAACACATACAAGGCAGGATTTCAGAGGGTGAAAGCATGAATGATAATGAATGATAATGAAAGGTCTGCTATAATTTTTGTCAATGTTCTGTACTAATACAGCAGCTGTCTGGCTACCTCGCGATTCATCTCCAAGAGGCTTGGTTGCCAAAAGTTAATTCACTGCACCTGACTTCACAAAAATAACCTAAGCGGGACATGCAGAAGTGCTCTATGGAACTGACTTTAAAAAGCTGCTTTATAGGCAAAAGCCAAAAGAGGTTTTTGAGTATAAAAATAGTGTTTTATTTAATCCTGCTCTTCACTTACTGTGTTTTTAATGAAATCCATTTTTTTTTTTTTTACTCTTTACTATAGGCATTTTTTTAAATTAACCCCTTATCAAGATAGCCTATGATCCTTGTATACAAATTTTAAATGCTGATTCCTCCTTCTCTGGCAGTGACAATGATCTGGAAGGAGGAATGTGTCAGTCCCATTTACTTCTTTTTATTTTCACTGCATATACTCACACACCTCCAATTTATCATATCACTTTGTATCTTAAAAACATGTTCCAGTTCTCATTGTAATAATCTTCAGACATCAAGCAAGCCAAAGTAGATGTTTTTAATCCTTAATTATGAAAGACTGCAGCTGTTCTACCTTAGACAGGATATATAGGATATACGCTACAGAAAAAAAAGGATGGATGAAAAAAAGGTTGTCATCTTGTTACTCTCATGCAACGCCTTAATCTCGGTGCCACCTAGCAGTCCCCTGCCCGGACACTTGCTAACGGCATTTACCCTCTGTGCATAGCACTCGAATGCCTTCAAGCAGCTCCACGGCTCAGCAAAGGAACTCAAGGCCACCGGATCTGAGCATCATGGCACCATGATAATAAAGGAATTAAGGGAGCCTCACAGAGAAAGACAAGCCCTGCAATCTGCCTTCAATATCAGTTAGTTCTACGGCTTTCTGTGGAAAAGTCACATCTGAGAGAGACAAAAAGATCAAGCTTAGTTCTTAATCTGAATCACTACCCAAAAGAGGCACATTTTAGATAAAGTCATCCAGTTAGGCTGGAGAAGCCAATAGATGATAAATAGATAGATGATAGATGATAGATACATGATAGAAGAAAATTACTTCATTTGAGACATCTATTGACATGTATTACTCAATCCACAAGCCAATTAGAGACATAATTACAGCTATCTAAAGCATTTCCGAAAGCTCAATAACCCAGCAGTCCTCCTTTCATGGGCAGTATGAGGGAGAGAAGGATCACCCAGAGCTAAATGTTACGTTCTAGGCAAAGGCTATGTTGGATAGTGCTCTTTTAAGAACTGGGCAGCTCTAGGACAGTACAAGGTGAGTTCAGAATAGCTTGCCTCAGAGGGTAATAAGCAAAAGCTCGTAAAACAATGTCAAACCAAAAGACATAAAAGCCACCTTGACGGAGCTCACACTGGCCAAACCTGAGACAATTTGAACATTCAAAATAAATGATGGCAAAACAGAGAAAATACTAAATACAATGCCAAACTATTGAGTCTGCTCATTTAAATACTGAATAAACAAATGGCAAGAACAAAAAGCTTTTCCACACCAAAGAAAATCACCTTTTGAAACCAAGAGAATAATAATTCAGCAAAAATTTTAAAAATAGTTTCTAAAACAGTGAACCATGATATTACAAACTAGACTGGAGAGATGAGCATTGCCTGTTCTTCCAAAGGCCCTGAGCTCAATTCCTGGCAACCACATGGGAGCTCACAACCATTTATAGTGAGATCTGGTGCCCTCTTCTGGCGTGTAGGCACACATGTGGGCAGAATACTGTATAAATAATAAGTCTTTTTAAAAAGACGTGGCAAAGGATAGAATATTGATAATCAAAATATGCTCTCAACACATTTATCTAAAACCAAAGCCAGGGCAAGTGACTTCACAGAGAAAAAGCCTAACCTTTTACCAAGGAACAAAAGTGAGCACCATCTGCAACAGACAGATGAAAATCTGGGGTGGGATAGGAGGAAAATGCAGTGCTGTCAGAAATGCATCATACTGGGAGTGTAAACCTTGCCTGGTCTGCAAAAGGCTGACCCAGTACTGTCTGCAATGAACAAAACTGCAAATGATATTAGTCTAATCATGAAAAAGATCAGAGAAACCCTACATACAAGGCAGGAGACATACTACAATACAGCTGATGTACTCTTCTCAATGTCCTAAATGTCCAAGGAAGACAAAGAGCCTAGTCTAGATTGAAGGAACTAGAGACGTGGCCAGCAACGCCACACACACACAATGTGGCCAGCAACGCCACGCACACACAATGTGGCCAGCAATGCCATGCACACACAATGCTGGACATGTGAGAAGCAGGCAGCCAGGTGTGACTGGGGTCTGAGGCTCACCATCAGTTTGCTAACTGAACAGGTGTACGGCAGCCATGTGCAGAATCTTACTGCTGGAGGAAATGTACTCAGAGAATACTGGACACTTGCACAATCAGAATCCCAAAGAGGCCATTTGTCGAAGGCTCTGTTCCCTGAGTTTGGGACAGCTGAAACCTTAAAGAGGCAGAGTCTCCTGAAAGGTGCTCAGATAGATACGGGTGCACCTCCCTCTCCTCTGTTGTTTTCGGGCCGTGAGATAAGTGTCTTAATTCATCACAGGTTCATAGACAAGAGACCAGAACTTCTTTTCTCTTTAAAATCTTATCAACTTACGTTCAAAGAAAAAAGGCAGACTGACATGTAATAGTTATTTTAACATGGTTCTGTGACTAAGTTCTGCATTATTTTTATACTTTTTTAAAAAGAATACTGAAGTTATTTCAAACAGAAAAGACATGATACCCAGTCCTGTACATATAACTGTAATGACTCATTAGAAGGGTATAAACATTGGAAATAAAAGTATTAAAGAAAATCATTGTATTAAACTTTTACTTGTAAAAGGTAATTCTTAACTTTAAAAATCCTCTAATAGTTAATTTTCATAACAATTGTACATACTCACAAATATGTCATGTTTAATTCAACAGACAGTTATAATGCAGCCCCTCCAGTGAGAGAGAAACAGGATGAGGCAAATAGTCCTTACCCTGTGTCCCTAACCAGTGAGATGCATACACTCCCCAATTCTACCTTGCTTTCTCCATCTGAAAAGCAAAACCAGGTACCTTGATTTAGCTGTGTGGCATCTCCAATCTGGACACCATTCACAGAGCACTGGGACCCACTCAGGGGTATCAGAGTCACTGTTCCCCCGGCATTCTCAAAGACACAGTGCTCACTCTCCAGGTCAAGGCCATGAAGGACTAGGGGAGAAAACAAAGGAGAAAGTTAGTCCACTCTGGTATATGCTACAATGATTTCCCAACTATTTATTTTATTTCCATTTTTAAGGCCTTTTCTTTTCCATGAGAGGGCTGTGAACATTTTTTTTAGTGAGAAAACTCTAATCTGTGAGTCTATAACACCAAGTGGAAAAGACAAAGGCATCCATGACAGTCACCTCAAAGGGTCTGGCTACCCTGCCTGAAATAGCGGGAGCTCTGCCATGACACCTTACTCTTCCTAAAGGATGCAGTGGGGTAGCTTCTTTGACTGAGAACCAGTGCTCAATACTGACAAACTCCCACCAGCCATACGGAAACACAAGAACAAAAACAGTGCATGTGGGTCGTCTACAGCCCATGAGCCCTCGGTCTTACAAATAGTGCCTCCCAGAAATGGAAAACAGAGGCATAGCATGACATGGACTGCAGGAGGTCCTAGGACAGTAGTTCTCAACCTCTGGGTCCATGACCCCTCTAGGGGTCAAATGACCCTTTCGCAGGAGTCACCTAAGACTGTTGGAAAATACAGATAATTATACTATGATTCACAACTAGCAAAATTATGAAGTCACCATAAAAACAATTTTATGGTTGGGGGTCACCACAACATGGGAATGTGTTAAGGAGTTACACTGTTAGGAAGGTTGAGAATTACTGTCCTGGGAGCTTCCAGAGGCTTCTCTGAGCTGCCCACTGCCACAGCCTGTGTTGATTCTGAGACCTTTGATGATTATCTATGAGCATCTTGGCAATGGCTAATGTGAACGTCTCTCAGGGAATTCAGTTTCTCAGGAGTAGCTCTCACAGTCTCTGTACCAGTGAACTTCTCTGGTCCTTACCAACAGTCATCACTTACAGCTACTCCCAAGGCTAAATTCAAACAAAGGTATTGATACCAAAGCAGACTCATAAGTACTTGAGTCTAGAGGCTTCTAGAATTGTCTTTCATCTCTCCCCATCTCTAGTAAATAAATACTAAATGTACACAGAAACATGCGACAGACAGCTCATTAGCATAGACTTGATAGAAAAGCAAGTTCTTCCCAGCAACTCTAAACGTATCTTGAAATGGGGAATTCTTCCTCCAGTTGCCACTGTGCCCCATCTACACATATACGCCAACTACCACCCACATTCTCAGCCACAGGCCCACCTCAGGGATGCCCAGAAGAAGACGGTGCAGGCTGCCATCTGCTGACGCTGAATGGCTGGCTATCTGGATGCCTTGTGAAGACGGTAAGACACCCAGAAAGCCATGCCTCCTGGCGTGTGCCTGGCATGTGGTCTTATATTTTGTCATCACCTGTAGAGAACTATCTATCTCCTGGGCTTTACAAGGCCTGGCATTCTTTATCCATGTCTGCTGGCTTATTTCCCTCAATCCCCGTGAGAAGCAGAGAGTGACACAGGTAGAGTGATTTACATAACTGTCCTAGCAGGACAGAGACTTATGTGGGGCAGCAGAAAGAAGTTGTGCTTTAGTTTTGCTCACTGAATTAACCGTTCTTGTTATTCAATTGAGTTGTGGTTAAAAATATAGATATACATATCCTGAGCAATACGCTTCAACATTTTTTCTTATAACACTTCAATGTCAATCAAGAAAAAGACTGTTGAGTAACTGTGGTTTTTTAAAAATCACTGAGAGGATCACTGATAGTCTCACCAATATCTTGCTCTGTTGCAGCATCTTCTCTGCCAACGTAAGTCTGACCTTCCTGGGAAGGAAATTCAGTAATATTCGTTAGTGAGCAGCAAGCAGGAGGACATGCAGCTCTTCCACTTCACATCCCACCCCGGCGCATCCCACCCACCTGGCCACAGGTCAGCGCGCTCTGGGGAGCGCAGTGGCAAATCCCACCCACCTGGCCACAGGTCAGCGCGCTCTGGGGTGCGCAGTGGCAAATCCCACCCACCTGGCCACGGGTGAGCATGCTTTGAGGTGCGCAGTGGACTCAGTCAGCTTAGGGTACTGAACACTGCAATGCCATGCTTTCTGGTCAGCTAAGCACCACCATCACTGCAAAGGCAAACTGCCCAGAAAGGCTAAGCTCTTGCAGCGTGCTCAGGCCTGCCATTTCAAGGATGCTTCAGATAATTTCTGCAGGGCTTCTCCTTCAGTGGACAAGGGCTTCCATATGTCCAAAGATGCATGATATAAGAAGCCATGAAACCCAAGGCAGTACAATCTCATTGTGAGTCACAGGTCAGAGAGAGGACACTAAAACTGAGGTCACAGAGGCAACAACCCTTGATAACTGACAGGGAACTCTGCTCTCTCAACAGTGAGAACTGTTTCAGAACCAAGCCTGAGGAGGAACACAGCAAGTCCCACTTCTGGCTCCTTGTTCCTTCCTCAGTTTTTCTGCCTTTCCCCCTCTTATCTCCCTTTTTCTGATCCACAGAAAAGAAGCCAAAATGGATGACTCATCATTTAACTTCAGCACTCTATAAACACAGGACTTCAAATACCACTGAATCCCAATGAACTGTAGAAAATCCCCAAAGGCTCAGGGATTTGTTGTGTATTCTTTAATTTAATAGTTGTATTCATGGCCATAAAGTATTATAATAAACCTTCCTAGAGTCTAAAGGGAAATCTGGAAGCAAAATTAGAATGTTCCAGCTAAGCAGTTTCTACCTTCAAGTGATATAGGATGATGCCGGTACTCAGAAGGTCATCATCAATGCCAATCAAGTGAGGCAACTCACTGTCCAGAACCACACCAATCCCCTCTTTCCTGAGGGCTAAGGTTTGCTCCTGAAATTATGAGGAGAGAGAGAAGAAAAAGGTTACTCTGAGAAAAGACAACTTCACATTAGGTGTTCTTAAGATATTTGAAATAAGTAATATTTTACTTCTAATAATAAAAAATGAAAGAAAAATGGACTTTAAATTTCACATTGAAAATCTAGAAGGCAGTAGGCAAAATGAACTTGGAACGTGTAAAATGTTCAGCATAAAATGAATTAAACTCTTACCTTGATATATATATATGTAACCTTTCAAAGTCAATCTCAAGGTTCATCTTCCTTAGCAAGGACTTTATAATCACCTTCTATAAAATAACCTTTCTCCCTTCTTCAGATCCTGTACTTTCTTAATAGCTAGAAGTCTCTTTAATTGCCAATCCTTCTCTCTGGTCACCAGGATATACAGAGATGTTCTTAAGAAAGCAGCTACCTCACTGACGTCTGCATCTCTGCATCTCTGCATCTTTGCATCAGAGATACCCTTCACACCCTTTATTATCTTCTCAGGGATCTCCCCACTCAACACACACACACATTCACACATGAATGCATGCACACACACATGAATGCATGCACACACACACACAAACACATACATGCACACACACAAATACACACACACACACACATACACACACACACACACACACACACACACACACACACACACACACACA
>OU015742.1:6878770-6898008 GCA_907169655.1 Acomys percivali | reverse complement strand
CACACACACACACACACACACACACACACACACACACACACACACACTGTGCTTTCCACTCCATTCACAGGGGTGATTTAACTGAGAAGTGCTCTCCACAGTCTTAGAAACTTAAACATCTGATGGCCAGTTGGTGGCACTGTTTTGAGAAGTCTGGGTAATACAGCCATGCTGGAAGTATGCCACTGAGACCAGGCTTTGAGAGTCAATGCTTCCTGTCCTTTCTAATTTGCTCTCTCTTCTTCCTGGGAAGGTGTGAGCTCCCAGCTTACAGCTGCCATGCCTGGCCTATGTTGTCACATCTCCCACCATGCCTTCCCTGCACTTCTCAAGTCCCTCGCTGCCCTTCTTTTGAGATGACCTCATGATCGCGAGGCTGTCAATCTTGGACTCTATTCATGTTTACTCGCTGAAGGGGAGTCTCATCCTGCCTCTTCACTTACCAGCCACTCACACACTGAGGACTCATCAACTAAAACTGATAGGACGTACTTCTCCCTTAGATTTCATATTTGCATACTTATACCTACCTAACTCAGTGTCTCTATAGAAATACACATTAAAAAGAAAACAAACAAGAAACAAAAATTCCTCAAACCTGCAGACTATCCACCCATCTCAGCAAATGTTAATCTTCATTATTATTACTCAGATGAGAAACTGTGGCACTAAGTCACTCCTTTCCTTCTCTAAATTCTACACCCACATTGTTGAGTCTACTTTCAAAATATACCCAAGGCTAGTAACATGAAACCCCTGCACTATTTTGGCCAACCCTAACCCATCATTACCTTTCACCTGGATTGCTGCAATGACCCATGCCATCACTTAAATCCATAATTCAGCAGCCAGAGAGATGTCAGAACAGGTAATTCCGCTCAGAGACTTTAAATGGCCTCTAGTGTTGCTGAGAGAACAGCTAAAGTCTTTGTATTGTTACAAGTGCTTGGCCTTAGCCCTTCCTGACCCACACTAACCTCCTGCCACTGTCTCTTGCAGATCCCAAACGTGCTGGCTCACCCAACTGTAGGACTTTATCACTGATGGTGCTTCTGCTTTAGTGACTAGTGTCATCTGCCATTGCTCTTCCGTGTCTTCCCTGGCAGCAGGGTCTGTGCATATAACCACTACTGATGCTTATAATTCACTTTTACCCACTGGTGGATAATCTGCAGTGGTCCTGGCCTCTATTCTTGAATGCTGGTAACAGCCTACATCTCCTCAAGACAGTAGCAACCACAGCTGCCTCCAAATGCCGTTGTATCCCTGGTCCATGACATAACTTATTATCTCAATCCAAAGTCCCTCACTCAACCCTACTACATAACAGCAAGGACCAGCTTTCCCCACGCCTGCTACTTTCCCTCTATAGCAGCTCTGAAACTCACTTTTGCGAAGGGACTGAGTGGGTAGATATAAGAAGTTAGGACAGTGTGTCATATAAGGACTTCGGCAATCCCCTAGGAGAGAACCAAGAGGCTCATGTCTTCGTTCCATGCCCGAATGGTGCCAAACTAAATCAAAGGTTCTGGAGAAGTTCAATGTGGGAGGCTGACAGATTCCAAAAGATTTAGGGTAAAAACCTCAAATGAAACCTGAACTAAATCACACCCAAATGTGTAGCAGTGTTGTAGATGTGACAGACGTACAGGGTAGCAGACCTAGCTTCTGACCAGATTTTCCAGTCAGAGATACTCCTGGTGAATATCTCCGCAACTCTCGCCTACGGTGAAGACACACTTCTCTATCTCAGAGCTGACACCTGAGGATGCTGACTTTTATTTCTGGGCAGAATCTCTGTCCTGTAGTGCATTTAATCAAGCAAACAACGTATTGCCTGCCTGTCATTCTCAAAGCAGCAGATTCTGAACCTCTCAAGCTAGTGTCAAAGCAAAACTTAAATATGGAGCCCAAAGGAGTTCCAGATGAGGTCAGGATGAGCAAGAAGAGTGAGAAACCCCTCAGAACTTCCCTCTGTAGACATTTAGATCTCAAATGCACCCTTGGAGCCTTGAAGTCACACAAGAAGGCAACCGAAAGAAGGAACCCAGAAAGATGGTTTCTTAAATAGCACACATAAAAATCACCACTTGGAAGAAAGCAATTTAATTTCACAGCCATTAAATAGATACACAGAGAAATGACCAGTGCATAAGTTAGATTCTAGAAAAGGCAATGCAGCATGTCATTGTTCTGCAGGTACCCCTCCTATGGACCAGCGCTCATCGCACGGCTGGAAAGCTCAGACTCTGAGGTCGGGAGACTCAGGAACCTTGATTTATGACGCCAAGGCTCTTGCCAACCACGGCTGGAATGAGCACTCTATACAGAACAGGCCGTATGTCTACCTCCTGTGTTCCATGCCTTTCCTCCTGATAATGAAA
Source organism: Acomys percivali (assembly GCA_907169655.1). Lineage (NCBI taxonomy): Eukaryota > Metazoa > Chordata > Mammalia > Rodentia > Muridae > Acomys > Acomys percivali. The sequence goes on along the minus strand of OU015742.1, from coordinate 6,895,624 downwards.
TTTCAACAGAAGTGGAACAAGTGTGGTTTCTTTCTTAAAGATATATATTATAGAGGAAAAGTTAATCACACAGCTCCATCCATAAAAACAATGCCCCACTGCAAAGTGTAGTCTCATTCACATGTGATAATACTGCATAAAGGTAAAGAGGCTGCAGAGCAATGAGCTGCTTCTGCCAGAGGCACAAAAAGTAAAGTGACTACCCTCCTAGGTCCAGTGCCATATGCATTTTCCTTCTACAAAACCCACAAACAATCTCTCTCTCTCTCTCTCTCTCTCTCTCTCTCTCTCTCTCTCTCTCTCACACACACACACACACACACACGAAAGAAAGGAAGGAAGGAAGGAAGGAAGGAAGGAAGGAAGGAAGGGAGGATTTTAAAAATCATAACAGTTCTGACTTAAACTGGAGGTTTCATTTTGGATTACATCCAAGTCCACTTTAATGTTCTTTACAAGAAATTAAAATAATTTTTTTCTTCCTTAAAGTAAGTTTTTATACACTTTGGAAGGCATTGGAAATTCACAATTTTGGAGCTATTATGTCAAAAACATTTTTTGTTCTCTCTCTCTCTCTCTCTCTCTCTCTCTCTCTCTCTCTCTCTCTCTCACGCACGCGCGCGTGCACACACACACACACACACACACACACACACACACACACACACCATGGGCAAAACCTGTACCCAGAAAAGTTTTCCAGGTCTAAGAGTGGGGCAGATGAATTTTTGATTAATGCTGCCCTAAAGCTCCATGACATTCAAGCTGCATTCGACTACATGATATTATAAAAGTGTCACCTCATAAAACTGAAAACGAGGGTTTAAATCATTGCTCAAGTGAAAAAGTAATTTCAGACAAAAATATCTATCACATATAAAATATTTATTGAGTGGCATCTACTGTTATACATAATTTATGAAACACCTCTTGGATAAGACAGAATGCTTAACATAGCGGGGCTGGCTTTCCTTCCGTAACTCCTGGCACAATGGGCCTCAAAAAGAAGTAGAATATGTAGAGTTGCAGATAGCTCACAGTGAAACAAAGCTTTCCGTCCACCAAGTGCATTTGCATGAACAGGGAACCCCAGAGTGACTAGATGTGCCAAAGTCATTTTTTAACAATGTGTTTCTTACATTTGCAAAAAATCTAAGCTCAACGTGTGTTGCCTCAACTTCCAGACATCTATCCAGGTAAAACATTTCTGAATGTAAAACACATGCAGACATGAGACAGACACATCTCAGCCACATTCTGGGGACTTCAGGGATGAGGCAGAAGGTGGCAAGCAGGATTTTCTAAATTCAGAGAAGACTGCATAAGGATACTCTTTGCTATGGAGGAGGGGCTTGTAGCCACCACACAGCGCTATAGTGAAGAGGGTTCAGTTTTTTAAGTCATGACTTTATCCTTTGTTTCTCACACTGAGTCATGTAAATTCAATCACTTCCTTGGATAAGTGAAAAAGACACGACTAATGGAAAGGCATACTGGATTAGGAGCATAACTCAGGGCCAGAACAAGAGCATAGCCGGCGTGAGGTCCGGGCTCACACTGAGCCTGCTGAGAGGAGATGGCCATGCCAGGCTCACCATCAGTCACACACTAGGTGCTGCCTATTGGTACTGCGGAGAATGACTTTAACATAGTTTGTTTTATTTGTTTTTTGTTTTGGGTTGCTTTTCCATCCAAACAGTTAAAAGTAAATTTCAGGAATATTTTGGAAATTTAGTCTTATATATTTTGCCAACTGGTGACATTGTACAGCTCTGACTCATAGAAAGAGCAGCTAACTTCTGCAACCCAGAACACAAACATAGCCACACAGGGGTGTGGCGGAGAGCTACAGCACCTGCCTAGTGTGGGTGGGAAGGGGAGGAAAGCCAAGCAGGAGGTAACACTTCTATAAAAATAAAAGCCAGTAGCAGAGGTTATCCGTCAATCTGAAAAACTACACATGATTTAATCTAACAGATGGAAAAGAAACTGAAGTATTTGTTCTCTTTCAATAAAATGTATCTTTATTCTAAGAACTATTTCATAAAATGATTTTTAAAAACCCACTAAGTTGAGAAAAGACATCATGGGACCAGTTGGGGTGGTTCTCCTTCATTGTCAAGATGACCGGATTTAGAATTGACATGGAAACTCAGCAAGGTGCCTCTATGGAGATGCTTCCAGAAAGGCTTGGCTGAGCAGGGATGACCCATTCCTGGATGTGGGAGGTCCCATCACATGGACCATGGTCCTAGAATAAGATGACGGAGAAAGCCGGGCACCGACACTCATTGCACCTGCTTCCTGACTACGGATGCCACATGACAGGCTGTCTCATATTCCTGTCGCTGTTGCATCTCCTCCATGACTTCCTATCCCAAACTGTGAGACAAGATAAACCCTTCTATTCCTAAATTGTCTCTGTCAAGCATTTTGTCACAGCAAGTAGAAAAATGATTAATGTCCCTGGTACACCATGTTTTGGTGAGAATTCCATGTTTGGGATTGTGTTCCTCCTGTCATGACAGCTGAATGGCATCAGCAGTACCAATTAGTGGCCACAAGGTAGGCTGTATTTCCTTGCCCATGAAACGCTAACGATAGGACTTCACTGTCTCCAGAGACTGAATGTTGCTAGTGGAAGTATTGAGCCAATGACTTTCTTTTAGTCCATGGCACACAAGTTGTTTTTCAACTTACATGTTTAAAGAAATATCCCATTATCTTTGAAATTCAATAGTATGGTTAGAACAGATCTCAGAGTTGAAGACTCTTTCCATTTTCCTGGAACACAATGCATTATCCCAATCTGCAGACTCAGTTTTTCAATTTTATGAGATTTGGCCTGTCTTGCTCTCCATCCTTTGTTGCATCTGCTGACTCTCTTCTCAGGGAGCAGCGATTACCCCAACATTGTACTGTTTCAGCCCCACGCCCTGTCCAGCTTCAGCCATGTTAATGCCGGGTCATTTCATCTGGATTCACTCACATTATCCAGGATTTGCTCTAGTAACTTGATTTTCAATGCATCTATTATTTTCCTTGAGGTTTCTAATTTTATTTATTAGTTCTGCAGTGATATCGTCTTAGACCTCAAGATGATCCTTTAGCCCACAATCTTTTTCATCTCCCCTGCTTTTTATTATCCTCTTGCTTTGTTTATTGAGTTCCTGCTTCTCATTAGCCAGCTTCATGGAATTAAAGAACTGTAAGGCCTTCTTGTCCTGACATGCGGTTTCATCTAGATAAGGATCGTTTTGTCTTCAGCCGGCTTCATGATTCATATTCATTTTCTCTCTTTCTCCTCTTCACCTTTTACATAACTGTCCTGTTTCTTTCTGTTCTGTCATATTTGTGACTCTTCTGCTCAGAAGACTGAGGGGTCTGCATTGCTGGCCACATTTCTCTACCTCGACGCCCTGAGAGGAGGCGGCCGGCCTTGCAGAAGGCCCCGCGGGACTCAACCTCCCCACGGGACTCCACCTCCCCACATGGCTTGTCCTCTACACAGCTCCTTCCTTCTGCTCGGAGGACCAGTCCCAAGGGCTGAAGGAAGGTGGCAGTTCCAGCTTTGTGGCCTTCCGCCAGGACTTCCAGCAGGTGATTTCCTTGTCATATGTACCAGGCACCTCAGTAAGGTATTCCTTATTAAAATTAAGTTACCATTTTGACTAGCAAGTGTTCTATAATAATTAATATTTTCTTAAAATCTACAAATGCTAAATAGTCACTGTAATAAGAGAAAATGACCTAAGATCCAGGAAGTATGCCCAAAATGTCTATGACACAGAATCCATTGTTTTCTGAGCATTTTCCCCTACTAACAGAAATGAAATGGTTGCCAAAATTATCAAGAAGCAAACAAAACTGTCATCTGTCTCAGTTATATGCAGTGCACACAAAACCTGCAGAAGCCATGGAGAAACAGGTAAGAGATGTCTCTGCCACTTAGAGGCCACACAGAAGTTTCCATGTTCCCAGAGAGAAGAATGCAGTGAATGAGAGTGCCAGCTGGCGTGCCCCACACACGTGCATTGCTGGCTGGACCTCATGTGAGGGCCCTACCAAGGTTGACATTTAGATCATAATCACATGAGGGAGGGAGGGAGGGAGGGAGGGAGGGAGGGAGGGAGGGAGGGAGGAAGGCAGGTTAAAGGACTAGAACTAGACCCAGATTAGCCCCTACCATCAGGGTTAGCCTCCAGGAAAGGAGGCTCAGGTCGGGAGGCAGAGTAAGAAATCCACAGGTTAACAAAAGAGGCGAAGTACTAACAGTCAACCTGCACTTCTTTTCACCCCAGCCTCAAGCCCCAGGGCACACCATCTCATCTGCTCTGCCTATGTGACATGCCTGTGACACCTCCAGTCCTCTCTTGGCCCTAGCCGCCTCTGCCAGGTCCATGATGAAACATGGTGAAGATGGTGACTGCTCCATGGACCTTGAAACTGAAGTGAAAATGGCCAGAATAAGTCAGAAGCCAAGGTGAATCTAGCTAAAGTTCTAGAAGACAAAAAGCAACCTAGTGTGCCCACATCTTCGTACCTTTCAACTCACACTGGACTGGGAGGAGGAGACCTGTGATGTCACAGAAATTGAAGAGGGAATACAGCAGCGCTGTTTTCTCATGACTTTGAAACATCCCATATGATCCTCTGGTCAGGAGAAGCACATCTGAACAGACGGTAGACAGTCCCAGGACTCAGCAGGGCACGAGTGGGAGGAGAAGGGCCCAGCTATCCTCTACTTTGCAGAACTAACAAATCTAAATGTCCTGGCAGGACTGGCCTCTTAACAGTAAATATCGTTCACGTTGTCCTTTTAATGAAGAGAAACTCTCAGGGCAGCTCAATTTCCATTACACTCCCTACTGTAGGAACATTATTTAAGCACAAGACCTAACTGTTGGCATGCACTTTGGAGAAGATACTATATAGGTCTTTTTGATGAAACAGTCCTCTTTGCTGAGCAAATCATCCAGATGCTGGTATTTAAATTATGCAAAATACATAATACCAATTAAAGAAATTATGTGTGAAAATATGCAAGAGCAAATTTCCTCACATTAATATTTAACTAGACTTTTAAAGTGGAGCAGGATCTTATGATCACAAGTACTTTAGTATATTTGACCTAAATGGGAGCCTAAAATATCCAGGAGGATACACAGACATCTCCACAAGGGTATTTTCTATAGAGCACAGACTTTCGCATACGGTCGGGCAGCTAAAAGCAAGGATTATTTTAAGTGGGGCGCTGTACTGCAGAAAGCCTCAATCTGACAAGGGCCTTAAACTCTTGTCTTCTAAAGCTGTCCTGCTCTTGTTTCTCAGCCATGGCACAGCCAGGCTTATCTCTGCCTCCCAGCCTTTATTCAGGGGCTCACATCCTCGGTTCCCCCAGGGATGCTCCCAGCTTCTCACAAGCCCCTTCTGAACAGTTTGCACATTCCTACCCTGGCACGTAAGATGACCTCTGATGAATGGGCCCCTTTGCTTCTCTGCCATAGAAATAAAATTGTTTGGTTGGTTTTAACGGAGAAGGCAGACCATAACCTCCCTTTCCTCTAATTACAGACTATCCAGCTAAATTACCAGAACCTAATTAGTCTCATGAACCAAACTATTCCAACAGCTGAGGACTGTCAGGAACTCCAGTACAGACAGGAGTTCACATCCTGGCAAGAAACATGGGGAAATGAAGGAATGCCCACAAAGAGAGAAAGCTGATCCCAAGCCCATCACCCTGACTAACACTGTCCTCTGGGACCAAGCTACATTAATACTTTCTAGACCATCTGCCACCCAAGTCCAATCCCTCTGAGAGTTCATGCTGCCTACGCTGCAGCTTAACTCCACCTCACAAGATTGAGACTTCTGAGTGACTGGGAATATAAACGCATATCTTGGTTGCATAAATACTCTGTGGCCAATTGTATTTTCCCCAAGTATTCCGGGAAGTGATACACTATACTCAGAAACATAATTAACAAACCGTCAGCAAGATAAACTGCAGTGAATCAAAAGGTCACACAAATGCAGATTATGGAGGAAACGGTGTCCAAAGCCCAAACGTAATTTAGAGTGCTGGCTGCACAGGCCTCGCAAGTTTATTAAAATAAGAAACATAATCCATTTTACAATAAGAAATCATGTTTGAAAGCTTTTTAAAAAGAAATGCACATGTGACTAACATTACAGACCTTCTCGAGGGTACATGAAAGGAAAGGCAAGGCCTAAATTGTGTTTGCTGGTTTGAGCCATTAGCAGGAAGCGGCACACCAAACTCAAAGTGTACCAGAAATGTGTTTCAATCACGCACGTCATTTATTTTTGCCAACAGGAACAGCACAAGCAAGACACTTGCCTAAGTATCTAACCCTCACAAGCATAATGAGTCCAGCAGCAAAGGAAGCAAACTCCTACTCCATCACAAAATTCAAACCCCCATTCATTAAAAAATGTTTTACAAGCTGGATGTGTGTGGTCCTCACAGTACTCAGGAGGCTGAGGCAGGAGGATCACATGAGCCCAAGGTTCGCTGAGACAAGATTCTGCCTCAGACAGTCACACAAAGGAAACACATTTGTTTAAAGCACTTAGTAAACTGAATACTGAGTCACTGCAGAAAGATGCTCAGTGGTCCCATCTGCTGTTGAATAACATCTATACCATGTGACTCAGCATTTCTACTCCAAAGCCCTATGTCGGGGCCGGGGGGCAGCCCAATCATAGGCTAGATCAGGCTCAAGTACTGAGTGTAATTTTTATATTTTCAGATGGTTGAAAAAAATCCAAAGAAGAACATATCTTGTGATATGTGAAAACTGGTGTTTTACTAGAACACATGTTCCATGCTCTTTCATGGATGCACTATATATGCCTGCCTTTTGTTTTTATAGCAGAATTATCAGCCATAACATGCACTGAAGGCGCTGCAGACAGAAACTGCTTATTTTTCAATGGCTTCTTGTAGCAACAGTTTGCCAACTGCTGCACTGTACATACATGAGTCGTAGAAAGATGGGCTCAAGACGGCATAGCAAAACCCAACCAACCCTCTATAAACTACCCAGATACACATGAAGAGATTAGAATAGGTAAGTTCCTGGGATTCATCGAATGAAATAATATACGGTTGACTCTTCATAGCTATTTTTTCTACATCTGTACATCAACTGCAAATAAAAGCATCCGGGGGGGAAATCCAGTTCAAAAAGCTGAATTTGCAGAATGCCAAGCACTACATCCATTCCCCATTTTTCTAAAAAAAAAAAAAAAAAAAAAAAGTGTCACAAGTGTGCCTTTCTAGAGACCCCTGTCTACACACCAGCTTCTGAAACTGGGCACTGCTCATGACAAGCCTTGCACACACACTGTGAAATGAAGCCTTTCCAGTCACTGTGTTGAGCATGGCAGCTTCTTTTCTAAATATCCCCTATAGACTAGCAACCTACATGGTGTGCCTCAGCATCTTCATCAATGGGTTGAGCAGCCTCGGATTTTGATGCTCTGGGTGATGGGGACTCAGAGCCATTGCTTGCAGACACAAAGACAACTGTACAGTAGTGAGAAAGAACAGCTACAGAAAACACAAACAGAATTTTAATAAAACAGAGAAGAAAACTGTGTTAACTTTCATGAAGTTTTCAAGAATATCCCAAATAGTCTTTCCAGATAGAAGTCAGAATCACGGTTACCTTCCAGATAGTAAGCCAGAAATAAACACTGGGTGGTCATGGTGGTGGGATTTAAAGCTGGAATATGCCATTTCTTCATTTATATTTTTGGCTACCAGTTATATTCAGTTTATGAATGATTAAAGTGAACACATGACTTTGAAAAGGTTTGTTCTATGTTAATAATTCAATATGACTTCTTGACCCACAGCAGCTGAAGAGAAACAGGGAGTGACAATGCCTAGAAAAAGGCAGGTGCAGGATAACAGCAGGATGACAGAGGACAAGGGGAATGAGTGCTCAGTGTGTCACCTGGTACATTTGCCAAAGATCCTCATCCACTGCTGTTTCTGTGAGCACACAGAGACTTAAGAACAAAATGAGACACTGGTATAGGCAATCTGGCACTGAGGAAAGCAATATAAAATATTGCTTCAGAACACCACTAGATATGGGCATAAAATATACCTCGGGTTTCTAAGATGTCATGAGACTGAAACAGTTGAGAAACCTAGATACTAAAGTCTCACCCTTGACCTCTGCACTTGCCCACCTTGGAAGGCAGTGCTTTTCACAGCCCACCAAACATGCCTTGCCCGTCTCAGAAATCCATCCACTGTTGATATTAACATGAGGGACAAGCACAGCCACAACAAGTGCACACGCTCTTCAACCATTGTGCTATTTAATTCACGGGTCTGGGTGTCACCCAGTTCCTCAAAAGCTTTCTCCCCAAATGGGTGATATATATTTTCTTTGCTCTAAGGGGTAAACTTTTGTAATAGCAACAGAAAAAAATGAGACTCTTATGGCAAATGATTTTCTCAGGATAACATCAGAGAGTAGGTTCCACACAGACACAGAGGCAATTACCTCTGTTGATGCAAAGCTATCACCCATAACTCATCCTGGGCAAGCTTGTAAGAGCTAAAATGCCAAAGCACATAGAAATAAAACACCGTATTATTTCCAGTTGTATGTTCATGGGTCAGGAGTCTGGAAATGGGCTATCTGCACACTCTACCCAGGGTCTCAGGGGAATAGCAAACTGTGATCCATACCTGCACTCCCATTTGAGATTCAATATCCTATTCCAAGTTCATTCAAGTCATTGATGGAAATTAGTTTCTGATAGCTCTAGAATTGAAGTCCTCCTTCTAAACCTGTCTTTCAGGCTGTCTGCTAAGGAACACTCTTTTTAGCAACAGGAGGACACCTACAGGTAATAGGCAATGGTTCTCATAAATGTCAGCTTCCTTCTTCAGATCCACCAGGAGACTCCAGATGTCATGGTAGACCCATCATGACATAACCTGTTGATGGGCTGGAATCTCTCACTTTCCACTCCTACTAACTTTGGAGGAGAAGGCTGCTGCAAGGTGTTTACAGCCAAGAATAGGAAGAGGTCATCTCTGGACTCTGTCTAACCCAAACATGAATATAAATCCATTTACTTAAGGTATTTCTTGTGTATATATGTATGCATGAAGAAGTCTAAGGTCAGCATTGGGTGTCTCCACCTTAGAGACAGGATCTCTCATGGAACCTGGAACTTGCCTACTTGGCTTGACTGGAAAACTCCAGGGATGCTCCTATCTCTGCCTCCCAAGTGCTGGGATTACAGGGACACACCATCATGCCCAGCTTAAAATGGTGAAGTCAGAGCTGCAAACTTGTACAGTCAGCCTCAGTACAGACTGAGGCAGCTCCCAATCCTGAGATTTATAATTGTTAAAGGACCTATAATTTTTCCTTAATGTGTTATATCTTAAGTTTCACATAACTGTTAGCTAAAACTAAACTGCACATTGCTTTTATTTCACTAATAAGGTGTATACATTTTCATATACACTTATCCATCCAATTACAGTAAACAAACTACACAAAGAAATATTCAATTACAGGAGACCAAGCTAACATTTCCACCACATCTATTCTACAGTTATTCCCCCAAAGAACTCAAGAGGCATCACTCTCCATGTACTGTCCCTCCTACTTCCTCAGTTTTCATTTCAATATTAGACAAACAAAGGAGATTAGGTAGGTGCAGATCATAGGACTAATATGCTCCTTTATAGAATCTATATATAAACTTATGTATCAATAGAAGACTGTGTACCTAAAAATCCAAAGTATTAGTGAAAGAAAAGATGACTTGCTACCAAGTTCAATTCCCTTATTCACATCCTGTGGTCAAGATGGTACCCATGGCCCTCTGCATCATGATAGTGCTTCTCTGCCACTTGCTTGGTTTCAAATACTGTGGATGTTTCTAAGATCTAACAACATCAGAAGATGGAAGTATGGGCTCAGTTTGTACATCTTCTTCAAGGAAACATCTTTTGGACAGTAAGTCTGTTGTCATCTTAACACAGGCCAGCACTCACTGTACAAATTGGGGCCCCATCCTCTTTTGCATGTTACTTGGATTCCTGCCTTAGGACTCTTACTAAGCTTGAGAATTGATGGCTATACCAAGACTTTTAAGTCTCATGCTAGGTGGGGGTCTGAAAAAGCAGTATCTCTCATCAACTGACTGCATCCTTGAGTAAGTTCTTTTTTTTTTTAGATTAATTTATTTATTTTATGTATGAAGTACTCTATCTCCATGTACACATGCATGCCAGAAGAAAGGAATCAGATCCCAGTGTAGATGGTTGTGAGCCGCTATGTGGTTGCTGGGAATTGAACTCAGGACCTCTGGAAGAGCAACCAGTGCTCTTAGCTGCTGAATCATCTCTCCAGCTCCTTAGGTTAGTTCTTCACTTTGCTCCATCTCAGGTGTTGGAACATGGGGCCAATAGTGTCTATCCCATTGTGCCTGTGACGCTCACTACAACAATGAACACAAAGCTCCCAGTGCCCTACGGGACACACCTGGAGTCCAGCAACAGTGCCTATCCCGTTGTGCCTGTGACGTTCACTACAACAATGAACACGAAGCTCCCAGTGCCCTACAGGACATACCTGGAGTCCAGCAAGAGCTCGTCAGTGTAATCTGGCCAAAAGAATAGACATCTGTGATTTATTTACATTTATATATTAAAAACAACAAAGTCTTTGGGTCTGGATTATAAATGAACCAAGTTTTAGGTTAATTCAACTGAGGTTAAAAATCTTTTTTCTTGGCCCAAAACATAGAGCAAGTTTTCAGATATGTACTTACACTTGAACTAGAATGGATTTATATCTCAATAATGCCATCCATGTTCAGCATACCTTAAGTCAAAACTGCATGTGGCCTACTTAAGCAACAAACACATGCCTTTAAGAGCACACCCTCCTTAGTGGTTTTTCCTCCTGCCAGCACTACTGACTCTGGGCTGCAGCTCATTACTATTGTCCAGCATTGAAAGGATAATGTACATTAGAGCTAGCACAATCAAAATCCAGAATTCAAAATTTAACCAAAGGTTTTAATGAATATAAACTGTTTTTATTCTATTCTAAAGCTGAAAAATGATAGGTTGAGCCATCATATGGCCAAAATGACTATATATTACACATATGTGCCTATTCATTCTTATCTCTACTCCTCCTCAAATCAATAACAAATGTGTATTCAATTGCTAATGCTAAGAAATCAGGACTCTAGAAAAGTCCTGGCCTCAGAAACAAATGCATGTATGAATCTATGCATTTATTTATTCATTCTTATCACACACACATACACACACACACACACACACACACACACACACACACACGATAAATCCTGAGTCACTGCCACAAAAGAGTCCACAAGAATTAATTTAATAATAGTTTGAAATGAATAATTTTTTACATAATAAATGGCTTAGGACTCTAAGTACTCTCAAATATCTTAAGTAGCAGAAACATCCTTTCCCTAGAAGAGTTTTCATGCTCCTGTGGTGTTTTGTGTTGAAGTCTGCAATCCTAAAAGAGACCATGTGCCAGGTTCTCATTCACACAAGCATGCAGCCTCACTCTGTGGCATGCCGCATGACTCAGGGATGGTCAGCAAACTACTGCAGTAAATGCACAGGGTAAACACTCAGGACCTGAAGTCCAGGCAACAGAAACTTTACAAGGACTGAATCTAATAAAATTTTAGTTTATACTTTTGTGCACCCCTCTTTTCCCATCTTATTATCTTGAAGTTCATTTTCATTATGTTTACAGAAAGTCAGTATGCAATAGGTTAAAGTTCAAAAATATAGCAGAACTAGAAACTGACCATCTGTACCATAGGTACCCTGCTTCCTGTGGGAATCTCCTGAAATGGACAGCCCACAGCCCAGGGGGATGCAGAATCCATCGTTGCTGCCCCGATGTCTACACTACCCATAAAGAGTACAGGGTTTAAAGCAGAGAAAAAGCAGTCTGTCGTCTCCCAGGAAAAGCAGTCTGTCATCTTTAATGTGAACACAATTGACCGTTGTGCTTCAGCTAAACCATGAGGAAACAATCAAGACAGTCAAGAATCGATTCTTTGCTAAAAGATAAATTCAAAAGTTTAGGTACACCGTAAAGGAAGCTCACTGACATCTTAGTGACAACAACGGAAAGCGTCAGATGGCTCTAACGGCAGCAGCCCTGTGGTCATTATCAGGCCACCAGGTTGTGGTTACTTTTCCCTTTAATTAATCTAATGAACCGACTGTCTGGCTTCAGAAGACATTTTTTAAATGTCACTGCACACCTCAGGGCTGCAAGTCTCCCCTATCCTATCCTGATTCCATTAGCGCTTGCCCATGGTGACATTTTATGTCTGCATCCACATATGCCCCGATAATGCAGTCAATTTGTGCTTTATTAACCCAATTAAAATACAGAATGGTTACAAAATGGAAATTTACAAAATTAGAACAATTCCCTTAAAATAGACTATATCTTCAATTGTAAAAAAGAATGTGGGAACTTAGCTTCCCGATTAGGTTACCCAAAAAAAGGCTGAAAATCTAGATGCAAAACAGAGGAAATGCTAATCTAATTATATGAGAATATACCATTTAAATCCTAGGTACTGTATTTAGTGTTAAAGACAGTAGACACACTAAGCAAAACTGGATCTCTGAAGGCTGTGCAGATTGGATAGAAACTGAGGCTATACAAAACTCACAGGCAAAATTCAGAAAAACACAAGTTGTAAGAAAAGAACTGACTCTTCCCTGCATTAAATCCATCCACATTCACCAACTCTAGCCCCACATTACCTCCCCTACAAAAACCTTACCTTTCCTAAACTGGTCTTCCCAGTGTAAAGTACCAGGCAGGCACCCCAAATGAAACACCTGCTCCCCTGGAAACTAAGAGAGCATTTTTTTTAAAAAAAAAAAAATCATTGAACCCATGGATCATGCCTGAACACACAAAAAGAACAAAGTGCTTAATACATCTCTTGGGGCTTATTTGATTTGTCTTAAATATGGGCCACTTAAAACTTTTTTTGTTTTCCTTTTAAGTTCCCCTTGCCCTAACAAAACTTACTATGCTTACAAAAGACTCCACTCCAAGGTTAGTAATCAGTAAGTGTTGCAGACAAGGAACCAATCACAGACTCATTCTGATGTGGGAAAGAAAATATACTGTGATGACTTCTTGATTGCCATCTTCAACTGAGATCAGGGACCTGACTTTCAACTCAGAGGACCCTGGGCAGAGGAGGAGGAGGTGAGCCACGGAGGTGTCTGACAATTTCATGATGAAGAGGAAGGTGTGAAGGGGTGGGACCATAGCCTGTCATCACAGCAGGAAGCAGTGCGGAGGAAGAGGCAGGAGCATCACAAGTTTAAGGCCCTATAATAAGTACAGCAAAGAGGAAAGGAAGGGGGGGCAGAGGGGGGGCAGAGGGGGAGGGAGCATAAGGATGGAGACAGGGCAGGGTCAAGGGTGAGGAGGAGGAGGAGGAGGAGGGAAATGGCACAGACAGGGAAAGTCCATTGAAAACGCACCCTGGTTAAAGCTTCAGGGAAGGCTCTGCTTACAGCAAGGACAATCAGATACACCAGCAGCAGCCCTTGCATCCTCATCTGCCTCCTGCTAAAGTGTTAATAAAATGCTGAGCAAACTGACAATTTAGTAAATACTCTGAAATTAACATACAAAGTGTCACTGAGGCAGATGCTAAAAAACAATGCAATCATGGACGCATATGATGAAAAACAGTAGGTCAGACAGATGGATCCTTCTTTCCGGGAAGCTCCACATCCCTGCTGCTAGTTTGGTAAGAAGAATCTCCTTCCTAAAATAGTCTATGTCATTTCATGATTCAGATCTCACATTCCTATTAGTGGACAGACCAAAGCTCACTGTGTCTTGGTACATAACAGAGACAACGGAAACAGGCAAAGGGAGGCACAGCTACCTAACAGTGTCCCTTACAGAAAAGGTTTTCATACTGCATTTATGTTATGGAAAGAAAGTAGGTGCCTCTACATATTGTGATGGACACCCCCCCCACCCAACCTCTTTATCTGCCCAACAGGCCCGTGCTCTGCTTAGGCTTTCCACGTTACACATTAAGCTGCTCTTTCCGTCTGGCTACAATATAATTAAGTAATATCTCCCTCCCTGGACTGTGATTCTCTGAGCATGAGGACAGCCTCTCATTCAAGTCATTTTGTAATCCAGAAAGTTCACAGCATCTGGTACATGGTATGTACTTAGATGATGTTGGGTTCTACCAAGCTTTAGACAAAAAGAAACTCAGCATTTGGAAACAGACAGAGTCATATTTCAGACCCACATTTTGACGCTCAGTTTGATGACAGGAGTTCAATACTGAAGAAGCTTGAAAGCACCACTCTTTGGAGAGCAGAACAGAAAATGACAAGCAGGATATATCTTGCCCTGAGATTATGACAATTTATTTTAAATGACAGATACCATGTAGGCATAAATAGAATATGGTGTGGCTCAGATGACAGCATCATCTTCTGCTATTCCTACACACTCTCCAGCAAGTTTGGGTCACTGAGATGTTCTATGTCAATGTCTCTTCCACAGTCTATAGAAAAAAGCTTGTCAGCATATACTCTGCAAACCATCTTCCACACACACATGGGAAGTGTATCTAGAAGATACAAGTGAGAGACTCACCAAGAGCTGGTAATTTGGAATCACCATGGCTAATATCTTCAGGGAAAATATTTCTGTAATTGTAAACTGTTATCTGCTTTCTGGTGGGCAGCACTTATAGCACCAAGGAGAAGATGCTACCAGACTCAGGACACACACACACATCTCATGAAAGTGACAGGGGCAGGAAGAGGGGAAAGAAAGCTCCTTAGTCACATGGGAAGTTCATGAAACACACACACACTTCCTTTGACATATCATAACTGGCTAAAGCTAAGACTTCACCAGAAAATGGAAAAAGGGGACGGATGCCATGTGGTCAGTGTACACATCCAGAGGACCTTACAGGCAGCAGCTGAGGCGGGAAGGATGCCACTCGAATATGAACATTTTTACCTAAGGCTCAGGGTGATACTTTAATCTGATGAACCTTATTTCAGGATACAGAGTCAAAGAATAAATACAAGTGGTCAAAAGTGGAGATGAAAGGGAAAGAAAATATCTTACAAGGAATTTCCTTGTGGAGCGTTTTGAGAACTAATATTTGTGGTCTAGAGTAAAGAGAGCAGAGAGTATTCTATAAACCTATTGTTGCAAAAGTAGCTACTAGCTCAAGCATGCACCTTCTTAAATCCTGGAAACAGAAACTATACATAAGGAAAGATACAGACAAACATGGATACATAAGCAGCACCTCAGCCAGCATCAAAGAGCTAAGCCATTCATAACAGCTTTATCCATAGTTGTAGCAAGTTTTAATTCAGTTACCTCCTCATGAGTTAACTATGGAAACCCAGGAGGGACCTAAGACAAAAGGAGTCAGAAAGAATCAAAATCAAGTTAATGGCAATGGTGTAGAAGAAGCATTGAAACCACTGTGCATCTAGATCTTGACATTCAATAGCATCGAGTTCAATAACAAAAGCCAAGCGATACAACTGAATGAGCATATAACAGAGAAAGTATAAAGAGAACTAGATCTAACACACTAAACACTGGATGGCATCGCAGCACAAGAAAACCATCAATATGTGTTATGACATCTGGTTACAGATGACAGATAACAACTCCAAAAAGTTTTGCAAATAGAATCAAGTCAGTTTCACAGAATTAGCCTAAGCACCTTAAAGATTTAAATATTAGAAGTTATAAAATAAAGTGTTTTTCTTTATAATTACAAAATAAAGTTACAAAATATAACACAAAATCTAGAAGCCATGAAATCAAGCTGTAGTAAATCTAACTATTAAAATTACTGCTGGGATGGGGCTGGAGAGATGGCTCAGGTATGAAAAGTACTGGCTGCTTCTCCAAGAAACTGGGTTCAATTACTAGCAAACACATGGCAGCTCACAGACCTCTGTAACTCCAATCGCAAGGGACCCAAGGTCTTCTTCTGGCGTATGCATGTACGTACGCCATAGACATGCAGCCAAAACACCCATACACAAAAATATAAACTAAAAATGTACAACAGAAACCTACTGCTGGGCTGGACGGATAGGCTTGCAATAGAGTGTTTCTCTACAACCTCTATGAACCACATTCCAGGGAAACTCAGAGTAAGTGTCACAGGACTAAAAGCCAACACTTGGCCAGCACAATTTCCCTAGGAGAGACTGATGGATCAGAACCTTGAGGTATTAAACAAAGTGAAACCGTGATTGGAGCCAGAGTTTTCAATGAAAGACCATGAAGGAATGTGCTGGAGCGAGGCCAGCCTCACAAAGCAATGTGTTATGGGGAAACAACACATTACTGAAGGATGAATGGATTATTTGAAAATATTCCTAGAATCAAGTTAGAATGAAAAGACAGCATACCAAAACATGGGTAGCACAATGAAAGTGATCCTAAGAGGGACATTTACACTAAAAATAGAGAGATCACAAATAAATAACAATGTACCTCAGGCCTTGGGAAAACAACAGCAAGCCAAACACAGACTCAATACATGAAAAGAAGTAATTAATATCTCGAAGTGAGAAAGAAAGAATATGATAATTCAGTAAAACAAAGTTATTCTTTGAAAAGATAAACAATAATGACAAACACTTAGCCAAACTATTGAGAGAAAGATAATAATAATAATAATAATAATAATAATAATAATAATAATAATAATAATAATAATAAT
>OU015742.1:6841569-6872423 GCA_907169655.1 Acomys percivali | reverse complement strand
ATAGATAGATAGATAGATAGATAGATAGATAGATAGATAGATAGATAGATACATAGATACATAGATACATAGATACATAGATAGATAAAGTAGCTAGACAGACACACAGATAGACAGACAGATAGATGAATGCTAAATTAGGAAAATTTTTACCTTCTCACAACTCATGTTTTCATCTCCTAGGTAAATGCTTGCTCAAGGGCAGGCATGAACATAAAAGCAATTATTAAGAAATGAAATTCTAATTTAAAAGTCTGAACAAAAAGCTTCTGCAACCTGTATCTGAATGGCATTTCTGATATCAATTTTTGATTAATAGTCTGCTGCACACGTGTAGCATAAGCTGCATCCTTTTTTCTGGAAAAAAACTTGGTATTCATAAATAAGTGTGGCTTAATATTCTAAAAATGGTATGCAATTTTTTTAAAACATAAGGCTTAATAAAATGCCAAGTTCTACCCAAGATTAGATTGTAAAAGTAGCTTAAGCTACAATGAATTAAAAGGAAAAGGAAGGAGGGGATGGAAATCCTTGTGTAAATGCCGGCACATGTACATGTGCACACACATGCTCACCCACCAGTCTCCCTGCTAGCTGTTCTGAATGAAAGCCAAAAAGATTAATGAGATGATTTCTAGAAAATTCTTTGAACTCTTTGGAAGAAAGGTGCTATATAAATAGAAGGTATTAGTTTTCTTATTCTAAAAGGCAATTTTATTCACTCAGGATGAAACATAATACAACTAATATCCACTCTGCTTGCTTTCAACAATGAAAGTTAATCAATTCAGAAGTCTTCCTAGAACTTTCATTGAACAAACACCAACTCCCTATTCACCAACCCTAATGCTGATATGATTATCATTTTTTAAACAAGTGCCTGGAGTCGTGATTTCTTGCCAAACTAATTTAATATAAATTTAATTACAGCTATACTGATATGTCTGACTTTTGAAATGCTTCCCCATTAACATTTATTCGCATAAAAAAAAAAGCATGAAATCCAGTCTTTGATCTCAAAAGTGTGTGACCGCAGGGAGACAACATGGTTCTGATGTCACGGTCAGTCACTCTTGTACCTAGGAATGGTGGTCAGGGACTCTTCCCACGCCCTTGGCCTTCATCAATTCCCAAACTATTCTAAAAGGAGTAGCCACCTTTCTTGGGCTCGCGAGCCAAGCTTAGTATGAAGGGACTCACTTGGCATCTCTGAGTCACAGCACAGGAAGGGGAGCAGAACTCAGACCCCAAGTGTGGGGAGTCTAAAGGGAAGTCGTGCTGGGGCTCTTACCCCAGCCTGACAGGCATCCAAGGGTTTGCCCTTTTTTTTAATTATGTTGCCTCTTCATGTCAGCTGGACATCTGGGCTTGTCTTCCACAATCTCCTACCCCACTTCTTATCTCATTTTTGTTAGTCCCCTGTAGGCTCAGAAACTTTTTAA
Source organism: Acomys percivali (assembly GCA_907169655.1). Taxonomy (NCBI): domain Eukaryota; kingdom Metazoa; phylum Chordata; class Mammalia; order Rodentia; family Muridae; genus Acomys; species Acomys percivali. The sequence goes on along the minus strand of OU015742.1, from coordinate 6,870,981 downwards.
AAATCACATTTTAACACATGTGTACCAAAGGGTCATTCCTGTAGGTGTCAAGACTATTTCTGTTTTTACAGCTCCCTTAGACTTCAATGAGGACCCAAAAGATTTGTGTTTCAGTACTTAGCTATTGTCTAGAGAGTCAAGACTGTCAAAGGCTATGTGTTTCAACTCTCATAAATACCTAGTTCTATAGAATTATAGAACATAGAAATTTGGAAAATAAGTCATATTGGAGGATGAAAAAGCCAGTATCCATTCAAAATTTCAAGTAGTTTTACTGTGAATCGGACAGAGTGAGAAAGAATCAGCCAATGTACACACACTGTGGTAATTTGCTCTAAAGAAAATGTTTGAAAAAGAATTAAAAATTACACAAGGTTTGATTCAAAGTCACCAAGATTAGATTGTTCTAATATTTCTCAGCTACAGTTTTAGGGGGGGAAATAGAGCATGTCCAAGCTGAGCAGAACTATGAGCCCCACAGCAATCAAGCTGCCATGCAAAGAGAAGCAGAGGTTGTCTGCCATGACACTGCCGCGCAGCAGAGGGACACCAGAATGCAGGAGAGGAAGAAAACAGGCAGGTCAGATGCACCCAGGGAAGCACAGCTAGAAACAAAGAGTGGGGTTTATTAATACAATACAGTGTAGGTACAAAAACACTAAAAACAGACTGGGGGTCTACTTAAGAGTATAAGGCTACAATAAAATAACCACCAATAGTTAAGTCCCAAAGCAATCTAAACTTCACAGAAATCCATATCCTCTTCCTCTTACCTCTGCGAATAATTTTAAACTTATACAAAATCTAAGCATATTTCACTATTACTTTTCAAAATACGAGATGCTGCAAAAGCCATGCTCCAAGAAAAATGTATAGCCTTAAACAGTTAATTCCTATACTAAAGGCCTAACGTAAACAAAATGCTTTCATATAAAATAAGGAAATAAGACTCAAGCCTCCAAAATGAAAGATAAGTGATCTGAAGATACAAACATAGAATAAAAGAAAAATCTCATGATAAATCTAATGCAAAGAAAATGAAAAGTATGCAAAATTAGTAATAAAAATACATCTTTAATGATAACAGAAGATCAGTTTGCATGATTTGAGCACTTTTCCAACTTTTTCCTTCTTCAACTGAGTTAGAACAAAGAACTCAAGACTTCATAAAACAAACAGCTCTACTAAAAAAATCATCATCATAATTATTATTTTAGTTCCAGTTTTAGGAGAAACAACTAAAAATCCAATAAAACCAACAACTTCTTTTTCTTCCTCCAAAAGGAAATCAATAAGTAGGAAATGACAAAATCATGTCACATCTCTCTAACCAAACCATTGTCCTATCACTGCATTTGGGCAGATTAAACTAGCACAACCAAACACTGCTACTGAAACCAGAGTACAGGGGGTCTATAAATACATGCATTTAAAAAGCAGAGTGTCTGTGGCTGAAAACCACAGTTAACTCGAAATCAAACTGAGGACACAGACAATGACAGCAGAGTTTTCTCAAAATTACAGGCCAAATTCTTGATGGAATACTGATTAGTCAGTGTCTTCCAATAATTTCCAATTTGGCATCATTAATGCCCAATTCTAGTGGCATAGCTAACAAACAAATAACAGCGATCTAAAGGAATAAAGCTCCTCAGCACTGTGCAGCACAAGCTAGAGAATTAGAGAAAAGACTTAAAGCCTTAATAAGCTTTTGGCCTACTAAAATATATATGGGTAACAGAAAATCACATTTCCAATGCAATTTTCTTCAAACTAGAATTTTGTTAAGCACTGGGACAGACAGAGAATACAAATCATGGGCTATTATATAGAAATTATTTTCTGGAGCTTCAACTTCTACAGGTACACGGGTGTGTAAGGCGGCACCGGCACCGCCTCAGCAGCTGGACATCCTTCACTCTTGCTTGCTGTTCTCCTACTGGTCCTCTTCTGCTTTACAAAGGGGCAGTCCCTAGTTTCCCTAGGGCATTCAAGGTGTCACTCAAAGAGAGCTCTAATACATGCTAAGCTAAACATGCAAAACCAAAGCACATGACAAGCATTCCTTTCCCTGTCTCACGAGTATTTTAGAGCCAACCTGATGACAGCATCTCACCTGTGCCACGATACTCTGGATTTAGATACAGCGGAGTTCTCTGAAAACAGGGCAAATAGAACCACAGACATAGTGAAGACAGACTTAGTGTACTTTAAGCCAGCGACAACACAGAAAGGTTTAATGCTAGTTCTCCCCATAGAAGTAGCTTAGTATCCGAAAACAATAAATATCACAGATGACACAGAAATCGATACTGACATTTTTTAGAAGTCAGAAGTTTTCAAACAAAAAGCTTGTTATTTTCTAAATAGAATAGGAATACTACATTCCACATCTTCAACACACAAGTTCTTGTGGGAGGGAGAGAGGGAAGGAGGGTGGGAGCAAGCACATGCTTAAACTCCAAGATACAGAAATGAATTCCTGGCTGGGAATGTACCTCAAAGGTACTCAGGGCCTCAGGTTTAATTATCAATAATATTCCATCACTTTGGAGGATAAAGTAAGAGGAGTAAGAGTTCTGGACCAGTCTGAACTAGTTAACAAGCTTCTTTATCAAAATAATAATAATTAATTAATTTAAATAGTCCCCTAACAATGAGAATTAAGCACTAATGATCTACCAACTAACAAACAACAACAAAAATTAATACCAATATTCCTCAAATTGTTTTATAAAACAGAAACTGAAAGAATATTTCCAAATTGTTTGCATGAAGTTAGTATTACCATGAGAAAACCAGACAAAGTTCCAAAAAAGGAAAATAAAATAACAGGCCACTATCTCTGATGAACACAATCCAAAACTTCTCAATAAATACTTGTAAACAAAATTCAAGAAAAGTAGATTTCATCATAGAGATCCAGGGATAGTTCAAAATATGTAAATCAAGAAATATAATTCACGACATAAATAGACTAAAGGACAGAAACTGCATGACCTCATGAGATGCAGAAAAGGTCTTTGACAAATTCCAGCACCCTTCATGATAAAAAGTCCTGGAAAAACTAAAGATACAAGGGGCACATCACACATAATAAAGGCATTTTACAACAACCCACAGACAAAATCATTATAAACTGAAACACAAAGAGTTTCCATAAAAAAAGAAAAAAGAATGAGATTAGAATATCCACTCTCGCCATACTGGTTCACTATAATATCTAAATTCTTAGCTAGAGCAGTAAGACAAGTGAAGGAAACAAAATTCAAATAGGAAAAGAAGTGAAAATATTCTTATTTGCAGATTATAGGTTCTATACATAAACTACCCTAAAGACTCCACCCAAAAACTTTTATATCTGAATGCATGTATGTATGTGCGCACTCATGCACGCACACACACACACACACACACACACACACACACACACATACACATTTAGCAAAGCAGCAGTATATAAAATTAACACAAAAATCAGTAGCTCCTCTAGAACAAACAACAAGCATACTAAGAAAGAATTAAGGAAAACAATGCCATTCATAATAGCCTTAAAAAATTAAATATTATAGAATAAGTCTAACTAAGAAAGTGTAAAACTTGGGCAATGGAAACTTTATAAGACACTGAAGAAGACCAGAAGATCAAATGACCTCCCGTAGACATGGATCGATAGGATTAAATTGTGAAATCACACCTAAAACAACCCATAGATTGAATACAATCTCTATCAAATTTCAAACACAATTCCTCAGAAATTGAAAAAAAAATAACTGTAAGGTTGATGTTGAAAGACACACACACACACACACACATACACACACACTTGTTAGAGTTATCATCACCAGTCCTGATTTTAAGTTATACTATAGAGCTACAGTAATAAAAACAGAGTAAACAAAAAAACAGCATGTTACTTGTATAACAATGAACATGTTGGCCAACAAAATAGAACTGAGGACATAGACATAAGTCTGTGCACTTACTGACAACTGATATATACATATAGATATGTAAATACATATCTATATATACATACCCATATAAGTATGTATGTATGTATGTGTGTATGTATTTATATACATACACACATATATACATATATATATTCAAAAATATACACTGAAGAAAAGATAGGATTTCCAGCAAATGATGCTGGTCAAACTAGAAAGCTGGATGTAAAAGGATGAAACTAGATCCACATCTCTTACCCTACACAAAACTCAACTCCAAATGGGTCATGGAGTCAACATTAAGATCTGATACCCTAAATCTGACAGAGGAGAGAACAGAGAATAAGATTAAGCTCATTGGCACAGGAAAAGACTTTATGAACATGACCTGTGCAGCCTACAGAACGGGAAAAAAACTAGCAACTATACATCTGAGAAGAGTCAGTATCTAGAATATACAATCAACTCAAAAACTAAACATCAAAAAACAAAACAATACAAAAACCCATAAAACAAAAACAAAATAGAAAACAAAAAAGGGAAAAAACTCCAAATAACCCAATTTAAATATGAGTCATGGAACTAAACAGAATTCTCAAATGATAAAACACAAGTGTCTGAAAACACTTCAAAAATGTTTGACATCCTTAGTCACCAAGGAAATTGTAAGTCAAAACTACTTGGAGATTTCATCTTACCCCACTAATAATAGCCTAGATTTTTTTAAAAAAATTAAAAATGGAGGAAAAGATGCTGGGATTCTCCTGAGTCAAAATACATAGAGACCCTCTTTTCCCTCCTGCTCCAGAACCTTCTATAAAATCAAACTACAAACTCAAAAAACAAACAGACAAACAAACAAACAAGCATGCTGGGAAAGGAATTCCCTTATCTACTGCTAGTAGAGTGCAAACTGGTATGATCACTGTGGAAAATGGTATGAAAGTTCCTCAAAAAAGCTGAAAATAAATCTACCACGAGATCTAGCTCCCATAAGGCCACCCTCCCACCACAAGATATTACAGAATAACAATGCTTACCCTCCAGAACTTGACAGGAAGAAGCTATTGCCCACAACACTACAAATTGGAGTCATAAAATATTGATAAATTTAATTGGTATTTGTAGTAGATTGAGTAAGAATGACCCCCCATAGGTTTATATATTTGAATTCTTGGTCATTAGGGAATGGCACTGCTTGAGAGGAAGAAGTAGGTGTGGCCTGTTGGAGGAAATGTGTCATTGGGGGTGGACTTTGAGGTTTCAAGGTCTCAAGCTAGGTTCAGCTCCCTCCCTCCCTCCCTCCCTCCCTCCCTCCCTCCCTCCCTCCCTATCTTTCTCTCCTTGCTGCATATGGATCCAGATGTAGAACTCTCATTTACCATGTCTATACACTCAAGTATACCTCTGAAACTATAAGTAAGACCCAATTAAGTGTTTTCTTCCATAAGAGTTGCTGTGATCACAGTGTCACTTTGCTTCAATAGAACACTAACTAAGATAGTATTCAACTGAAAGCTTCTTCTCTACTGACTAGTTTTCATAGTAGTGGAAGGTATTATACTCATGGTCAGAAAATAAAAATAACCAGCAGCCTCACCAAGCTGGGAACCCTTTAACATACAATAAACAATATGCCTGGCAAGAGATGCCCACTGGTGTTATAGTGGCATGAATGTTATAGAAGTAACCAACCACTTAAGGTTTTTACTTTGTTTTGTCTGTTTTAAGACAAACCCCATAATTTAGAACCCATACTTGACAATGTCAATGAGGCCAAGAACCTGTATGGAGACATGTCACAGTCCCTAGGGGAAAACCCACTTTAGTAATGAACTGCTAAACAGCACAATATAATGAATCCTAATAACTTACTGTTAAGAGATCAGTGCATTGTTCAACCCTCATTCGAAAAGATTCTTATTGCTGTAATAGCAATTACAACAAAGACCTACAACTGGTCAACATACAGAGAATGAGACTTGTGGAGTCCTTATCCCTACACTAAAAGTCTACAACATATCTCTCCTCTCATGGTTCAGGAATCTATGTGAAAGAGGAGTCAGAAAATTTGTAGGAGCCAGAGGTGGTGGATGACTTCAAGGTAACGGTGTTTTCCAGACAATACAGGGCAGGTGCAACATATGAACTCACAGAGACTGTTGCTGCATTCACAAGATCTGCATAGGCGCAAGACAGACAAAAGCCCAAGATGGAGGAGGGGAAGTGGGCACAAAGTCCTTCCCATAGCAAAGTAGCTACTGGCATTTGATTCCTGCTCTAAGAGGGAGATTGTTTCTTTTTTTATAAATTTTATTTGATTAATTTATTCAGATTACATCTCAATTGTTATCTCATCCCTTGTATCCTCCCGTTCTTCCCTCCCTTCTACTTTCACCCTATTCCCCACCCCTATGTCTGTGACTGAGGGGGACTTCCACCACCACTGTATGGTCATAGGCTATCAAGTCTCATCTTGGTAGCCTGCTTATTCTTCCTCTCAGTGCCACCAGGCCTTCCCATCCAAGGGACGTGGTCAAATATGGGACACCAGAGTTCGTGTCAGAGTCAGTTCGTGTTCTCTACTCAACTGCTGAGAATGTCCTGTCCGTGGGCTAGATCTGAGTAGGGGTTTGATGTTTACTGCATGTATTGTCCTTGGTTGGTGCAGTAGTTTGAGCAGAACCCCTGGGCCCAGATTTGCACATCGTGATGTTCTTCTTGTAGGTTTCTAGGACCCTCTAGAACATTCTATTTCCCCATTCTCCCATATGTCTCTCACCTAAAGTCCCAATAGGATGTCCTCACATCTATCCCAATCTCCTGGTAAGTGAAGATTTTCATGGGACATGCCTCTTGGGCTAGTGTCCAATTATTAGTGAGTATATAGCATGTGAGTCTTTCTGCTTCTGGGTTAACTCACTATGATCATTTCTAGTTCCATCCACTTGTCCACAAATTTCAGAATTTCCTTGTTTTTAATAGCTGAGTAGTATTCCATAGTGTAAATGTACCACAGTTTCTTTATTCATTCTTCGACTGAGGGACATTTAGGCTGTTTCCAGATTCTGGCTATTATAAATAAGGCTGCTATGAACATGGTTGAGTATATGTCCTTGTTGTGTGCTGGAACATCTTCTGGGTATATTCCAAGAGGTGGAATAGGTGGGTCTTGAGGAAGCTCTATTCTCAGTTTTCTGAGATAGTGCCAGATAGATTTCCAAAGTGGTTGTACAAGTTCTCATTCTCCACATCTTCGCCAGCATGTGGTGTCACTTGAGTTTTTTATCTTAGCCATTCTGATGGGTGTAAGATGGATTCTTAGAGTCATTCTGGTTTGCATTTCACTGATGACTAAAGACACTGAACATTTCTTTAAGTGTTTCTCAGCCATTCGATATTCCTCTGTTGAGAATTCTCTGTTTAGTTCTGAGCACCATTTCTTAATTGGGTTATTTGGTTTGGTGGTGTTTAATTTCTTGAGTCCTTTATATATTTTGGATATTAGACCTTAGTCAGATGTAGGTTGGTGAAGATCTTTTCCCAGTCTGTGGGCTGTCACTTTATTCTGTTGACAGTGTCTTCTGCCTTACAGAAGCTTCTCAGCCTCATGAAGTTCCATTAACTGATTGTTGACCTTAAGGCCTGGGCTGTTGGTGTTCTGTTCAGGAAATTGTCTCCTGTGCCAATGTGTTCCAGACTCTTCCCCATTTTTTCTTCTACCCAATTTATTGTCTCTGGTATTATGTTGAGGTCTTTAATCCATTTGGATTTGAGTTTTGTGTATGGTTATAAATATGGATCTAATTGCATTTTTTCCAGTTAGACCAGCATCACTTGTTGAAGATGCTATCCTTTTTCCATTGAATAGATTTGGCTTCTTTGTCAAAAATCAAGTAACCATATGTGTGTGGATTCATTTCTGGGTCTTCGGTTCGATTCCATTGATCAATGAGTCTATTCCTGTGCCAGTACCATGCTGTTTTAATTACTGTTGCTTTACAGTACAGCTTGAGATCCGGTATGAAGATTCCTGCAGGGGATCTTTTATTGTATAGGATTGTTTTTGCTATTCTGGGTTTTTTGTTTTTCCATATGAAGTTGAAAATTGATCTTTCCATGCCTTTAAAAAATTGTGTAGGATTGCATTGAATCTGTAAATGGCTTTTGGTAAGATGGTCATTTTTACTATGTTAATTCTCCTGATCCACGAACAAGGGAGATCTTTCCATTTTCTGATGTCAACTTCAATCTCTTTCTTCAGAGATTTGAAGTCTTTTTTTTTTTTTTTCAAACAAGTTCTTTACTTCTTTGGTTAGAGTTACTCATAGATATTTTATATTGCTTGTGGCTATCGTGAAGGGTGTAGTTTCCCTAATTTCTTCCTCTGCACAATTCTTCCTTGTATATAGGAAGGCTACTGACTTTTTTGAGTTAATTTTGTATCCAGCTATTTTGCTGAAGGTGTTTGTCAGCTGTAAGAGTTCTCTGGTGGAATTTTCAGGTCACTTACGTACATTATCATATCATCTGCAAATAGGGATAATTTGACTTCCTCCTTTCCCATTTGGATCCCTTTGATCTCCTTTTGTTGTCTTATTGTTCTGGCTAGAACTTCAAGTACTATATTGAAGAGATATGGAGAGAGTGGGCAGCCTTGCCTGGTCCCCGATTTTAGAGGAATTTCCTTAAGTATCTTTCCATTTAATTTGATGTTGGCTATTGGCTTGCTGTAGATAGCCTTTATTATTTTGAGGTGTGCGCCTTGTATCCCTGTTCTCTCAAAAACTTTAAACACAAATGGATGTTGGATTTTGTCAAATGCTTTTTTTGCATCTAAGGAGATGATCATGTGGGGTTTTTTTCCTCTCTTAGTTTGTTTATATTTTGGATTACATTGATGGATTTCCATATATTAAACCATCCCTGCATGCCTGGAATGAAGCCTACCTGGTCATGGTGAATGATACCTTTGATGTGTTCTTGTATTTGATTTGTGAGTATTTTATTGAGTATTTTTGCATCAATGTTCATAAGAGAAATTGGTCTGAAATTCTCTTTCTTTGTTGGGTCTTTGTAAGGTTTACATATCAAAGTGACTTGGCCTCATAGAACGAATTTGGTAATGTTCCATCCATTTCTATCTTTTGGAGTAGCTTGAATAGTATCGGTATTAGCTCTTCTTTGAAGGTCTGGTAGAATTCTAAGCTGAAACCATCTGGCCCTGGGCTTTTTTTGGTTGGGAGACTATCAATGATTGCTTCTATTTCTTTAGGGGAAATGGGACTATTTAGTTTGTTTATCTGTTCTTAACTCAATTTTGGCAAGTGGAATTGATGAAGAAAATTGTTCATTTCCCTTAGATTTTCAAATTTTGTGGTATATATGCCTTTGAAGTAGGATCTTATGATTCTTTGTATTTCTTCGGTGTCTGTTGTTATGTCTCCCTTTTTACTTCTGATTTTGTTGATTTGGTTATTGTCTCTCTGCCTCTCTGTTAGTTTGGCTAACAGTTTGTATATCTTGTTGATTTTCTCAAAGAACCAGCTCCTGGTTTTGTTGAGTCTATGAATTGTCCTCTTTGTTTCTAATTTATTGATTTCAGCCCTGAATTTGATTATTTCCAGATGTCTACTCCTCTTGGGTGTTTCTGCTTCTTTTTTTTAACTAGGGCTTCCAGGTGTGTCGTTAAGTTGCTTATGGGAGGTTGTTTTTTTTAATGGTATGACAATCCACAAATTGACTACACTCTGGGGAACGCCCTATGCCGGGTGTAGTCTACCAACACAAATTGGACTCAATGGGTTTTAAAACCAAAGAAAAAGAGAACATGAAGTTTAACAGGTTGGAAGGTTCTCGGAAGAGTTAGTGGATGGGAGAGATATGACCAAAATATATTTTATAAAATTGACAAAGAATAAATAAAAATATTTAAAATACAAACAAACAAAAAGAAACCAAGAAAGCATTTGCAACTTTTCTAGAGTGTGCAGAATTAAGGTGGGTTAAAGGGAACAGCAGCAGGTATGATTAATAGCATTCCCATAAATCCAGGCAAAGCCTTTTAATTCTTTTTCTTTTTAGGTTTATTTTTATTTTAAACATGCAAGTTTTGTGTCTACACGCATGCTATACACCATGTGGTGCCTGGTTCCACTGTAGGCCAGAAATAGTCACTGGGTCCCCATAACTGGAATTACAGAAGTTTCTGATTAAACCAGGATCCTCTGCAAGTGTAACAAATGTCTTTAACTGCTGAGTCACCTCTGTAGGCCCAAGTAAAGCTTTTTAGAAAACATCCCAGGAATTGAGAAGATAAATAATTCTAATGAAGTCTTAAAGAGTTGCTGTTGCTGTTGTTTTCTTTCTTTGTTTTTTTTTTTTTTTTTTCTTTCTTTTTGGAAGGCAGGTGGGTTCTACTCCTTGGCCTTCAGCCAAATTGAAGGACCACATCTCAAGCTACCTGCACATGGATAGTAAAAACAATCTAATAAATGACCACCATGTGACTGTCAGCTGATTACCTAGAAACACTTAGAACCTTAGGACCCTGCTAAAGCAATCTCCTTCTGACAACATCAATATATTCACTTGAAATGGCTTATTCCAGATTATTTTTGACCTTTCATCCAATGTCCCTGTGAATGGTGTACCAGTTTTATTTAGTTAAATGTCACACTTGCAATAGCATTTCTAATGTTTAATCATTAGTTATCAAAATGCATTATACTTATGTTGCTTTGATAAAGAGTGTGCCACTAATAATTATAATCATAATTCACTCTGGAAGAAATTTCAAATAATTAGAGCCTTGTGGATATAAGAAATATTTTAATTGCACTGAAATGTATTTGCATGGTTTTATTGCAAGAGATTATAATAGAATGATCAAAGAAAAACTTATAAAAACATATTAAATGAAAAAAATTGCATGATAAGTTGAATATATAAACTCATGGAAAAATAAAAATTATCCAAAATTAAAGAGAGACTATTGGTGTTTTCTTCAAGGTTGTTAGTAAATATAAAGTCTCTATGATTTTAGATTTTAGTATCATTTGAGAGTGATAGGAATTTTATTTTAAAATATCAACATTTAAAATACAATAAGAATCCCATCTTGTGTAAGTATTAAATGTATGACCAAAACATAGTTTAAATACCATTTCTGTATGTTCAAAGGGACATGTTTCTGTTAGCAAATTGTATGACATCTGAAGAGCATAGCTCACTGACTTCTCACATCCTTTACCTTATGCCAGACATGTACTCCAAGCCCCAAGTCAATGGTTTTCCATGGAGACCCTGTTCCCTCCCTCCCATGAGGCTCTTCTTCAATGAACTGAACTTCAAATTCCTCTGTTTACTCTTTCACACTTATACCCCTAACTGTCTAAAAGTGTTGGTTCTCAAAATGAAATAAAATGTCATTTGCCAAGGGTTAGAGATTAATTCCATGCTCTCTGAGAACCTGTTCAAGCTGAATATTTATCAGACACAGGAGAGCACATGGGTTGAACTTTGGGCTCTATGAACAGAGGCCAGGAGCTGAGCTTCTAACTACTATGAATTCTGGGAATGACCTTTGGTAAATCACTGATCTGTCAGATGCTTCATGCAGGTTCCCAGCTATTGAAAAATAAATGTGGAAGAGATAAGGACTCCTGCCCTTCTGCAAAGGAGGCCTCAGGAGAATTAGTCCAGACTGGAAAAGCATTTCCTGCTCCTAGAAGAAAGAAATGCTTAACACTGGGACAATAAAGGGTTTCTAGTCATCATTTATTCTAGCCTAACACCACCCCCATCTAGGAAAAAAAAAAACAGAATAAATTCTACACAGCTGAGGTTTGTCCTGGTGTTTATTTGCAATGAATGGAAAGATAAAAGGTTCTCTAATACAAATGATTTCTCTGAATTTAGTCTCTAGCACCACAATAAATAAATGAATAAATAGTAACATGAAAATACTAACAATGAAAACAAAAAACAGTTCTACATTAATGCAGCATAAACCTACTACGTCACTTTGATAAAGAGTGTGCCACTAATAATTATATGGTTCTGGGAAGTGGCCATAGGATCCCATTCCACAGTCCAGCTTGTCAAACGGTGAGGTACACTCCTTAAGTACTGTGTGAAGATGCTTCACGGTCCCATGCACTTTTCACTATCTGTTATTTTCATTGATTTTAACAGGTTATTTTAAAAACATGTGGCAGCAGCTATTCATATTCCAATAAACACAAATGTATATGCAAAATCTCTACAAGAACTATTTTAATAATTCATCAACTAAAGGTGATGGGAAAAACACTTTTAGGCCATTCTACAAGCATCTAACACCCACATTTACATATATTCTCTACGTACATTTAATGATGCCGTGTATTAAGTTCTATACAGGCAAAGCTAAAGACGGTTCTCCCTGGTCTTTTAAAAAGAAAATCTTAGTAATGAATAGTCAGATTTTTTTTCCTCTTTTTCTTTTCTTTTTTTCTGTTAAACTTAAGGAATTTATGAGAAAGAAGACACTCACTAAATCCAAGGTTTTACCTGCATCCTTTGCTTTGTCTGTGCCTCAGGGCCTACCTGGCACACAGCTGACAGATGCAATCACCTGTTAAACAAGAGAGGTCAAGTGGAATCCAAATACAAGAAAGGCTGTGTAATTTGCACAGAAGAGCAGGGTGGGGTGGGCGAGCTTATTTAGCTCACTTTCAGTGAAATACACTGTTACCATGGACACAAGTTTACTCATCAAAGGCAAGGAATTCCATGAGCACTACCCCTGCTCCCCCAAGCTGGTTTTACTTCAAAGAACAAAAGAGCTGGGGCCTGAATTGCAGTCTCCAGTCCAGCACTAAATTAATAATGAATACAAAGAGGAATAAGCTGAAACATCAACCCTTCCTCCTAGGTCAATCACAAAATTGGAGTTGTAGGCCATGGATAAGAGCTGCAACTTCCCAGGGTAGACAGCTACTTTAGGGACCACAATGATGGGACAGCACAATGGAGGATGACCTAAACAGTAACCAACCAACTCTCTAAGCTCAATGTGGGCAAGTCCCAGAGTGACAATTCCAGGCGGTGGGTCCTGGAGGCCCGGGGGTCAATGCAAGCTTAGCAGTTATTACCCCCAGCAGTTCTATCAGGTTCTCATAGAAAAGAGGATAAATTTTTTTTGCACTTGCAACAGGAGCATGGGAAATGGAGCAAATAAAGTACCACAGAGCACTCTGGGCTTGCTAACAAGGCCTGCATGATGAGAATTCACTTTGCTAGAGAGTGACTGGCCAGGGTTGTCTCAGAGACTAACCTGCCTGGAGAAAAGTTGTAACAACTCCAGCTATCTCTAGCTATCCTGCCTACTCAAGGTAGGATGTGGAAAACTCATGGTCCGATGCAGGACACTGGACTGAGACCTAAGCAGAGGGCTGTAGAATGTTAACAGTCCCTGCGGTGTGCCACTGTATCACTATAGGCACATTACCACAGCCTCTCTTACCTAGAACATGTCCATCTTTTAACATAGTTCACTCCTGGGTTTCCAACACACCAAAACTTACCCACACAAGGCATATTAAAGAAGGTAAATAAACAGTCTGAAAATAGAGAGAAAGCATGATAGCCAGGCTTCTGTGTCTGTATCAACAATGTTGAGTCAGGGTTCCACATATATGTCAAGAAGGCTGAGATATCAAACTAAGGTATTGAAAAGAAGGATTAATATACAAATGAAAAAGTAGACAGTATGTGAGCATATCTAACGTGAAATCAGAAATGCGAAGAGCCTAACGAACAAGGGGAAATTAAACAACAACACCAACAACACCAACAACAACAACAACAGGCAACAGCAATGGAAACTGCCTTGCGAAGCTCATTAGTAAACTGGACACGGCTGAGGAACAATCGGTCAACTTGCACATACTTCAGCAGGCGTTTCCCAACCTTAAAAGCAAAGATAACAAAGCCACAGGTGGCGTGGGGAGCATACACAGAACAGGCATCCGAGGGCTGTGCGAGCCACAAAGGGTATAAGGACAACAGGAGGGAAGAAAGCAAAAAGGAGCGTGAGGGACATTTGACAGGGAAATGATCGGCAATTTCTCCCACACTGATGTAAGACAGCAAACCACAGAGAACAGAAAGTCCAAGATGGAAAAAAAGAAAAAAACAAAACAAAACAAAACAACAGAAACAAAACAAAAAAAGTCATGCCTGAGCAATGATGTGCAGACCTAAGAAGAAATAAAATAGAAGGTAAAAAACACTTCTAGAAGAAAAAAGGTAAGTAATCTGTAGAGGCAAAAATTACATCTGTCAACTACCCATTTCCCATGCCAACAAGAATGTGGTTGACTAGTTAACAAATGTGCTAGTCAGTGTTTTGACAACAATCATCTGGGGAAATGGAAATTCAATTGAGAAAATGTCTCCATCAGATTGGCCTATGGGAAAGTTTGTGTGGGCATTTTCTTGATTGATGATTAATGTTATGATTGATGTTGGAGGGCCAAACCATTATGAGCCATCACACATTCTGGGATATCTAAGAAAGTAGGCTCAGCAAGCCATGGAAAGCAGGCCAGCCAACAGCACTCTTCCATGGCCTCTGCTCTCACTCCCGCCTCACCTCCACGTCCTCATCTTGGGTTCTGGCCCTGACTTCTCCTGCACAATGGACTATAATTTCTAGGTAAAATAAGTATTTTATCATAGCAACAGAAAATCAAACTGGGACAATGTGCTAAGGAGAGATGTGACCATCCCACAGTGGCGTTTTCTGCGAAAATGTCCTGCAAAGAGTGAGAAAGGAAAGACTTGTTCAGATTAAAACAAAAAAATTGAGGGCATTTTTTGCCTATAGACTATTTGTGCTTCAGAAAGTACTAAAATCATGAGTCATAAACTGACCTACAAAAAAAGACAAGCAGTGGAGAAGAATATGTGAAGATGAAATTTCATATTTCCCTTTGCTAATTCTTACCTGATGTAATAGGAAACAGTTTTTTTTTTTTTCAAAACAACAGCATCAATACATCTATGTACATAGTGTGCATGTGCCGGTGGATGTTAAATACATGACACATGGATGGGGATAAATTAAGCAGGATTGCATCTTCAGGAAAAGACATTCACTCTACACATAAAGCAGTGTGATGTTATTTCAAAATGACTTGGATTAGCCGCAAATTCCAGAGTGCTTTTAAAAAGAAGTGCAATTGACATAAGAACAGAAAGGACAACGTAATCATACAAAATGTTTCACTAAAAGCACAAAGTGGGAAAAGTGGGAAAAACAAAATATGCATTAAAAACACAGCAACAAACAATAAGAGTATTGCACCAACTACATCAATAATCAATCACCTTCAACATCAATAATCATACACCAATAAGAGACTGTCAAAATGTGACCAAAAAAAAGAAAACGCAAATATGCTGGGCATAGGAAAATGACTTTAGACTAAGTAGAGAGGGAAAGGAGGAAACACCATGCTGACAATGCTAACCCACAAGAAGGTGGGTGGGACCACTCGAATTCCACACAAAGTAAACCTTAGAGGAAAGAAAAAGAAAGTTATCAGGGATAAAGAGAAGCTTTACCAAGAAAGGTCAACACTCCAAGAAGACAAGACAGTCATTACTGTATGAGAGTAAAATACATGGGGGTTAAAGAATCAAAAGCAGTGAAGCTGAAAGAACTAATCAAGGAGCCACTCTATGGTGCAGACGTGCTCTATCTCTAGAGGGGTGTACTGTGGTACTGAGATGTGAAACCCGTAAGAAGTGGGATTTGCGACAAGGGTTGGGTCACTAGGGGCACTACCCTCAAAAGGGACTGTGGTGATGATGAAGTCAGGTTGATCCCACTCTTAAGTTGCTCCATATCATGTGAAACAGTGTTGGTTTGTTTGTTGGAGACTGAGACTTGCGCTGAGAGATTCCATTTTTACAAGCAATACTGGACTCCATTTTGAGGATGGAGATGACTCTGCCTGCCCTTGGGTAGCATGTGAACAGTACCATCTTTCCAGCACCACCCACATACCAGAAAGTAACAAATGATTCATTCCTAGGAGTAGAAAGGGTACCCCTCTACGAATGTATTGGCAAGAATTGGGGCTGTAGAGGCACATAAGTACATAAAAACATATCTTGAAAGGCAGGTCCAAAAAGGTAAGAAGACACTCCAGACCAAAGAAAGTATAATGTTCTCACCTCAATCCCATAAAGAGGCAGACACCTAGTGTTGAGATGAAGACAGCCTCACTCACCTGTAATCTAACCACCTAGTATATGTACCAACAGGCAGAGAGCTCACACCTGTCCCAGAGCCTTTGACTTGGCTTGATCCCACTCAATCTTGACCCTTACTTCACCTTGCTCCTATAGCTCAACTCTTACCATTGAAATTCCTTGGCTCTTTACCTCTTTGTAGCCATTCTATAACACAGAGATATATACACATGTATGCATGTGCATATAAATATATCCTATAAGATATATATGATCAAAGAGTTAATATTAGTAATTAGTACTGGAAAAAATGTATTTGCTTTTACCAAGGAAAGTGGAAGTATCTTGCAAATTGTGGCTAATGAAAACACCATATCTTACAACTTCAGTGTTAGTCAGTTAATTCAGACAATACAGGAAGGCACCACCATGTCTGTCTGTTTCTGACACAGCATGCTCACAACAAATAGTTCTCATGGAGCTCCCACTATTTTGCAGCCAACAAGTGGTTCAGGGTGAGCAGACCAGCTCCTAACTCTGCTTTGCTTCCTGTTTTACCATGTGAGTAGCCTGCACCTCTAGCCCACACTCTAAGTGATGTCATTATGATGTAGTCACTCACCAGAGGCCAAACAGGGAACTAGCTGCCTAATCTTGATCTCTCAGCCTCCCAAATATAGGATAAACTCCTTTCTTTTATATACTGTTCAGCACCAGATAGTTTATCATAGCAAGAAGATACTATACTCCCCACAATTACAGGTGGACACCTCTAAAACATCTCTGTGAGAAAAGAGTAGGTTGCCAGGAAATCTCAGGACATCATTGTATTCTATAGTGCCATCAATTAAATGAATCTGAGTATGCTTATAGACCACTTCATCCAATAAAAAAGAACACAGGAAGATGTAAAAGAAGATCAACCAGCAGAAAATGGGAATGACTAATTTCAGACAGATTATGCATTCTCCTCAAACTCACACAGAATATTCTCCATAGAGCAGCAGGCTTCAACGGATGTGAAAGAATAATATCATATGTCTGTTAAGTCAATAACAGATATCAAAAAAGAAAGAAAAAATTATTTCCCAAATATGCATATCTTAAAACATTTTAAAGGAACATATAGGTCAAAGTAGAAATATCAAGGGACTTCTTAAAAATTTTGGATTAAAGAAAAAAGCAAATCTAATTCATCAAAATATGTGCAATGATACAACACCAGTAACTATAGGGAGATATCTAACATAGGACTATACTTGAAAAAGATGAGTCATGTTTTATCCTTAGGAAACCAGAGAAAGAAAAATCTAAGAAGGAGAAAAATTAAAATAATAAAAACTAGCATAGAGATAAAAACAGGAAACCTATCAAAAACCCAAAGAACCAAAAGCTGACACTTGGATAAGAACAGTAAAAAATTGATAAACATCTATCCAGGAAACAAAAAGAAAAAGTGTTGAGAGAAGACCTACTTGTTACTATCAAAATCTAAACACAAGCAAGCCAGGCTCATGGCGCCAGCTACTGGGTGAGCCCTGGGGACACTGCTACGTATTCTGACCTCAGTGTGCGACAGCACAATAAGCCCAGTGTGTCTGGCCTGTGGGAAATTCTCCATTTAAATCCTTGCTTGCATGTGCTCATTTAGATTTTTGCTACAAAGGGATTGAAAGCTGGTTCATCAGTAAAGAATCTTGCTGCTCTTCCAGAGGACCTACACTCATGTCAGGTGGCTCACAAAAACCACCTATAACTCTAGCTCCGGAAGTTCCAACACCTTTAATTGTCCTCTTCGGGCACACATACACACACACACACACACACACACACACACACACACACACACACACATACACACACTTTAAAAAGTATCTTTAAAACACATTTATGTGTTTTGTGATTTTGTAAACTTTGGAGGTAAAAGCATTATTTAACCAAGTTTACTATTTTCAAATAAAGTATGTCAAGAAACATCACAAGTTCTAAATCCATGCCTCTTTTCACATAAAGATGAATACTAGCAGTATATTAAAAACTAGAACTACTTCTGCTATTATCTGCTGATGTATTTTATCTTCTAAGACAGGGTTTACTAAAATATGGTCTGAAGACCAAATTTAATCCTCTGCCTGTTTTTTTTAAACAAACTATTATCAACACAATCCTGTCCACATGTCTGTGTCTTGTTTTCCTCTAGAAATTTGAGTAATTGAGAAATACATGTGGACCACACACTCTAAATTATTTTCCATCTGTTCCTTACTAAGAGAAGCCTGTAGCTCTCTTTAGACACTATGCTGGGCCCTTTGCATAGATTACCTTTGTACAGGGATCATTCTGTTAGGTGGGAGTGACTGCAGGACCCAGGGATGAGGAGAAAACCGATGCGCTCAATGATTAGAAGTGGTCAGCCCAGGCTTCAGCACCATACTCAGAGGTCACAGTGGACACTAGCCCCTACTCCACCCCTGCTCTATGAGGGAAAATGCAGGAAAAGATGGGAATTGAGCATCCTTTGTTTATAACGTCACTGGTACAAATGAGAGGGGCTTAAGGCCAGAAGAAAGGAGGCCCATGTGGTCTGAGAACTATTTTAAGGCTTCATGATTGCCAGTGGCGCCCTAGTATTACCACCTCTATTACAAAGAAGCATGTTGAAACAATTGTCCCCAAAGAATTAGAATTTCCCCAGGAATTTCAATCTGGGAGAAGAGGGGCTGAGATCAGACAGGGGAGGAACTAGTTTCCCAGAAAGTCAATCACACAGTTCCGACAAGTTGTCTTGCAGGAGACTGTATCTGAGACAAGGATGAGTCAATGATAGGCGGGGCCACACTTCTTCCAGGACTCTACTTAAACCTGAACCTCACTCAGACCTAGAAGATGAACTTGAGAAAGGGTGCCAAAGAATCCCCCCAGCTGTCCCTTTTCCCAATATGGTCGCTGCTTTTTACTATAGCTTGTCTCTGTAGTCGGCAGATGGAGGTCAGGTACTGTCTACTAACTTTACACCCTGCCCTAGCCTTCCAGCCTCATCCATGTACACTTCCACAAGCAAGGGCCATCACTGTCTCAGAGCTAAGTTTTCAGTAGACACTGGAGAGCCAACCAGGGAGCCTAAGAATGCATGCCAATACTCAGCAGACAACAAGCATCACACAAGCCCCGCGAGCTAAACACACCAGTCACTTATGCCAGTATCTTCAAGAGAGTAGCTTTCTTTTACCAGAAAGCTTCAACTTTTCTTATACTTTAATGACCTATGGATCCCAATTTGTACTCTCCATATACATCTGGGTATGGGGTCATCGCTGGAATATGATCCACCCACTAGGAACCACACCCTTAAAGAAAACTGAGTGCCTTGCTCCCAGAAGTCAGTATGTCCAATAGCTTCTAGTTAGGGGTCGGCTCATCAGTGCCTTCCCACTTCATGCTAGAGTGTTGAATGGTTTGAGAACTCACCTTATTATAACTACAAAAAAAGAAAGCCTAGAAAGAACTCAGAGTTCTCTCGTTGTAAAGAATCACTTCAAAATGTACATGGCCTTAACCTTGAGACACCGAAACGAAAGGAATACATTTCTCTTAGAACCAAATATAAATCCTCTCAGAGAACAAATGAGTTGGGGCAGGGGGAAGTAAAGTGGATGTCGAAAGATTCCGGAACGTTCTACAACAAGCCGGCTGAATTTAGTTTCACGAGGTTTCCCACACTCATATTTGAAAAAGTCTCTCTCCCTCCTTCTCCCTCCCTTGTCACACACCTACAAAATCCTGTTTGGTTGATTTAGCCTAGTATCTCCCATACTCACTGAAGGAACTTACTCACTCCTCTAATGTAATCCTGGAATAGTTTATGAACAAATATTCCCTAAAAGTCAAAATCTAAAGATTATGCATGTTTTATTTGCAACTTTTTGTTATAATAAAGTTTAATGCATCCTAGGAAGGAGAGAGGGTCAAGGGACCACAACAGAGTGATCAATTCTATGAAAGATGCTGAACTGGGAATCAGAAAATCATATTCTGACCTCAGCTTGGATACCCACTCCCATGTAATCCCAGAAGCATGCAGCAGGCTCTGGTCTTCATGACAAGGTTGGATAAGATCACCCCTAAAACTCCATCCATTTTGAATACTCTGTCATTAATTCAATGTGAAATGAGAGAAATGAGTAAGAAATTTCAATACGCTACTTAGACACTTCAAAAGAAATACTGATGGTTCAGATAATGAAACTAAACGGGGAAAACGTCTTCAGAATATATGACCAGAATTTAAATTAGCTCACTATTTTCTTTGAAGCAGTAATGAAGAAAGAAGAGCATTAACTGGGAAATTAAAGTCTGTTGAGACCTGATGCACGCCCTTTCTATAGTTGGGTTCTTCTGTTCTCCCAACAGCTATCCGACACGCCCCAGCTTCTCTGAAAGCCTCAGCTCCCCAGGAGGATAGATGCTTCTGAAGTCAAGTTATGAGAACGCCTTTCCTACCCTACCTGGGACTCCCAACACCAAAGTAGGTTCACATCTATCTTTTCCTTCTCAAATCAACCTAATGAGACAGGCACTACTGTGGGCCCCATTTCACAGATCATGAAACAGAACCCCAGAGAGTCTAACTAGGTCATCCAAGTCACACAGCCAGCAACTGGCTAAGGGAGGTGGCTTACACCATTGTCTTCTGCCACCACGCAGTGTACTTGTGCCTGTGTCAGTATCTTCTGCCTGCTTCCATGTAAACAACAAAGAGTTGAGGAAAAAAAAAAAAAACTTAAATCTGAAAATCCTTCTAGAAGACAGAAGGCTCTCATTGGATGAAGCCAAAAAGAGAGTTCTATCTCCTACCCCAAGTGCCAAGGCACTTTGCTACTGTGGACATCCTCAAACATACAAGGATTGACACAGAAGGGGGACACAGGCCCTAGCAGTTTTAATTCTCTTAAATACTCCTTAGAGTCAACAATGAAGAAAGTGTGGTGCAAAGGGTCATTACAAGACAATTCTTAGGGAGAGAAACAAATAAATGAAAAGGGAAGGACAGGAGAGAGGGACTGAGAGAGGGGAAAGAAAGGAAGAAGGCAGGCCAGCTTTCTAAGAGTAGCCAATCAGAATAACCGTCCGTGACCCACATTTAGCTGAGGTTCAAACATAAAGCAGCATGTTATTTCTCAGCTTTAGAAATACTGTTTTGGAAGGGTAAGAATGGGACTCCAGAATATGAAGATGTGCTCACATCTACACATCAGGTTCAATGTGACTTCAAGAAGGCACCAGCTAAATAGTCACTAATGCTAATTCTTTATAATCTGTCTCTCACAAACCCTGTATCCAGAAATCATAGGTGGCCTCTTCAATTCCCCTTGGCAGTACATCCTGTCCTTTGAGACAGCTTCACTCCCCAGGATCCTGGATAAGCGCTATGTTTTCCCTAACTGCAGTGCCATCTAGTGCTGAAACACCAAAGCACTCCCAACAGCGCCGCTCCTATTCCAGCTTTTCTCATGATAAGTGGATACTGGAAAACAAGAAAGTGGATTGCCCTCGGAACACAGTGGCTCTGCCCACACTTGTGACTGCCACTTGTTAATGTGACGAGCCTACTTGTAGAAACGTAAAATATAAGATTAGCTGACTGGAACATATACATTTAGTTATCACTACTTTTGTTCTCTGATATTTTTGTTTGCTTAAAAAAAATGTATTTTACTTACTAAAAGCAGACTAGTACTCTGTGGTTCTGAAGACATACAAAGAATTCCTGTTAAATTTAACAAAAAAATCACTCTGGCTTAATATAATAATAAATAGAAGTCATTTGTTCTAAATCAACTTTCAAAAACTCTGAAGAAGAATAATTTAAATGCAAATGAAACTCATTGTAGAATGGTTACTGGTTTCAGCAGATCTTGTCTTTGAAGTCTATACATTAAAATTATGCTCTGAAACACGAGGGCTCACTATGCTCTCATCATCAAAGGGAAGTGAACCTAGGTTCTAAAAAGAATAAGTGTCTAGACGTCATTTCTACAGGTGACTAAGGCTCACTAAGGAGCATCAGGTAGGAAGAGGGAGTATGCCCCAGGCCTGCTTCTAACTCTACAGCACTGACACCAAGTCACATCCTTTCTCGTAACTTCAGTGCCTTTGTTTAAACAAACAGGAGACAAAACCAAGAGGTTGGAGGGAAGAGTAGGGGAAGACAGGAGTTTGACCAAGGCGCCTCCACAGGCCCCTCTCCAAACCTTCTTGGTTTTTATGAACAAGAAGCTCTCTGCAATCACCGTCAGCACCTGTGAGTTTGGAGTTAGTCAAACCACACAGCATTACCACACCCTGAAGACACTGGACGAAGAGTCAGCACTCAACAGCAAAGCAGATTTGAACTGGCATCAGGGTGGAACATAAAGACTTCTGCGAAACTCTATATGGCTCGTGACCTGGTGATGAACATGCCGTGTTCCTCTGTGATCCTACACTTGATGAATGGGATGTACTGTCTAAATAATAATAAGTAATAAATCATGTAGGAATCACTTTATTTAAGAGGGTGTTATTGCTGCATGAGGATATTACAGAACATTCTGGGTAACTGAGGTTCTGCTGACAGAGTTGGCTGACACTGTTGTCTAGGTTATAAGGGATGCTTGTTCAAAAAGAGGAAGAATTCTAAGTAATTAGAAACAGACCTGGAGCTTCCTTCTACAGGCGTGGTCATTACTCTCTCATTTAACAAAAATAACCTCAGCCTGGCTAAAAGAAACATCCATGGCTTGGAGGCTATGGCTTACAAAAGTAGGAAGAGGGGTGTGCCAGAAAATGAGCAGTCTACCTCAACAGGGAGAAAGAAAGAATGACGCGAAGAGGAGAACGAAAGACCCATCTTTGGGACATTTTCAGACACTGCCCGGAATATCCCAAGCATCCCTGAAAGGCCCTGTGGACCATGTGAAATGAGCTGATGGTTGGATGACTGATACTCTCTGAGACAATAGAATGGCAAGTTTATTGAGTGAAGCAGAAATGAGAAAGTCACAGTGCCACTCAATGATCAGTGACTGGGAACAGTAAATGCTGGGACAACTCTGACAAGGTTGATAAGGCCTGAGGGGAAGTTTAAGAAATGATGATAATCAAAGCTAATGGAAAAATGTTTCCATGCCATTAAGAAATTCAAAACATTAGCATACTGCAATACAACTAACTACACACTCACTCGATAGACAGACACTAGAGCCCAGCAGACACTGCTGGAGACAGGTAGCCTCGTGGCAGGTGAGATTGAGCATGGCATGAATACTCTGGAAGGTTATGTCCAGTGTCTACTAAAACATGCATCTACTATATGAGCAAACATCTACTTTTACAAATACAAACATAGTATACATTTACAGAAAGACACGGGTCAGAAAGTTCAGAGTAGAGCTATTTCTAATAGTTCCAACAAGGGACAATCCAAATGCAAGAAGAATCAGAGAATAAACTGTGATAGGCCCACCTTATATAACACTGTACAGCTGTGACACAGTCAAGTATGAGCCAAGCCAGTTCAGTTCCTAAGACTTAATTGTACAGGAATGGATGTACCCATAAACATAATATGAACAAGGAAAGATGGTCTACCCAAATATATTATGACTAGTTTTCAGAAGTCAGGTTTCATGAGTCCTTAGCGGAAAGAAGAGTGACCCAGGAGGTATGGCAAGAATTCTAGAGCACTGATAAGAGTGTGTTTCTTCACCTACTTCCTAATCACGGATATGTTTTGTTTGCAAAGACCCATCACTGCACACTTGTGAGAATTAGCCTCTTCCAGGCATGAGCTCTGTATTGTTTGCCCAATGCAGGATGGTCAGCCCTCAAGACAAATGCACACAAAGAACAAAAACTGACTCAGCAGGCAGTATTGATATTTGTGCATGCAAACACAAACACATACACACAGAGACACACACCAATTACAACAACAGCAACAATAATAATTGAAGAAAAGAACTACCAGTTAAAGGCTGGGTAGCAGGGGATGGGCTGGAGACGGGAGAACTGGGATGGGCTAACAGTGATGCGATTCTATTTCGATTTAAAACATAATTTAAGAAGACTTAAATAATTATACAGGAATCAAGATTATCTCCAAACTTTTTTATATTACCCTACAGAATATAAAAGATACTCAAGACAGGGCAGGTTCTGTTCATTTCCTTCAAAGGAGGTAAGCAGCAAAAGGCGTATTTCTCACAACACCAACCCAGTAGGAGACAGGAATCCCAGAAGGTAAGAAGGAGAAAGCAATCATCTTGGGACATTTGGGCTCACTGTACACTGAGAGTGAAGCAAAGCACAGCTACCACTGTTCCTATAGCTTCCACTCTCCACAGACAACAGGCTGCATGACACTGCACATCTGGACCATTTGTCCTTGTGGAGAAATCACATGCAAGGTCTCTTTTTAAGCTTTTTAACCTTTGCAATAAAGGGCAACAAAATAATCACACAAAAGCAAGTATCACATCACATAAAGTAAAAGAACAGTTACCCAGAAAGATAGGCAAGAACACAGCTGGATGGAAGATTGCAAGGAAAAAAATCTGAAAGATGTCGAGAGACATCACTCCTGCAAGAACAAATGCTAATGGAAGGACGCCCGACCAGACAACCGTGACTCTGCTGAGGAGACAGATGAGGAAGGAGGCAAGAAAAAGAAAGAACTAGGCCTAGCCTTAGAGAAAAGCAAGAATCAAGAGCTGCAATTAAGGAAAGCACGTTACAGATCACAGAGGGAACCAGAGCCATGCTTCTGCAGAGCGCAAATCTTGTCTTGGCATTTGCAGAGACAACTGAGCAGATGGGGCTTACGCACCGGCCATCATCCATTTTGGATTTTAAAATACAGACAGCCAAATGCACTACAAATAAAGGATCACTTCCTAACACTGCTTTTCTCCATCAATCTTTACAAAATGAAAAGGCAAAAGGAACCACACAGAAACCAATGCATTTGAGCACAAAGAAAAGGTAAAAATAAAACCCATGCCAGAATTAAAGAAAGGTCAGTTTCACATGCTAAGAGCCAGGCAACACAGCACACACCTCCCAGGAGGCCCCTTGCTGCTCCCCACCACAGCTGCTCCTTTCCTTCCCTCAGTTTCCTTCCCTGGAAGACTGGGGAATTCTAGCATCCCACCCTGACAGCACTGCTGAATGAGGCAAACAATGTAACAATTAAAACTGGCTGGCGTATGTGGCTACTGAGCCTTCAATGCAGGAGGAAAATTGAATTTGTACTTCACTGGTTTAAAGTTGCAAATTAAAATTTAAGTTACTGGAAAAAATATAAATGTATTTACACCTAACTCAGTATGGGTACTGCTTTTAATATGTAAGTTTTTATAAAATCAAAATGTTCATCTAGTAAATCCAATGAAAATTTGACATCTGAATTGTGATGCATTGTAAATGTAAAAATCAGGTGAATTAATACTTTTTTCTCATGTACTCTGGTGCCTTACATTTGACTATGTCCCCTGGAGGGGGAGACCTAGTGGCACTCAGAGGAAGGACAGCAGGTCACCAAGAAGAGACTTGATACCCTATGAGCATATACAGGGGGAGGTAATCCCTCTGAGGAACAGTCATAGGGGAGGGGAATAAGGGGAAAATGGGAGGGAGGGGAGAATGGGAGGATGCAAGGGATGGGATAACCATAGAGATGTAACAAGAATAAATTAATTTAAAAAAAATACTTTTTGAGAAAAACTTATATAAATTCTATACCACGCTCTCTCTCTATTATATAATTATATATGTATATATTTATATAGTGTGTGGTGTGGAATTTATTACATATTATATATTTATGTGTCTAAATTGTAACAGATCATATAAGATGAACTAGACTATTAAAATCGGTCTGTGTTGTTTAATTAGAAGCTGTGTATTCCACGCTAGAGCGACAGTGCTGCCCTGAAACAACACCTGTAACACCGGGCATACCCTCTGCTACAGTTCCCAGCACTGTGCATGTTCGCTGCATGGAACTGTGGGAAGCCAAACAAAGCATGCATCTACATTCTGAAACTGTCTATAAAGAAGGAACACTGGACACATATCCTCATTTTATTGGATACAACTTAAATATCTGTAAAAAGAGGGGACTGATAAAGGGGGGAGAAATCCACACACAAAAAGTATAGCATACTAGTTAACAACACAAGACGTTGTCTTTTTAAAAAATGATTTGGAGAAACTGGAATTTGTGACAACCAGCTACTTGGATAAGACTAAGGCTGAGGGGCAGCGTATTTACAGAGCTGCTGTACAAGACTCTCTTTCAAGCCGAAGCTGGGCCTACTGGCCACAAGTCATTCCAGCTGGGTTCTCTAAGTGTTGGCCTTCCTCTTGAAAGGGGACGGTATGAAGGATCATGGAAGCCTTACCTGGATATCCAGGACCCTTCTAAACAGTTTCAGATAATTCTGCCTTAACATCACAGGGCCGAGGGGCCTCTGGGAGAGGGTAGAATGCAGACGGGAGGTGTGGAAGTCAGCGAAGTCCATCTAGGCAACTACAGGGAATTCATCATGTGTGCCGGGTGCCACCTTCTAGTTGTCCAGGGTCTGTGTGCAACCTCTCAACAACTGCTCTTACTGGTTCCCCAGAGCGGACTTTAGCAGGATCACACATTGGTTTGACCAGGATGGTATTTACTACTTCCCAAGGTAGACTTTAGGTAAACTCCTGATATCTTTGAATGGGCAGGTTCCCTTGGTGGCCCCACGCCTGATCCTCTGGGGTGAAGCATCTTACCTTGATCACATGGCCTAGCTCACACTGAGAGCCAGGGTAGAGTAGGTACTGGGCTCATACTATCAAGGCAGGACAGACACACACAGGAGGGACCCTCATCAAGGTAGGATGGGAGGCCCTGTGAAAGCACACACCCAGGAACACCACCTCAAGAATGTTCATGAAGGCACTGCTCACAGTAACAAAATATTGGAGATTATATCCTATTATTATGAAGACAGTGGAGATCTAGAGCATAGTATGGGCTCAGACTGAGGAATTCAAGGACAGCCTGGGCTGTCTCAAAAAGAAAATCTAGATGAGAGAAAACACAGTGTTATGCAATATATATGAATCTTACAGATGACATATTCCACAAAATTGGCCACAAAGCAGAACAAAATATACTACATGGCTCATCCATGTGAAACTCAGCAGCAGGCAAACCTGGGCTAAGAAACTAATGTTGCACTGACTGTTAACGCTAAAAGACAGGAAATAACTTACAAACAAAAACAGAGGGAACCTCTGAGAACTTAGGTGAGGGCCGCAATGGAGGGAGTGGGTGTCAACATCCCTATACTGCATATTTACATACTATATTTAAACAGAAAAGCTAATTTTGTAAGACGGTTCTGCAAATAAACTATCTTATATAACAGTAACTTGGATCAACTCCACTAAAATTTCATTTCATGGCATCATCCAACGTCACCTAGTGACAGCATAAGTACAATTAGAGTCAGCACCAAAGCAGAAGACAATGTGGGGAAACAAGACGGAGGTGCACCAAAGCAGAGGACAATGTGGGGAAACAAGACGGAGGTGCATCAAGGCAGAAGACAATGTGGTGCTCTTAGCAAGCCACCTGCTACATGTGGTAGGGGTGTGATTCAAAATGTTTGCAAGGCTCAGGGCACTTAAAAAACAACGCTTTCTAAAGGCATTATGCCTAAAACTTCTCCATCTACACATGTGCAACAGGGCTAAGAAAACTATTGTTGTTTTTAAGGATCCTCACAAGCTCTCAGCTAGACAGCCTAGCCCTCTCGAGGAATTCTAGGCCAGTGAGAGATCATGTCTCAGAAAAACAGAGGATGGTTCCTGAGGAATGACACCAAGGTCAACCTTTAGACTCCCCCCCCCACACACACACACACAAATTCATGTTCTTACACTCACAATATCTTCACACAAACAAATATGTGAATACACATAAACACCTGGGGTTTGTGGAGGATATACCCATGAGATTCTGGATGGAAGTCACTTCTTTGTGGAAAATCAACTTCTCATGAGATAAAGAATAATGTGTATGTATGTTGTTAGGACGATAAAATGGACTTATAAAATTAAAGAAATTAGTAGGTTACAGGCAGTTCTGTAACATAATGTTAGTCAAATCCATTAGATACATCAGTAAGATATCATTTTTACTTTACCATAAAAATTAGGAAGGCTTAAAAACATGACACAGTAGCATAAAGCGCGTTAGCTACTAAAGGAGACCATCTTCAGTGTCTTCTCAGCTGTCCAAATTCAAGGAAGTCTGAGCCATTTGGAGCTCACTAGTCTTGTCTTTGTGACAGACAACATTCTTAGGAAGCTGCTTTTACCTGGCAAAGAGATGCCATAAAGTACAAACTAATATGACAGGGATTTACAGCACCTTCATTTCTGCAGGCACCAGAACGCCTGGCAATGAAGATCTGCGTGCCATGGAGGCTGTACTGCCATTTTCAGTAGGAGCCCACTTGCTAATTACACTTCTCACAGACACATGCTGCTTAAAACCATGGCTTTAGCAAAGAGGCATGGGAGCTCCTCTGTCTGAGGAAAGCAGGACTGCTGCCACCCTTACACAGTGCAGAAGCAAAACCCACCAGGGTACTGAGAGAAGGCACTCTCTAAATCCTGCTGCGGCCACACAAACACGGGCAACGCCAAATTGCCATACACAGTAACTGTTGCCAAATAGACACAGATGAAGGATGAAACCAGATAAGTCAACTGTGATTTGCATTTGAAAGTATATAGGAGGGCTGGGAACATAACTCTGAGGCGGGGATCCTTGTCTAGCAGGCCTGCGGCTCCGGGTTCTAACCCCAGCACTGCATAAACCAACGCGTGCTTATAAGCCCAGAGCTTGTGAGGCAAACAATGAGGATCAGAAGTTCTGGGTGATCCTGGGCTACATAGATAACTGAGGTCAGTTTGGGGTGAGTCTCTGTCTCAAAATAAGAAAAAAAGAATAAAAAGGGATATAATCAGGCAGGCAGGAAAATGGAAGCTCCAATTTCAAGGCCATGATCAATCTGCAAAAGGAAGCCACATTTATACACTTGGGATTGCTGTGCGCCTTACCTCACCCCTACCACAGGAGCAGAAAGGTACATGCCATCACTGCAGAGTGTTCATACCA
>OU015742.1:6829589-6841559 GCA_907169655.1 Acomys percivali | reverse complement strand
CACTGATGCTCACACAGGAACAGAAAGGTACATGCCATCACTGCAGAAAGTTCATACCACAGCACTGGTGCTCTGGGGACCCTGACTTGAAACTCCCTGAGGGGATATGAAATTCCAACTTTATAAAGAAAGTACTCAAAACTGTTTTCTCTTACAAAATAGAAGAATGTGTCATTTACTACACACCTGCCATTTGCCTTGGGTGTATTTTTATTTTATACTACACTTGATACCCAGGTTCCGTCTCTACGGTAGAAAATGTGGACAGTGCCACTAAGGTTCCCCTGGTTTAGCTACCGCAGTACATACTGGCTACAGTGAACAGCCTGCCCTCACCCTGGTCCTTAAGATGGCATCAACTCATCACCACTTAGGGTGACCCATTCCTACTCATGGTGATTGCTACAGCTAACTACAGCCTGGACCAGTCAGGTGTACTATCTCCCTGACCATGGAAACTGACTACGAAACTCACCGTCACTGAAAAGCTCGGAGCTTTGTGGAGTATCGGAAGCTCAAACTTGAATTCAGACGGTGGACTGAGGAGACACAAAGCTAGCCACAGCCCTCACTCTGCCATTCTCAGGGAAGCCAGTAACACCAGGCCTGCGGGTAACGTAAAACCCCCAAACACGCAATCAAAGAGAGTCCCAGACAACCCGATCCCTGATCGAGCCATTCCTACACCGCTCCCTGTTACATTTTTTTTTCCCTGTGAACTTCTTTAACACTCTGCATTATTTAAAATCATTTGGAACTGAGTTTTCAGTTATTTCAAGTAAACACACAAAACGCTCCCTAAGATAAAATGCTCTGTAGGAGAGTCCATGTTACATTTGTATCAAGCTATAAGCCATATATTTTTTATTTGTTAATTTTTATTTTATGTGCATTGCTGTTTTGCCTACATGAGTAAGGGAGTTGGATCCACTGGAACAGGAGTTACAGACAATTATGAGCTGCCATGTGGGTGCTGGGAATTGAACCTGCGTCCTCTGGGTCATCTCCCCAGCCCCAAGCCATATAGTTGAATACACACACACACATATACACACACACACACACACACACACACGCATATATATTATAATGTTTTATGTGCCCAGTTAGGAAAATAGATGTTATTGGCAGCTTAGTCATATATCAGAGGATGAAGTCACTAACGTGCCCCAATACCCTGAATGATAGCATCCCAAAGCTGACTGGGCAAGACCCTTTTCAGCACTTTCCCCATGCAAAGTCAGCTCATGTGACAGGAACCACACCACCTGCATCTTAACATACAATGTAGGAAATAAGAGGGTCAATGCAGCCAAGGTCAGCAAAAGGGTAAGTGGCAGATCCAGAGTAAAGGTCATCCGTCTAGGAGAATAAAGGACCTTCTCACTCCCAGATTCAATGTGACTTCGCTGCCACCACCCTGCTTCCCACTCACCGCTTTGCTGAAATCAGCTAAGTTAAGTGTGTGCTAGGATGCTGGAACAATAAACTTATCTACTGTGAACTGCCTGTTCCTTAAGATTCTCTGCCAAGTAAACCACAATCCCATAATTCAGCACGCACTTGAGTACAGGTGTACATAAAGCTCACTTCCATATGACCAGGTAATCTTTTCCTCCCTAACTGTGGCAATAAATATGCAGTGAGAACCCACCGGCACACACGTCTCACTGCCAAAGATGAAGAGAAAAGGCCCTATGTATCCAAAATAATTTATCACATAGTACCAACATTTAACAAGGTGCATTTGACTTATTCTTGGCCTCTTGCTCCATAGATTTTATTCAAAAGCAGCTCCTGTGAGGTGATAGCCACCAAGGAAAACACGGTTAGCCTGGCATTCTTACCTTCAGAGCTTGTCCCCGAAAGAGCTAGCTGCTTCCCCTGACGCTGCCAAGCATGCAGCAGTGCCACCAACCACATCCCCTATTAATTATCAAGTCTCAGTTACAAAGTACAATGAACTTTGTTTATTGCTTTGCCTTTCATCTAAAAAAAAAAAAGTCTCAATAGCAGAAGTTTAGGAATGGGAGAGCACAGTCTGATAGAAATTAACAGCATAATGAGAGGTTGAAAAATTAACAACTGCACACTGCAGAAGTGCAGAAGCATCCTTCTCTCACGTGCTTTAAGATCAAGGAAGAGCCAATGGACAAAATGTGTGGACACATTTTTAAAAAGACAAAGCACTTGGCCCATGGGAGTACTGACAGTGACTGTTGTTCAGGGAGGCACAAGGTCATCTACACTGTTGTGTGGAATGAACAGGTCGTTTGTATTGTGCTCTCTTAAGGCATCTTTACAGCATGGCACTCAGCCACCTCTGAGCCTGCGTCCTCCTCCCTTCCAGTTCTCCCTGCTATGAACACCATGGGAACACACAGTTCCAGACCTGTGGGGCTGCCTGAGACGGCAAAGAGACAAGGAAAACAGACTGGAGCAATACTGACGGGAAGCTGGGGTCGGGGACAAGAAATACTGCCTGTCTCGTGCCTGTGGATTTAGGTAGCCTGCTCACAGCAACTCTGGTATCAGCCACACATAAGCTTTAGACACTGAGTGAGACACCAGCCAATGAAATGCTTGGACACTCTTGTTGCTGGTAGCAATAAAAACCCCGAGATCACCATACAAAGAGCTAACATACTGGTAGAGAGCTATAAAGCCAAATCAGCCGCAGCTGACACAGAGCCAACCACCAAGCACGAGGGTGAAGCCATCTCCAACCTGCCACGCCACACACCAGAGCAAGAGAGAGGGCACTAAAGTCCATGGTGTAAGCCTGGGGCACAGAATCATGGGAACTAGCAACTGTCTACTTATGCCAAGAGCTTGTAGTGGAAGTCCTCAAGCTTGTCCTCAAGGATCTTAACACAACCAAGCCTAGCAGTTATTCACTAAGCCCTTCCTGCAGAGGAAGAGTACCAGGGCACTAGATCTTATCATAGAAATATTACAAAATAACAGCCCCAGACTACTGATCTAGCATTAATGATCTAGCATGAATGAAAACATGCAGATAGCTTCCGTGTACCATGATCAACTAGACATCACTCCATTGCATCTCCATATATATGCCTATCACTCTCAACACATTTATGAACCACTTCTCCAGTAACATACTGCAATACAGCCATGCAGACCTTAGAGCCACCTACCCATTCGTTGTCCAGACCTGAGTGGTCCAAACAGGAACTGGGCTTGGGGGAGGGGGGAGGGTTACAGGTGAGTGCATACATGGTCATAAAATGTTTTCTATGTGTCAAGGGCTTCCCAAAGATGGGAGGGGAGAAGAGGCAAGAGAACACACACACATGCCTGTGTAAATTAATTCAACATAAACTATCCTTTAAAAATTATATTGGAACTAAAAAGTAAGACTTGCTGCTCTTACAGTCTGAGGCCCCACCCAGCATAGAGTTTGGGAACAGGACCAGATATTTAATCAGCAAATGTACATCAGGCGGGATCCATAAGAAATCAGAGAATGAGACACAGCAATGCAGTATGAAGGGAACTGTACACAGGACTGTGCAAAGCCAGGGAGAAGCTGCTCACCTCTCGATGCAGTCCCTGTGAGGCGGGGACTTGCTGCTTTGCTCTGAGGGTGTGCCCACTGCCTAGAACCATATCTAAAAGGTAGAATTTCCCCAACAAATAGGTGCTCAGGGAATAATGAAGGAAGAAGAAATAAACAACTAGAACAGATAAACGGAGGGAAGCTGAGGATCCATTATGAGGAGGTTTTCAGAAACGAAATTATTTAACAACACAGGCAGTAGCCCAAGTTTATGAGATTATCAGCACAGGGAGAGGGAGATTACTCATTAAGTTCTACCCCTGATAAAAATTCTTTAAAAATTTTAAAAACAAGTTTGTTTCTTTACAAGTTACAACTCACAAGAAATGTATCAAGATTAGAAAGGAATGACCTGCAGGTGACCTGCACAGGGCCTACATCCAATCAGCAGGTACTGAGTTGGCCTATGTTTTCCCAATGAAAATCAAAAGAGGAAGAACCATGATGGCTGAAATGCCCACGGGGCCAGTCCTGAATAAATGTGGATGATCACGGTACAGTGTCCAAGCAACCAATGGGTGCATGATCAGCTTGGCCATGTCCTGTACAACAGTGCTTCAATCAATGGTCCCACAGTGGTCCCAATTGACTATTACCCAGTGATGCCGTAGACAGGTTACTGCTGCTACGATACTGACACTAGGATGGACCTGCCCAACAATGTATCTCTCAGAATGCATTTCCTCCATTACCAAAGGCATGATTGTTCTCTGTACTTTTCAAGCTGCAGAAATAAACTATAACTGATGTGAGCACTGCCATCAAAAGTTTTAGAATACGTGCTTGTCTTGGGTCCTTCTTTTGCACAGCGACAACACCCCCACATGGTGTCTGGAGCCATAGATGAGACAGCTACTCAGAGCCCCTTGGTTTGGCACATCACAAATCCCAGGTGTTTTAATGTCTCAAACTAGAGTTTTGAATCATGGAATAGCTTAGAACAACTCTAGGTAAATTTCGGCAAGTTGATGACCAGAATTTAATTTAATTCTTATACCAAGAACAAGGAAGATACCACCAAAAAAGGAAAGAGAAGTGTCTTCCCCATGCTTTGTGTAGGTTTTCCAGGAAGTAGAGGGTCCAAGGCCCTGGCCAGGAGATCCACAGAACTGCCGGAAACTCATCTCGCAAACCTACCATGTCGCAGGCCTGCTGAGCGATGCCAGTTATTAGTCCGCTCCAAACCCATCCCCTCTCCAGCTCACGCAAGGAAACTGCAGAGAGCCAGGGAAAAACTCTTTATAGATTGCCATAATCTTGCAGAGACAAACAGCTCAGCTGATTCACTCTGGCATAAAACAGAAGTAGCATGCTTCTCTGTGGAATTTAAACTCAGAAAGCCTTAAGCCAGGAAAAGATCCTGTTTGCAGTTTATTATATTTCCTGTTACTTAAGAAGCTATGAAAGAGTAAAGGCCCTCTCCATCAATGTGCTCTCCAATCCAGCCACAAACTCCTGTTCCCCAAATTCTTGTATTCCTCCAGAGAAGAACTAGTAAGCCACCAGCATAACTTAAAATTAAACTATCTGATCTCATCATCACGTGGGTTCAAATATGCCCAAGACACAACATTCAGAACAACAAACACCAACTGGGTATAAAAGATACACAATAATTCCACATAATTAAAATCTTTTTTTTTTTTAAGTCAAGTTCCTTTTTTGCAATTAGCACACATTTTAAGGCAACTGCTGGTGTAGGGGGTCTGTGTGAAAGCAACCTACTTATTCTCTGACACAGCTGGAAGCACTGTGTGGGGCAGTGAAAATACAAAATGCAGCCAGACACTGGAGTGATCAAAGACTGTGTCAGCAGCAAGAAAGGTGTGCAGTCTTCAAAACAGCAGGAAGACTAACCAAAGCTGGAGAGACCCGACCAGGAGCACTGCCTGGTTGTCAGTCCCTGGCTGCAGCAGGCTCCGGACACACAGAGGCCATGTCTCTTCCACCACACCATCTGCTAGGCGGCTCCCAGCTCTGTGCTGCAGTCCTAACTGCCCAGGGTTTATTTTGAAGCACAGAGCTTAAGCAGCTACGTGGTAGTCAGAAACATACCCTGGACATTTTTCTTTAGCCATCTCTAGGACTATGGGACAGAGAAAGAGTGAAAAGCTGATGAACCAAAAATAA
This sequence comes from Acomys percivali, assembly GCA_907169655.1. Classification (NCBI taxonomy): domain Eukaryota; kingdom Metazoa; phylum Chordata; class Mammalia; order Rodentia; family Muridae; genus Acomys; species Acomys percivali. The sequence goes on along the minus strand of OU015742.1, from coordinate 6,835,849 downwards.
GAAGAGGAGGAAGGCATGGGGCGTTGGGATGAAGAAAGAAGTCTCTAATTCCATTTTTGGGTGAAAGCTAAAAAAAAAAATTCATCAGCCCTAAAACATCTGGGTGTTATGATGTGCCAGGCCAGGAAGTGCACCAAGGAGTTCCGAGCAGTTGTTCCATGCATGGCTCCAGACACCATGCAGTGGGCACAGGACTGTGGCTGTGCCAAAGGAGAGCTAAGACAAGAGTGCTCTAAGGCTCTCACTGGCCTGGCTTGCAGAAGCTGGACTCACCCTAAGGGGCAGCCCAGTTTAGATAAAGTCAGCCAACACATGAATCACATGGAGATGTCATTCTAAAAGGGGCCAGAAAGACAGACTTAAAAAGGAAAGGAGGCGCACACTGCCTGGAGAAGCTGACGGTACACCCAGAGGCTAGGTAGGTACACACTTCACCATCAGACAAGGGTATCCACAGAACAGAAGCCACACCAGTGTTTAAACCCAAGGGACTTTGATACGAGCACTGGCCACTCCGCTATGGTTACTGTGAGCTGTAACAAAGTTCCTAGGAAGCCTCCAAGGATGGTGAGGTCACCCACGAGCAACAGGAAGCTAGCACTACCACTCGAGCAGCAGACATTCCGAAGGCAGCACTCCCAGGCAGAACCATGACCTCCGTGGGCTAGTCTTACTGGCAAAACCTGGGGCCACGGAGAAGAGGCATTTGCCACTAGAGAACCTTTCAAACTCCCATAGGCTCAGGGAGCATGGAAGGGGGCATCATATGGGGGTCAGCCCCACAGCATAGGACAGAGCAGATGGATCCAAGGGCAAAGAATCCAGGATGGTTCCACCTTTCCCCATCATGGCAGATCTACGTTAGCACTCCAACACAAAGGTACCAACCCATCTCCTGGGCATCCGATTAAAATGCAGATTTGAATGCACAAAACATGGCATCAGGTGTAAACTCAGGGTTCTCTTGCCTCCCCATCTCACAATGCTGCTGCTACTGTCAATCACGAACCACAGTTAGAATGGGCCAGGTTCTAAGTAATCTGAGCTACAGAAGGGCTACAATGCAGAGAATCCAGCCACATCTCTCCTAAGAACAAAACTGCAGACTCATGCAGGAGGCTTTCAGCTAGGAGAAATGTGCTGCGGAAAGCACTGGGGACTGAAGTGCACATAGCAGGAGGTGACAATGTTCATGTCTACGGCTCTTGGCCCTAGTTCCTCGGAATATGACTATATCTAGAGACAGGACATTTAATTCAATTGAAATTAATTAGCTGAGGTTATTAAATTAAAACGAGGACATTAGGTAGGCCTTAACCCAGTGTGACTACTGCCCTCATTAGAAAAATTGAGGAAGATACCCAGAGGATGACCAGGGACACAGGCACCAAAGGAAAGGTCCTGTGAGGACATGGCAGAGGTGGTGTCTGTGTGCCAAGCAGAAAAGGCCAACCCTGCCCGATATCCATCTTGGAGTTGCAGGCTCCGGGGCTGTGAGGAAAAGAAAACTCTGATGTTTAAACCATCCAGTCTGTGGTGTCTAGCTATGGTGCTTTTGCCAGATTAATACAACAGGCTCCGCTTTGTTTCTTAATACTAACTTAATCCCATAAGCTTCCACTGCATGCTGCTCCCTGAGAAGCAGAGCTGGAGTAGCCAGCTTACAGAATGACAAGCAGACACAGTCTTCGAGCAGCTGCAGCTCTTGCCTGTCTGTGGGTCACTCAGTACAGAGAGAGAGAGGAAACAGAGAGACAGAGACACCACCTAACTCAGATAATGATGAATCAGGTATAGAGCCAAATGCTCTAAAGTGCAGAGGAAAACAAAATCCATGCTACTAAAAAGTAAGGGTGAGGCAGAGGACTTCAAACAGATTCTGCTAGGGGGACTAAGAAAGGGAAGCATCTCTAATGATGGAACAAGCCCGGCCATGATTGGTGTTACCGTGAGACTCAACTCCGCGTTGCACTTGGGAACAGCATGCCATGCAGTAGTAGGGTGGGTACATATGCCAGGGGAAGTGAGGCACACTCACAGTAGTACAGGCAAAACTGAACCCAAGCCTTTCAGGGAGAGACAAGGGACTCTACGCTTTAGAAAATGAAGACCACTTAACGAGCAAGAAAGGGGATACACAGCACAGTCAAAGAACTGCCCCAGATGGTCTGCCTAAGGTTTACCTTCAGCAGCAGCTCTTAACCTGTGTGTCATATCGGATATCCTGCATTGTATATACTTACATTACAATTCTAACAGTAGCAAAATGACAATTTTGAAGTATCAATGAAATACTGTTATGCTTGAGGGCACCATAAGATGAGGAGCTGAGTTAAAGGATTGCAGCACTGGGAAGGCTGAGGACGACGGCTGCAGGAAGACAAGCACACATGCTACAGTCAGTCACTTTCAGAGAGAGTGTTCACATGCCATCATCTCTTACCCTGCTACCTTGGACACAGGGAATCAGGTGGCATCGACCACAATGCCAAGCTAGAAACTAGAACACACTGCACTAAGAGAAAGGGAACTGAAGCCTGGGGTGCAAGTTCTGAGTTACACAGACCAAAGCCTGGTGCTCCAGCCATTGTAGTCATGTGTTACCATGTCTGCTGAAAAGAAATGTCAGCATCTTTGATCAGAGCATGCATGTACCCACGTGCACACACACACACAAATGTCTGTGAGCACACAGACACAAAAAGCATAGTGGAGAGATACCACAGTAGCAGCAGTGGGAAATGATGTTTAAGCAGTTTAACGATGGAACTTACTGCTGACGTGCCTCTGGTCCTACCAGGTACCACTTCCACTAATAAGCTAATAATCTTCAAAGGGTTTACTAGCCATGGTATCGCTTGTTCTTTAAGTGGGGCACACTTTAATTCTGCATCTTTACAAAATTCCTTGTCATAAAAGGTCAAAAGGCCTGAGCTGTGGAGTCTGCTACTGTACCCTTCTGTGGGGCTGCAACCTCAGGAGCAAACACACATGCCTCCTGGAGGTGCCTATTCCACCGTGGTTGTTTCGAGATGGGAATGAGATCTCTGCTCAGCTTCATGCACCACTGTCTCTTGACAAAGGCAGGCTGTGCTGTAGCTCAGTGGTAGGGCATTTGCTTAGCATGTCTAAAACTCTGGGTTTAACCCAGAACACTACTCAAATAAATAAGTAAATAAATAAATTCTGAACAAAAGAAGCACTGCTGAAACACGGTACCTCAAAATAGCACGCCTTTCTCCTTAGAAACAGGAGACTGAGGGAGCTCTTGATGCAAAAGCCCTCACTTAACACTGTCATTTGTGCTCCTGTAAAGAAAGTCCCCAGGACCATCAGCCCGCTTCCACCTACACAGAGGCTGTGCACCACCTCCACCTCAAGGGGGTCTTTATAACCCCAGAGTAGGGCAGGTTACTTCGCCCACACACATACAAGCGGACACACAATACCGCTGACCCTGGCTCTGTGGGACTGTTCTCAAATGAAGACTCAGTGGCTAATCCAGGATCTCAAGTCTGCCCCCACAAACAGGAATCAGGCATGCCAGCCACTTCACATACAGGAGAGCCAAGGTCATGGACTGCTGCCACATTTAGCCAAACCCTGTGGAGCTTGGCCAGCCAACATTACATGGAGCTTTGTTTTTATCCTTAGGGTACTTCACTAGACCTCAGAAGCAAACCTCAGCATCAACAGCCCCAGTGGACTTCTCTTAGACAATAAACCACATGCCATCAAAACACAAGTTCAAACTCAACTCCAAACCCAGTGCAGTAGGAGTCTTTTTGCCTACCAACAGAGCCAAAGTAGAAACAAGGACCCTCCTATTTCTCAGCACAGAGCATGAAAAATGGAGACCAGAATCACAGATACCCTTCATAGTAAGTGTTGGCAAAAATGCATACGACAATCACCTGGCCACTGAGACATGGAGAAATTCAATGGAAGTTTAGAAATTCTTGTAATCTAATCATGCTATGCAAGCGTATTTTATAATGATGTCATGAAATCCATTTTCGTTCTCAATATATTGCTTTTATGTTGACTTTAACAAAATTAAAAAGAAAGTGTATTTTCCTTGAATAATAGGATTTTAAATGCACTAAGCCAAAAATGGCGAAACTCCAACAAGTAAAAGCAAATATCTGGAACATCACAGTAACTTGTGCACGTTCCAACTCCCGTCTGTGATGGGTAATAGCAATCACCCATGACCTCAAAAAGGAACCACAAGGCCCATTTGGCCACAGGTCCAGTCAGCTTCACTGACCTTACCTTAAGCAAAGCACATCACAGCCACATCTCAGACCAGAGAGAGTGTTACCTACTTAAGCCGGCACAGCGGCACAGCATGACTCAGGCTCTTTACACAGTCCTTACTTTCAAAATATTCTGAGTTTCATTCCACTTGTTTGTCCATTCCTTGGTCAGTTCTTGGACCTGGAGACAAAAACATAAATATATAATGATTTTATTTAAAATTAACATAATTTTTTTCTTGAAAGTTTCTAAATGTCTACACCTTACGGAATGATGAACTAAGCCCCAACCCCTGTCTCTGTGTATGTATATCTGTGAGCATAGATAGATAGATAGATAGATAGATAGATAGATAGATAGATAGATAGATAGATATGTAAGGTATATATATTATACACTTTATTTTAAAGCTAGCTAGTTAGCTCTACTCCTTGAAAGAACCACTACTAAATATAAACCAAACAGCTGGTTTCATCAACAACCTATATTACAGAAAAAGAGAGAGAAAGAGATGTGTCAACTTATAGCGCTATGACCTCTTCTCCACGGCACTTAGAGGAGCTGCCTCTTTGGATTCTGAACCACTTACAACTGCAGGATGACAAGAGCACATCAGGTGTGTCTATTTTTCCTGGCCATACTTTAGGAAATAGCCGTATACTCTCCTTCTAAGTGGACGTGATGATTAAATCACCTGGATGCTGCACTTTTCTTTTAGGAGATAATTCGCTTTCGTAGCTAATTAGTGGGGTTTATAAATCTCATCTACCTTTGGGTAAAGGAGAGGGAAGATGCTTCTTTACTTGATTCTTTCAGACACAGCAAAATTCTACTGATAAAGATCAGTTTCTTTTCAGTGGGCTGTAACTCAGGGAAGGAAAAGGCCCCGTAGTTGAGTTCAGTACAGTTGGTGAGTGCTTCTCAAAGTAATCAAGCTTCCATTTGGTTCTAGAAAATGTTTTAGATGATCCTCATGATTAATTCACTGAGAAGCAAAAAAAAGTGATACACAAACCAAGAGACCAGAAAAACATGGAATGAAAACTATGCTGTGTGAAAAAGGAGACAAATGGAAGTAAAACAGTGACTTAGGAAGGGGACAGCTGACCTCTGGGGATCACTCTCTGTCACCTGGCTGCCTCCCAACCCCCACAGCAGAAATGGTCTCCCCATTGAATCTCCCTCACATGAGGCACCTACTGCACCCCGTCCTGAGGAAAAGGCCCTCTCTGTGGGCCTGAGAGCACAGCCATCCTGACTAAACAAGGCCTGCTGCTGACAAGAAAATGGCTGTCTTTGCTGATCACCGACCCAGGGGGAAACCAACCTACCTGACTTAAAGTCAGAGGCCACATATGTACTCATGTCACTTCCTGCCTGTCCTCAGTGCCTTGAAAAGGCTGTAATGACTGTAAGAAATCATTCATACCCAGGAGCCTTCAAAGGTCAGCAGGGAGCCACACATGGCCACTGCAGCTTTTTGTTCTAAAACAAATCTTCAGAAGGGTATAATTCGGGATCTTTTCTCCCCCACCAAGTTGGGGAAGGAGTAACATACTGAACTCTCTAATTTACACTAACTAATGAGTAGATATTCATCACCACCTATCTGAGAACACAGCTTACCACCCCTGCCGCTCCAATAAATATGTCCTTACTGAAGAAAGGTAAGCCTATCAATACCAAAAAGACCCATGACTGCACAATGTATGGAGAGGGGGAGATTCTGAGATGCTCAGTCATAAATGGGATGCCTTCATCAAACACTTCCCCTCAGGGGTCAGAGCCTATGTGGATGACAAGTGTTAAGATTTTAAGAGTCAGAAGGGATGGAGGACACCAAGCAAACAGCGACCAATGTCATATGAACTTACAGAGACCGCACGGCATTCACAAGGCATGCACAGGGTTAAGCCAAACAGGGTCCTAATGCATGTGTGAGTACAAGCATGCGTGTGTGTGTGTGTGTGTGTGTGTGTGTGTGTGTGTGTGTGTGTGTG
>OU015742.1:6812402-6824226 GCA_907169655.1 Acomys percivali | reverse complement strand
GTGTGTGTGTGTGTGTGTGTGTGTGTGTGTGTGTGTGTGTGTGTGTGCACGCGTGCAGGTACCTTCATATGGAAGGTTTAAGGACAAATCTGTGTGTTGCTCCTCAGGTACCTTCCACCTTTGTTTGAAATCTGTCTCTCAAGGGTCACTGCACAATGTCAGTCAGTGCACAGCTCCCAGGGTTCTGCCTGTTGTCATCGCCTTTCCCACCGTGGCTAGGATGCCAGGTGTTCCCCTCCTCACCTGGCTTTATAGAAGCAAGTACATCACCAACCAGGTCGTTACTCTGAGACTTTTTTTAAATGAACATTTAAGAACATTCATGTTATTAATTATCACAAACTTAACTAAGTAAGATATGCTTGTAATGTCTCAAAGATTTATAGGTTCAAAATGTTCCTTATTTTGAATTAGACTCCCATGTTCACTATAACGTTTGTGCTAAATTTATCAAAATATATTCTAAATATACTTTTCATCCTCATTTCCAAAACAGTAATAAAATCACTCCCTTAGCTATAGCAATGATGTTGACTACTGAAAGGAACAAGAGGAATAAATAAAGACAACACGTAAACAAAGCAAACACAACCTCAAATAAGGACTGGTGAGAGGCTCAGCGGGTGTGCTGGGAAGTCTTATGTCAACTTGACACAAGATAAACTCTACTCAGAGGAGGGAGCCTCAACTTGGAGCTGTGGGCAAGCCTGTAGGGCATTTTCTTAATTAATGATTGATGGGGGGAGGGCCCAGCCCATTGTGCTGAGGGCCACCCCTGGGCTGGTGCTCCAGGGTTCTTTAAGGAAGCAGACTGAATAAGCCACGTGAGCAAGCCAGTAAGCAGCACCCCTCCATGGCCTCTGCATCAGCTCCTGCCTCCAAGCTCTGGCCTTGTTTGAGTTCCTGTCCTGACTTCCTTCCACGATGAACAGTGATATAAGCCAAATAAACCCTTCCTCCACAAGTTGCCTTTGGTCATGTGTAAACTTGGTTTGCTTTCTTTGTAAACTTGGTTGTGTTATGTAAATATGTTTTTGTTTTAATCCCATGTGGGATTCTAGTTTGAGTCTGAGTTTGTCCACAGCTGTTAATTGTCTCACGTGGGGCGTGCGTGGTCTAGCACTCTGAGGCTATTAAGGAGAGTTGGGTTGGGGCCCCCCACCCCCGCATCAGGGTGGGGTGCAGTGTTAGCACGCGATGTGTGGTGTTGGCATGTAGCATGAAGTAGTTTGAGGAGACCAGAGACAGATGGTGTGGCAGTTTGGAGCAGACAGACAGAGAGGACCGCTTCGGGGTGCAGTGGCTTGGAGGAGACTGCTGGCTACATCTGTTGTTGGCAAAGATTGGTATAGACCCAAAGACCCTTTGACCCTAAAACAGCCTGGAGTAGTAAAGAGCCCCCTCCCCTTCCAACTTTGTCTCTACTATATAGGGCTGGGAGGTTAGAAGGGAGGTTGAGGCCTAAACACTCCAAATAAAATAGAGGTTTGTTTTTTGTTTTTTGTTTTTTTAAAGAGTGCTACAGTCATGTTATTTCATCACAGCAATAGTAATCCTAAGACAGTGGGTAAAGACACCTGACACCAAAGCTGCCGACAGGAATTCCAGCCTAGAAACTCTCATAAATGAAAGAAGAGAAGCGAATGCTCACCGCTGTCTCCTGACTCCATGATGGGTGCCATGACATGTGCATATCCACTCTCCCTCAACACATTCTCTTCAAAGATCAAGTAAAAGCAGCCTTTTTTTTTTTTCAAATTCTTTCCTTCACATATTACTCATTTAAAAAGGACTCCTTTAGATAAATAATGTTTCCACAACACTGCTGAAGGATTCCAACAGCAATGTATAAACAGAAACAAGTATTGTAGCTGCTGATACTCTACCAGAAGCCAACATCACAAACACAAGCGTGCAGACGCTTTCAAGCACAGTGAAGGAGTCCTGTTTGACTGCTGTGTGCCATCTTGTGGGAAGGGACCACCAGGCTGACTTTAGGACACAGGAAACTGAGGTTTTACCTTGACAATACTTCCATATACAAACTGTTTATGGGTTCTCAAGAGTGGGGAGTACTGCATATTCTTGCGGGGAGAGCACTGAGCCCTTCCCATTTATAGAAAGGGAGTTACTTAGTGATAGACTTAAGTAGTCAGAACACAGGAAGCAATAAATGTGTCTTCATTTTAATTCTAACAGCAAGAGTTTAAAAAACTACCTCTGATTCCCTTTTAAGGGTGGCCGTTCTTCATAGTAGTACCTAAGGCATCTAGACCTTAACTTATGCCAGGCCTCACAGAGCCACTCTGCATGAACATGCTCAGACTGTGAGAAACAAAAGGGTACCACTCTCTGGAACTGAAAAGATCCTGAAGTGAGGCCATTTCAGCAGTCACACAAGGCTCTAGAGAACAGCAGCATAGCCAGGCCTCAGACATAGTATCAGAAGCACCACTGAGTTACCATGTCCACCTGTGACAAGGCTAGAATGAGACCAAGACTCAAAAAGGTGTTCAAACACATCTTCCCTCTATTAAAATGCATTTACAGTCATAAAATGCATCGGTAGAATTTTAAATATTACTCTAAGCATCTGAATCTCTTTTTACTAATGGAGATTATGCCACTAATCCTATTGCATGCTAAATTCTCATCCATAATTGATAACTATTAGATGGTTAATCATTTAGGGCTTAGTGGATGAAGTCTTACACCGAGTGCAGAAGGAATGCAAAGGCTGATGGGAAGCTGATACAGACTGGCTAGCGCAGCCGAAGCTTTACTTAGTACTTATTTACTCAAATCAATACCACAGGATAATTGTCTCATTAAGATCTAGAAATAGATGCCATTACTCAAAGAAAATTATCTATAAATCTCAGAAAAACTCAACCTGATTCCCTTGAGCGAGCAGGGTTTTCAGCCTGGCTATTTCAGCACGCAGCTCGCGGATGAGTTTGACGTTGGCATCCTCATTAATGGTAGGCTTGTTGATGATGTTTTTGGCTCTATTTGCATAGCGAAGGGTACTTAGGGTTTCTCCATAATTGACATCAGCAGGTGAAATGGCTGTGAAGAATGAATATGAAAAATAATTCATCTAGCACTCCATGTTTCATTTAACACAAAGTTGGTTTGTAATTTAAAAGATCAACCCCAGGTCACAGGAGAGAGTAAATATTCATTGCCACAGCACTGAATATTAACAGATTATCTAAGTTTATAGGAAAGGGTGCTCACTATACCAAAACCGACGCCGCTGTGCTCTTCCCACATTTACAGTCGCCCACGTGAACAAGGCCCACGTAGGGAAGGGGTTTTCTCAGTTGATAACATGGAATTTCAGGCCTGGGCTTCTCTACTTCATAGGAATTAAAATACTTTTACATTTCTGTTAAAAACCCATCATCTGTAAAAGCCCAAAGCTCAGCAAATTTTCAAAAGTCAGAGGCTAGTTAATTCCTTCCTTCTTTCCAGAAGCTTTGGTTAATTTTCCCTGCAGCCCACTGCCACCTCTACCTAACGTCTAAGACTGGGACGAGAACATGGTTGTCTTCCTTGATGCCAACAGTCAGCGTGTGCCAAGGGCTACAAAGACGACAAAGGAGCGAGCAGGGCAAAGGAGGAAGAAACAGAGGAAGTAAAGCTAACAAGTCCTGAGTCCCCTTAATAAATCTCCCATTCTACATAATTTTCTCATTTCTACTTCTTTTGTTAAATTGGTAACAACTGTAAAAAATAAAAGTATATTACTCTTCTCATTGTGTTAAATGGTTTGACTTTTCCTTTCAATTTTAAATTGTAAATTCCGCATCTACAATTTAAATTGAAAAAGACTGGGTTGTTGGTTTTGTTGTTGGTTTTGTTCTTGTTTGTTTCCCAAGACAGGGTTTCACTGTGTAGCTGTCCTGGACTTGTTCTGTAAACCAGGCTGGCCTCAGACTCACAGAGATCCACCTGCCTCTGCCTCCCTAGTGCTGGGGTCACAGGCATGCGCCACCACGCCCGGCTTCGGTTGTTCTTTATTTGCTCTCTCCATAAAGGGTTTTCTCCTATGAGCTGGTAAAGTTCCAAGTGTCTGCCTTGAATTTTAAGTAAAGAGAAGCTGAGCACGTCTACCCCCCACGATAGCCTCCATGGTGCCCCGGTCTACAGAATTGCAGACGGCAAACGACAGGTGTGTTACAACAGGTGATTTTCAAGACAAGGAGAGCATTTATTTAAGATATAAAAGATGCTGGCTGAATCCGAGTGAAACACTGTCAACCTAAATATTTACAGTTAATTCACAGGAAACGCTGATGCTCAGGAATGTAATTTTGCTCCTTACTAGCAATCATGATGGTTTTAGAGTTCCCTCCAAGGCTATCTTTCAACAGCCAAGTCAAAACTGAATCCCGGTAAGGCACAAAAACTTGTCTCTTCTTCACAAGAGGATTGGCTGCATCCTGAGATAAATCAGCTGCAGGGAAGAAGGAAACAGAAAATAATTCAGAAGTCTCTGCTTTCTCTAATTTAGCTCTAAGATCTGGACATGCTGTCTGGGTTGTAAGACACGCATCCAGCAAGCGTGTTCTGTGCTAACACCATACCAAGGGGAAAAAGGGGCAGGAGGTAGCTGCAAGCCTACCTAAGGCAGAAATGACATTTCCCAGAGTCACAAGGGACTTGTTTATATTGCCCCCTTCCTTGAGTCTGACCCCAGTGGCACCGGTGGCATCTGCACGCTCACTTCCGGCAAGATCGACAAGGTGGATCTTGCTCACGGTTTCACACGGCATTTCGGCGTCGAATTTTGCCTATGGAAAGACACGCATGTAACACTGAAGAGGACAAAGTGTCTCCTGCTTGTCATTACCAAGTTCCTGTCACTTTCCATCCCCAGTGGATGCCTCTCAGGTAGACTTTTCTGCTCATTTTAGTTAATTGGTATAATGATTATGAGAATTTCCCAAACTAAACCAGATGCAACAGAACTCTACCACATGTGACTCTGATGCTTTCTGAAGACCCAATCCCTTTGGCAAACCACTGTCACTCTTGACAACACCCCTCAGGATTGGAGACCAAAACAACATGAAACCATCCCCTAACGGGACTGGGTAATAAAACTAAACAAGTAATTAGCTTTATTCTTCTGGAAGCTCCAGCATTTCAGGCACAAAGGCTCTTCAAAGCATGACTAACAGTGACGGAAGATATCATTTGACACTCTTTAATAAAACGTACTACATCTTTAAAGATGTGAAACAATAAAATATAATTCCCGTGCTTCTGAATCCTATCACAACTTTGTATTTCCGGAGATCTTTAACCTATGTTTTGTATGTTGAACCAAATCCAAGAAACAATAATAAAAATATATTTTGATGGACATGTAAACCTCTTAGAAACCACAGTCAGCTGCATCCTAGTTAAGCATCTGTCAGAAAGCTGTAAAAGGCAAGTAAACCACTATAATGTAAATAACAGGCTGCCTGGCTGTTTCTGGTGTGGTCAATGTCAATATGGACAGACAAGCCCAACTCCTGACACTTGCTGAAACCAAGAGGACTCACAACTCTGGGTTCCTGTAGTCTGACTTTGGTAAGAACCACTTCTCCTCAGCCACTCCCAGCCGCCTTCAAGACACTGTCCACCACTCAGCCATAATGAACTCTGACCTTAATGCCTCTAAATGCTCACTGTCCTCTACTAATCAGAACCAACACTGGGGCCCATGGAGCGATAACGTTCCTCACCTCTACTACCAGCTGCTCTGCCACAAAATCCATTATCTCCCACTGTGCTCATAACAATGAAAACTTTTGCTTAATTAGGCAGAGAGCAGGTTTTTCTTATGCCTAGAACAAGTGGAAGGCTGCTGAAGATTCTTAAGATTCATCAGGACGTTTAAATCACTGTGAATACAGAAAGGCTGAGCACATAGCACATGTTCAACCCTAATTAACAGGGAAGTGACAGCCAGTCACCTTTGCTGGCTGCTGCTCCTGGTTCAACAGAGATCAGTGCTCAGCTGGTGCTAATCAGCAAGGGAAGGCCTGAGGGATGGAGACCCTGCCCCATGGCTGCCCTCACCTGAGTGAACTTGATGGTGAAGATGGCATGAGACCTGCTACTGACATCGTTCATCCCGGTGGCTGCAGTGGTGCGATTGATATTCCCTGCGTCCATGAGTTCTTCCACATCGCTGTAGTTCTGGACCAGATGCTTGGATAAATCTGGAAGGAAAAGGAGGTGAAGAAGCCCTCCGGCTACGTATTAAAGGAGTCGAGGAGCTTCCTCTAAGAACCACGCATGATTGCGCATCTGCTGACCTGGCTAGACACCTTGCGTCTAGGGGCTGCTGCTCTGTAATACAGACTTGGGGCTGGACAAGCTGGTTGGCCTCAATGGGCCTCAGCAAGCTAATCTCAGTGCCCACTGCACTCCATTACAGAGAGTGCCTGGGATAAAAGTCAGCTATCAACAGCAATCTCTTAGAAGCAGTCACAGCACACAGAAGAATAGAAAAGCTCCACCTTCAGGAAAAACCTCATGTAAGCCCTACTCTCATGCAAAACCTAAAAAACATTTTTAAACTCTAAAAATTTTTTTACTGTCTCTTTTTTGTTGAAGGGAGAGTAGCTCATAGAGTTAAAGGTTACATACAATACATAGGCTCCTCTGCTTCGTCCCTATGATAAATTCTGTTGCCTTCTGTCAGGTGACCAGCGTTACCAGACCCCCCCTTACCCTTCAAGAAACAATCCACACATACGAAGGCAGTTACATGTATATGAAGTCACCCTTCCTCCCCCTCTATCCACATGGTAGCATCTTGGGCTGCACACACATGAGGGCTTTTGATCAATCCCACACACTAAGATAAAATGATTTTGAGAGTAGTACACCATGAACATTTTCTGTATCCTGCTTTCTACTTAAGTACATGTAAGGATCCTCTGTAACAGCTAAGGTGACCTGGTAGTTATTTTTAAGGCTGCAGAGACATGATTGTATATCAGAAAAACAACCAATTTAACCAGCCGCCTCTTGAGACTACAGAGGTTGTTTTTATTTTATTTTATTTCCAAATACAAGTGAGGCCTGTTAAAATATTTTGTGCATCAGTCTTTTCAAATGTATGGGAATGTGGCTATGAAATAAATTCTTTGAGATAGAACCACTAAATCAAAGGACAAAGGGATGGCAAAGCTCTCTTCCACAGAGGGAAGCTCACAGCAGCAGCAGTGAGGATGCTTGCCTGCCTTCCCCTCCCAGCCTGCCTTGCCTTCCCTTCCCAGGCTCCTTCTGTCCCCAGCCCCCTTCCCCTCCCAGCACCCTGTCCATCCACCCACAGGGGGGACAAGCATCACCAGGAAGGGCTCATCTGCTTTTTCACTGTGATGAAGGAAGCAGTACGGTTTCTCCAGTGGTCTGGGTGGTGATGTAGCCCTGTCCTATGGAGCACTTGCCAGGCATCTCAAAGGAGACCCCGGCTCTGACTCCTAGCACCATGAGGAGAAAAACAATTTTTCTTCTATGTTCTGGGTTTTCAAGTCAAAAAAAGGTTTGCTTTTTCTAAGATTCTGGAAAAAAGAACCCATGGTTCCCTGTGATCATGTCATTATTTCATATTTCACATGTAAATCCTTGACCTATTTTTCTAATATTTTGGTCTAAATATTAAGTGATGATACTTTATTTTTCTCATGTAATCTATAACACATACTCCCCTAATGTTTGAATAATGCATTATTTATAAGGATCATAAGTATAGCAGTCAATATACAGATTTTTTTTTACCATGTTTAATTATTTTGTCTCTTCATATATCAGTTTGATATGTCTTAGTATCTGGTATTACAATTAAAAGAAAAAGATAAAGGTCCATGATAGGCTGAAGCAATAGGTATTCCATAACACACACACACACACACACACACACACACACGCACACACACGCACGCACGCACACGCTCACGCATATGCACACAAACACGGCTGCACACCTTTCTCTGGGAAGACAGAGCACAAACACAAATGGGAACTAAAGAAAACAGAGATGGGATGCTGTTGGCACACTGCTGACCTCAAGATTTAAAAAGGAACTAACAGGTTAACTCTTCAATCTCATGTCCAGTTCTGTTCTTGACAAGAAGAAAATACATTTCATGGGCAATGCTATAAGAACCATGTTTCCATTAGCAATCCCTACAGGCTGTTACAGCTCCATTGGGGAGAGAAAAATTAGCCTCCTAACAGGCATGACCTGAAACCCAGTGTATTAGTTACTTCTCTCACTTCAGTGATAAAAAGTACTTGATAAGACAACTTAGCAGAGGAAAAGGTTTATTTTGGCCCATGGTGACAGGGGAGACAGTCACCACAGTGGAGAAGGTGTGGTGGGAGAAACAGGAAGAACCTGGCCACTAGGCACACGTGTCCACAATCAGGAAGCAGAGAGCCACAAATGCCTGTGTTCAGCTTTCTTCAGGCTAGGTCCCGAGGGTCAAGTTGTTCCACTTCAAAGGAAGTAATCATTCCTCACAGATATGCCCAGAGATTTCTTTCCATAGCAATTCAAAAATCCCATGGACTTGACAAGATTAACTCTCACAGCCTATTTAAATACCTGGCAAGGGCCTGTTCACTATACCACATTACATATAATACCCTCCATGACTAACTGTGTCTCAGTTAATGGGGGGGGGCGCTAGTTAAGAGAACATAAATTAGTGAATTGTCATGATCATGATGATGCAGGAACCCTCCCCAAAGTGCTCACATGACAATGTTGTAGCTTAATACCACAAAGCTGCAGTCCAGAAAAGGTGCCCAGATCCTTTGACCAAGACTGCCCTTACTGCATGGTCCTGGTTTGCACGTCTATTAATTGCACGATATAAGACACACAACAGAGGCCCAAGCTAACCTCTTAGAACTGTACTTAAGCCAGTCTGGACTGTATTTCTTCATTTCATAGGGGGCAGGCAGTACATGCCAGGAAAGTGCACACAGAGAAACTCGCCCTGACTATGGAAGCGCTTCCCGCGGGAGACCTTCACCGCACAGGGCTGTGGTCCTCTGGCTAGGACTTAGCCTGCTGTGCCCTTGCAATACATAAGATAAACTACTTTTCCTATTTTAGTAGAAAGGGTGAACTCATTCACTGTCTGCCAAGCCCTTCCAGAGACTGTGGAGGTGTGGTGCCCATCACAACACAGATGCCAAGAACCAAGAAGAAACTCCTCTGGGAACCTGGCACCACCACCCATTAGGGTCAGTGAAAGTATGCTAGTAAAATGCAACACCACTGAGACACCAGGTTTGTGGAGCTGGACTAGATCATCTTGTTGGAGAAGGGGAAAATAAAATTCCAGAGGGTTCTTAAAGCCAAAGAGGATGATGGGTAAACCTTAAAAAATACTGAGCACATACCTTCTGGAGCTAAGATGTATAAAACAAACACTAGGGAATGGCAGCTCCTGTCACTTCTACTGCAATAAAGTTCCAAAAGTAAACAACTTTTTAAATTCTTGACATCACCACATTTCTGTATTTTTTACCAATCGCAAGGGAGAAAAGGGGGTGAGTGTATGAAGACAAGAAACTTCCCTCTTACCTTCAACATAAGGTCCTTCTTTGGGATGCTCACGTACTCTTAAGTTGAAGGTTTTAGATGACTTCCGCCTAAGCAGGTCTCTCACACGTTCGTTATAAATTTCTAAGTAGCTACAAGTTTTAAATAGATGAATTTTAGGAAAAAAATTTAAGACATTAATAATAATAAGCACACTACCCATAGCAACAGTGGCCATGCACTCCTCTCCTGTGAGCATTACAAGTATTTCACTGAATCCTTGTAATGGCCCAAAGGTGGGTACTTCACTATCCCACTTTATAGATAGAACAAGCGAGGTCACTTGCCCAGAGTCACAGTCACTAAGAGGACAAAGTGGCTCTGAGCAGCACAGGTCAACATGGCTCTGCTCAGGACCCCTGGGGACTAGCTCCTGACACAGACTTGGGACAGAAAGGAAAAGGTGCCCTGTGCTGTGCTGGCTGTGACTGCTGTGAAAGACAGACTTACCAGACCCCAGCACAGGGAGTACCACACACATTACTCATTCAGAGTAGCATCGTTGCATATGCACACAACAGTCAAGGATGCACTCCATTTGAGATAAAAATGGAGCACTACAGTGTCTCATCAAGCTATGCTATTTCACACCCAAATTGTACCTCATGGTCTCACTCCTATTCCTGGATAACATTGGGCGCAGGTCAGGAAGGGGCAGGCTCATTCCTCAGCAATCTGCAGCCTCAGCCTCCTCTCTCCCAGACCTCCACATACTTAAGCAGCCTGGCCCCTCTGAGCCCTATGCCTCAGGTCACGGCCCTACCTGACTTCTGTCCTGAAGGAGGCTTCATCCCATCTGGTGGTTTCATTTATTCGACTGAAGAGCGCTTCACAGATCCGAGGTATTAAGCCAGAATCACCCTGCAATGGAGGAGAAGGGTGGCACCGCTGTCACTCAGACTAGACGGAGGCAGGCAATGACTATGCATGCTGCTGGTGTGGACCAGGCTCCAGGGGCCTGGGTGCCAAGGCCAGAGCACCGTCAAGCTTCTGTACGACTGCTTCCTACTCTCAGATGTCAAAGGATAATGCCTTCTCATTTCTAAATGCTAGGATGTGGGTAATAAATGTTTATCAGATATTAAACCAATTAACAATGGCTTTCGAGGATAAGGAGACTTGTTCTCTATCAAAGAAGATAGTTTACAATGTAGAATAAATGTTAAAAAATATCTGGATAAATGACAAAGCAGGAAAACTGCATATCAGGCAGAAAAGAAACACTGGGGGAAAAAAATCAACCCTTATTAAGTCCTCTAGAGGCTATCTTAAATGTAGGTGGCACAAGCACATTCAACTATGAAAGGCAGCCTTCCTTTGGTATAGTAATCCCTGCATGTGCCCCTTAGAGAGAGCAACTCCACCTCATCACTAAGCTATATAAGCATAGTGCACTAAGCATGAACACGCCTGTGAGCAACTCTGTGGACACAAACTAAAGTCACCTGAGAGGAAGGAATCTCAATTGAGAAAAGGCCTCCAGAAGGTTGGGCTCTAAGCAGACAAAAGTATTTTGTTAATTAGAGATTGATGGAGAAGGACCCAGTCTATTTTGGGTGGTGCCATCCAGGGGCTGGTGGTCCTGGGTTCTCTAAGAAAGCAGGCTGAGAAAGCCATGATGAGCAAGCCAGTAAGCAGAGCCCTCCATGGTCTCCAGCTCCTGCCACCCGGTTCACTCCCTGTTGAGTTCCTGTGACTTCCTTCAACGATTGACTACAGACATCCAAGCACAGGCAGGAGAAAAACAAACCCTTTCTGCCCTAACTTGGTTTGGTCATGGTGTTTCATCATTGTAACAGCAGCACAATAAGATGCTCTGCACCCCCGCTCAAAGGATCTGAGAACTATCACTGCCCTTATAAGGTGTTTTTTCTCTTTGTATCTACCATTAAATTTGGTACAAACTTTTAACAAGGAAACAGCCTTCCATGATAATTTTTTATCTTTAAGTAAATAAAACACTGAAGCTATATGAGAGCAGAGAAATACACCTGCCATTTAGGAGTGCTTTGTAAATGTTTTATATAAAGGAGCTGGCAGAGAACAGACATGCCAAATTTATTTTTAGAGGTTTTTTTCCCAAAAGTTCAGTAAGAAAACAAAAGGAGAAAAAAATAACAGCTAAAAGTTAAATGGTAAATTTAAGGAGTGCGATCTCTCTCTCTCTCTCTCTCTCTCTCTCTCTCTCTCTCTCTCTCT
>OU015742.1:6785069-6796365 GCA_907169655.1 Acomys percivali | reverse complement strand
ATGATCTACTCTCTGCCTTCCCTGGCCTCCCCATCCCCACTACTCTATGATCCATCCCCAGCCTGCCCTGGCCTCCCCACCCCTCCTACTCTATGATCCATCCACTGCCTGTCCTGGCACGTTTCGCGCGCGCGCGCGCGCACACACACACACACACACACACACAAACACACACACACACACCTCAATGATGTACCCTCTCTGCCTATTCTAGCTCCCCCATCCACCACTGTTTCTCAGTCTTGTCTTTCCATGGAACTGATATCTTCTCATTTCTCACACAAAGCTTGTCTGCGGTCTAGTCTAAGCAGCTCTTCCTACTTAACCTTCAGGAACAACCTTCCTATACCTACGTGGCTCACCCCACTCTCACATGCCTCAACTCTCCTGAGAAGCAGAGAGGTCCAGAAAAGCAAGGACCCAGCTTCCCACACAACCACACCAGGTATACCAGATACAAAAGCACAATTTACAATACGCACCGAGTGCTTGGGTTCTCGCTCATTACCCAGCACTGCCAAAGACCAGGCACAGAGAGTTCTCCAGCCTCAGGTCAATTTCCTCTGACATTTAAGAAGCATGGGAAATAAATCTTGACATTTTTCTTATATTGAGGAAAATAAATAATCCTAAAATATCATTTGAACATTGATTTGATAATAGAGTAAAATGAACTATGTCTCTCTCCGGCCACTCTGGTGAATTGGGTTTCTCAACCGAAAAGTCAATTACAGCCCCTTCATATAAATAAGTAATTTATCTGAAAGGTCTGGAAACTAGATCATATGATGTTACAAATGAGCCAGCTGGCGTGAGTATGCTGAGTTACAGATCAATACTGGAGGGCTGAGGCCAGAAAAGAATAGGAAAGACTCAAGACATCCACTCAAGGAAAGAAGCAAAGATGCCAGCTCTCACACACGTGAGCAGGAAAATGCTAATTACCAAAAAATAGCTATGGCAATCCAGATACGGCAATCAGCAATTCAAACTGCTAAGGGCATCTGGTCACTCAACAACACGGCCAAACTGAAGGATGCTGGAACCTTCAAAGGGAACCCTTCCCTTGGACGATCCTTACTAGTTTATTGTAAAGAAAAATGAAACCCTCCTGTTTCGCCTGGCTAAGTCTCAAGCTATAAGCCAACACTTCACTGCCTTTGTTTTAACTGCAGGATATTCAACAGCAAAAATTTTTTAAATGCATTTAAGCTCCATTTGTAATATAACAGAAAGAAGCCCAAGGGGCACGTAAGTGACAGAAATGACAAGCAATGGAACAGCTTGCGAATGGCCACCACACCTGCACTTCAACAGAGCCAGAAGAGCATGAGAGCTACGCTTCCATCTGCGCAACGCGTCTCTGACAGAACAAGCTGGAAGCTGCTTGCCGGGGACCTTCGCAAAGAGAATAAGCAGGGCCTCGGGGGACAAGAAAACGAACTTAAACATCTCACTGGAATTGTTTTAGCATTATTTTATATGACTCATAATTAAAATCAATTTAGTTAATTAAAAGACAGCAGCCCCTGCTTCAAAACACTGTGTGCTTCCTTCTGCTTCCGGACAAGCTCATGGCTGACTCAGCCTCCTCTCCTGGCATCTGGCCACGGAGAGGACAATGGCTAGCCTTGCAATCCACATGTCCCTGTGCCCTAGCTCACCCTCTGCTGAGTCTAGATTGGCCTCTGCCCTTCTCCACCCTTGTGTGCTTCAACTATGTAAAATGACACCCTCAGTTACCTGCCTCTACCCAGCTGTGCTTCTCCTGTTTAAGTGAGAGCTTCGAATAAAATATCTATTGTCTGATCATACTGAATTTCAGATAATCAAATAGCTTCCCCGTATAAATGCCCTAAGTACTCCCCATAACCCACAGCACAGACTCACCCAGGAGACTGCACTCCTGAGGCTAGGCCACACTGAGAGGCACACAGCCACGCCCACCCAAAGCCCTGGCAGGAAGGTGGGTGAGCGAGCGTATGTCCTGGATACCCAAAGAAAGAGCAGCGGTTCCAGGAGTACATGCCAGCTCCCTGACATCAAAGTCTAGAACTCAACTCCCTGCAGCTCCCTCTTCTTGTGCTGCCCCTGCCTCACGGCTGATGCCGAACACTTGGGAGTAAGAGAAATCTGTGCACAGTCCGAACTGCTCACAGCTCTTACTCCCTCTCGGTGAGATCAGATGCCGCCCAGTGTGGTGATGCACACTCCTGTGCTCCAAGAACGCCGGAGGCTGAGGCAGGAAGACATGAACTAGAGGTCAGCTGGGGCAACATATTCTGTCTCAAAAAAAGAAAAAAAAAAAGAAGGAAAGAAGGAAGGAAGAGAAACACACACACACACAGTTCAGCTAAACTTGAGAAAAATCCCATGGTGGAAAATCTGAAGAAAAAGCTTCCAAAGTGGAAATTTTCAGATGATCACCCTGATTCCCATGTGATTCTCAGGATCCACCTCACCACAACAGTCAGCTAAGTCACAGCACCATGACCTGCACCCAAATGCCAGCCACAGGTGGCAGCAGTGAAGGACCTGTAGCACCTCCCTCCACTCTCCACAGGCCACCCCACACAGGAGTCAAGGGGCAGAGTGACTGTCACAGGAGGCAGCAAACTCTCCACAGCTGAGATGTACCACAGCAGGTCGGAGCTGCAAAGGCATCATCACCTTGCCTCACTTAGGGATGGCATCAGAAACCCACCATTAGGCCGAAAGCCAACTGTCATCTAGAACAGGTTGGGACTCCAGAAAGGCAGCCAATCTGAGGGATGCTAGCAAGCCTCTATTCATCAGTGTACTCCCTCAGGATAAACAACAAGGAAAAAACACAGGAGGTCACCCAACACTAGAAGAGCTGGGGTAAAACAGACCTAGACATAGCCTGGGTGTACCCCACCTGCAGCTGCAGGACTTACAATGGCCCTTCCTCGGAGTGTCACCGAGCATAGGCACACAGCGGGGAGACTCCCCAGATCTAAGCAGCTGGCTGCCAAATAAGAATGAGTGTGGACACCAAGCCCAGTGTCTCCCACCTCAGCTCCTTCCAGAAGCAAGACAATGCACGCATAGCGGCACAGCAGGCACCCAGACTCCCCAGCAGACTGCTCTGGACGCAGATAGCTTCCTGTCTGTCAAACCATGCCTCCCCCTTCAGTGGAAAGAACAGCCTAAAAGAATAGTCTTGGTACAAAGTGGGTCTTCTTAAGATGTACAGGATCTTCAATGAAGAGGTGCACATGGGAGCCACATATACCTTTACTTGGGATGCTGTGGGAAATGTACACAATCATTCACTCTCTAGATACTTAGTGAGTGTCTTCATATGCCCAGAACTCCTGGTGTAGGGAAAGAGTAACGAACTGTGCAATTCAGAGAAAAATAATTTTCAACCTCATTTTAGAAAATGGTAAGTGCATAAAGAAATGCACCTGGGTGTCTTGGGGTGGTACTGACAGCACAAGGATTCAGAGAGACAAGTAGGCCATAGAGCGCTCCAAAGGGTGGCGCACAGGTGGGCAAAGGTCTCTCCAAAGCATGGGTGAGGGTCAGAGAGTGTTTATGGCCTGCAATACCCTGAGCCTGACAATCAGCAGAGTCACCTGCACAACCTCATCCCAGACCAACAAATAGGTCTGTCCTGCTCTATCTAGCCAAGCACCTGGGAGATTGTGATGGGCCGCCTACTCAGAGACCCCGGAGGCTAGCTGAGCAGCCAAGCACCTGGGAGATTGTGATGGGCCGCCTGCTTTAGGAGAAGCCGCCCTGGCTGACCTACAATGTCCTCCTCTGTGACTCCAAGATTACCAAGCCTAACTGCTCCATAGCAACTTCTTGGCTGTGCTGTGTGCTAGACAGTAGTCTCATTAAGCCATCTTAATGCGGCCCAAACCACCAGCCAATTCTAAGAAAGAAAATAAACATCCAGGGTTCTGACAGCAAAGCTAACAGCCTGAGTCTGAGCCACTTACACCCTCCTGAAGGTGGGAAACATGTGGATCTGGGCTCCCTGGGCACACAGTGGGACTAAGCCTTGATATACATATCGGGCACTGGACAGGACCCAAGAAACCCAACTAGCTTCACCCCCCACCATATTGCCCAGAAGTACCCAGCTGCCCCCATTCCACACTATCCTAACAGGAGGATAGGCTCACATGGACCACACTGGTCCTTCAGCCTGGAAAGGAACTCTCTTTCAGCTAATGTACCCTGCAGAGCTCATTAAAGTGTCTCTTCTCAGGATACTTTCTTGACACAACTTGCCTCCCCCAGCCAGTTTCCATGTGAGGTTCCAGAACATGCCACGGCACTAAGACATTAGACCTGTCAATTTCAGGGTGACTGGACATGTTTGTCTTCCCTATCTGCCTGAAAGCTTCCTGGGGAGAGATATGATGTCCAACTTTTTTCTGTATTTCATAATACCTAACACTGTCCTCATACAGTGCAAACATTGGGATGAATGTGCCTGCATTAACAACCCCTTGTTGGCATCCTCTGGCTGAACTGGGCTGCAGTCTGAATACACAGTGGTGTCTGTCTTATCTCCTTCAGGGAAGAAGGTCACATTCACCCAACGTTTGCTAGAGGATTCATTTTAACTGCACTATGCTGTAGTATCAGCTGCTGCTTTGAATTTCTTACTGGGCCTACTTTGTAAGTTAAGCCTTATGACAAATACACATATGCATGTATAGAAAAAGACACAGCATACATAAGATTGGTTCCACCATCCATCTCAGAAGTCAGCTAATGGGTTCTACAAAACATCGCCACGGCTGCAGAGGGAAGCTCTAATGGGATGAAGGAATGGATGAAGCTGCTGACTGAAAACAAGATCTTATTCTTTAACTCAAGCATGAGTGTCTGGTTCCTAATGTCAGTATCCATTTTAAACAGTTAAGCGCAGATGAACTCCCCCCACAAGCATCAGCTAACTTGGCAGATAACGACTCCAACAAGCAGAAATGAAGCTTATCTTCTTCCCAGAGATCAGCGCTGTGACCCTGACACTGGAGCCACACACAAGGAACCTTCATCTCCTCTGCAGTCACAGGAAAGATGACAAATGAGGAGGTGGAAACGGTGTGATGAGGCAAACCTATAACCTCAGCACAGGGAGTTACAGGGAGGAGAGCCAGGGTTCAAAGTCATTCTCTGCTGCCAAGCCAGCTGGGGACTAGCCTGGGCTTCATGAGACAGTGCCTCAAAAAGAGGTAAGATAGGGAAAGGCGGGAAATAAGGAGGTGCATATGCCCACTCATCTGTGGCACGTTTCCCCAAAACACACAACCAACAAACTCCTTTGCAAAGGGAGAAGTTAAAAGAAGTGGTATACATTTGTCCACCAGCAGGTTACAGACATCTTCAATGCTTTTGGTCAGACAATAACTAAAGCATTCCTGAAGATCCCAGATACAAAGGCATGAGACACAAGGAAACAAACCCTCTGTACTTTCATCTACTTCTATAACCTTCCAGATCTACCCATACTCTAGAAAACCTTCTCAGTGAAAGTGTCTTTGGGGGCCAGGGGATACAACAGCCTGTGGAAAGAAGACGATCCCTTGCAGCACCATCAACCAAATACACTATTGGGGGGGCGGGGCAGTGACAGAGGCACAAACCTAACTGCTGGATTTTTCCCCTAAGACTTTTCACTTCCAGTCACAGTAAAGTGCAATCCTGGCTTCTTGTAATTCCATCAAGCAAAGTGTCTACTATTCACACTGGCTTACAAATGATTTAACTGTGATGGAGTGAGGGGATGAGACAGCTTTAGGACCCTGGGCATACTCCCTAATTTAGCTGGGGCTTGGATTTCTTGTCTGCATGCTGGCATTGACGGAATCCAAGTACAGACCTTTGCTCAAGTAACACTAGCTGCACAGCAACTGTGTGACTAGTGAGCTTCAGTTTTTTAAGTAAAAGATGTGACAGATGAAATCAGGTATCACAAGGCCAAGCAGACATTGAACACCTGATTGATGCATTTGATCATGAAATCAAGATCCATTCATTTACTCCACAAATATTGCTTTACTACTCTGTGCGCATACCAGGTGAGGTTCTATAGATATACTAGTAAACAAAACAAAGCCAAGGCCAGCCCGGCCCTGCCTTGCTGACTAGGAGCTCCCATGCCAGAAGGGAGATTTATTTTATCACAACCTTTCCCAACTCTTTCCCTAAATGGGTTTAAATGGGGGTTATATTGAAAACATATTTTACCATATTTTCTGATGAAGATATATGGCTGATTTATGAAAAACTTCAGAAGTTCTGGGTATGAAAAGTTCTACCTTCACTCACACACTCAAAAGGCCACAGGTTATAAAAAGATTATCAGAAACATCAAGATTCTCTCGCTTTTTAAAAATATGGCACTTGCATCTAGTCATTCTGTCTTTGTGCTGTGAGGTGCATGCCATGAAGTGAGTACTTTGTCCTCAGCCACTTCCCAGGGCAAAGGCCCAGGGCCTCCTCATTGAACTCAGAATGTCCCAGCAGCCAGAGGCAGGAACCGAGCAATGGTCAAGCATGTGCTTCCCCCCTTCCCAGGCCCTAGGAGGGACAGACGCACATAACTAAGATATGTGCCCGTCAAGAGTCCACATGAGTCAATGTGGGCAACAGCAGACGGCCCAGAAAAGCACAGCCAGCTCAAAGGTGGATGAGTCTCACCTCACCCCAGGCCTAGGAAACTGAACCAAAGAGAGCCTGGATTTTTTTTTTCTGGGGGCAGGGGTGGGGGGGGGTGCGTGCTTGGTCAGTAAATCAGAGTTGGTCCAAAACAGAAACATGAACACGGTTTTGTACCAAAGATCAGGTCACCAGGAAGTTCCTCTCCAGGATAATCTTTGCACTCCAAACCCAGCCAATTGCCTTTCTCAGCCTGATCAGGTGCTGCTCGGTAAAAATAGCTCTCAGAGATGAGATATGATAGATATTGATTTACATTCAGAATTTTAGACACACCAAGATAGGAAAGATGTTTTCTTCAAGATTGCCAAATTCAAATAGCCAAAATACTATGAATGTAACATTTATATAATTGCTGATTGTTTCATGGTTCTTCTTATTGTATGTAGTTTACTGTATATATGTGTAATAATACAATGCATATGTAAAAAATAGTAATAATTTTTAAATACTATTAAAGTTAAAAACAAACAAACAAACAATAACAACAACAAAAAAAAACCAGAACCCAGCTCTCTCTACTGGCTTTGCTCCTTCCAGACTACAGGGTCACATGAGGGAGCACCAGTTCTAAGTCTGTCACTCCAGCCAGAGTGACAAAGGAATAATATTGCAGGAGCTGCCACATACCTAGCAAATGCCAGGGCCTTGCCCAAGGAGAGCCCTGTGGCTTGTGAGCACAACCTAAGACTGATCCATATGCAGAAAATACCATACTTGATGCTCATCCAGTAAGGTAAATGCCAGAAAAGATGCCTACCCAGTTTCTCCAACTCTGTAGTGCACTGGAATACACACACAGAGGGCTTGCTTCCATAACCACGGCCAAACCTATTAAATCTGACCCTGAGGTGGGGACACTAGCCGGGAAGGCTATGCTCCAGTGAACCAACAGTTTGTTTGTCCACTCACCTATTAATAGCCTCAGAAGGACAACCTATGCCTTCACCAACAGTCAGAGGAGGGAGACGAGCTGCAATGGGCCATGTAAGAAACCTGAGGAGAGCCCTGGGGAGAGCCCTCGGCAGATAGAACCTTTCGTATTGGGCGGTGCTGGGCTGTGAAGCCAAAGGTCTCCGAACCCTTGTCAGCTCCAGGTACTGGGCCTCTCATCAGGCCTCAGCAACTGGCCAGCTGTAAGACGGGGACAAGTCTGGACTGTTCTGTCCCCTTAGACCCGGCTAATAGGACATGCGCACTCTGAGGGAAAAGTGTCTATGATCCACTGTGCAGATTTCCAGCAGAGTTCAGAGGAGTCCACAGCTGTGTCTGACATTCCTACTGGCCCAACTCATTTCCTGCTCTGTGGGTTTTCCTGGTTTGCCTCAACACTACATGTAGTTCATGGCTGCTTATGAGCAAGAAGACAATGAGAAAGGATCAGTCAGAGGCTCCGCCCAGAATCCTGACAACCAACTATGACAGCAAAGTATAAGAGGAAACAGCCAGAGTAAAGCGGGAACATGAATAGATCAAACAGAAAAGAAGGGTGTTAAGCAGGCCATCTAGACCCAAAGTTTGAAAACGTCATCCTGCACGGGGACCGCCTCTGCCACCAGCATCCTGGACGGGGACCGCCTCTGCCACCAGCATCCTGCACGGGGACCGCCTCTGCCACCAGCATCCTGGATGGGGACCGCCTCTGCCACCAGCATCCTGCACGGGGACTGCCTCTGCCACCAGCATCCTGCACGGGGACCGCCTCTGCCACCATCATCCTGGACGGGGACCGCCTCTGCCACCATCATCCTGGATGGAGACCGCCTCTGCCGGGGAGCTCCCATCAATGACTGCATCTCCCAAACCACAAGCCTTCATGTACGAATCTGGATTCTAGTCTCTCTGGAAGCAGAAGGGGCTTCAACAGGACAACAGAAGTACAGTTGAGCAGCATCTCCCCAGAAGGGCTGCTCAGCTCTCCAAGCTCTAACTCAACCCACTGCAGCCTCCCAGCCTCACTCCCAGATGTACGGCAGAGGCAGGCACCACGAAACACAGGACAAGAGATGGAGGATGCCCGGCTCAGGAGGGAACTTGCACCATGAAGGGACACCAATCAAAAGGCTCTGGAGGTGGCTCTCGAGCCACCACTTTTCTTTCCCTCACAGTGTCCTAAAGGCGGAGAGAGGATGAAAATGGGGGCTGATGTGAAGAAATTTACAACTTTCAGAAAAAAAAAAATTAACGTAATCTGGCTGGGGCAAATTCTGTATGACTGTATTAGGTTTTCTATTTACTCATTTAAGATGTATTAAAGTAGCCACCAATGAGACAGGCACCCACACTATAAGTGCCTCTCTCCTTCCCTCTCCCCCCTCCTCCCCTCCTTTATGCCCCAAGTAACTCTCTCACTCTCTCCCTTCTGGGCCCTGCATCTACCTAACTCTCACCCCTGACTCCCTAACAGTTTCTTCACTCTCTGATGCCCTGCAGAGACAACTTCTGCAGAATGAAACTAACGACACCCAGAGCTGTGAGCCCCGGACGGTATTATCAGGTTCTTAACAGGTACCTAATGCTCCACAATGCAGCCCAGAGTCCTTGAAAGTAAATACACTGCCACCGCTTAGGAGCAGAAGTAAGAGATGAATCTACTGAACAAGGCTTTAAAAACCAACAGACCAGGGCCCTCCCTAGGACAGCAGTGTGAGAGTGAAGGAAGTCTCAGGTTGCATCTAGTGACACAGTTCCACCTCTAATTGGACCTCGTTTCTAAGGAGGAGGGAATGCACAAAGCAAAGCCAGTGACTGAGGCCAAGAGGTCTCCTCTTGAGATACCAGGATGACATCAAATGAGCAGGCCTACTTCAGTATCACGCAAGCCTTCACCTCTCAAGTATCACCTTTCTGATCTTTGGCGATTGCTAGTGAATTTTAATCCAGCCTGCTTTCTCCTGCACTGGGAAGCGTCTGCTGAGCCTCCTCCACAGTTCAGGGTTCCCCGCTTACATCTGCAGAGCTTGACTGGCTCAACTCAGCACTTGAAATAGGAAGCTCTCCAACCCAGAGAGGCCCTTAGCTTCCTTCAAGGCACTGAGGAGAGACTTGAGAAAGGCCACATGTGTTTATAAAGATAAACAAGGGAATAAAACCAAGTCAGACCAAGCCCACACAGAGAAATCAAAGTTCTGGCTGCCTGTATTGAGTGCAACACGAGCACACAGAAATGATGGATTCTCTCAGGTCCATAACACAGCCTCTGGGCCTCCCACGCACTGTCCTTCCCCAGTACAATTATCCTCCCTGGCCAATCGGTCTTTGTCTCTTAGCTCTCGCTCTCTCCAAATACCTTCCCTGATGTTCCAAATCTCAGTGAGTCCTCACTTTCACAACAAGCTTTGCCAGTACCACAGGACCTAGAACACTAAGGTAGGGGCTATACCCACCTTGGACACCACCATTGGGAACTCTGTAATGCTAAACTTATTTTATTAGTGATGCCAGGATCTATTTTCCATTTTCTCTTTCAAATTTCTGGTAGCTAATAAACATGCTAATACACATTAACATTTCCTGTGTTTAGAATATTTATTTTAATTTCTAACTTGATAAATATAAATTGTTAAGAGTTCAGAAAAGAGCAAGCTCTCTGGATTCTTCAATAATTATTTGTATTTAATTTACTTGTACTTTATGTGCATGAGTGTCCACATAAGAAACATCAGATTGCTTGGAATGAAAGTTATAGAGGGTTATGAATGCTAGGAATCAAACCCAGGTCCTTTGGAAAAGCAAACAGTGCTCTTCACTACTGAGCCATCTCTCCAGCCCATTCAATAAATGCTAAGAGCATTACAGACCCCAAAGCCAAAACTGAGAACTGCTGGCCTAGAAGGCCACCTGTCACTACCCAGCAATGTGTAAATACTTCATGAATAATGAATGAACCAAGCCATCAATTGAGCAAATCGCTAGTACAAATATGTTTCAAAGGCTTAAGGAATGTGGTACAGAAAAATCGCCTGCTTCATCTGTTACTGATTAGCGGCAGCTGCTTTGCAGAAGTCAAGGAAGAAGAGGAAAGGCAGCTAAAGAAAAGCAAAGGACAGCAAAAGTCTTCTGACTCATCAAAATCAACAACAAAGGCTTCAAGCCAAGATCAAATCAGAAACAGCCAAGTAGCACTCAATGCTCCAGGAAAGGAGTGAAAACTCCTCCCCTGATTCCATGGTTCATTTTCCAAGGCAGCAGAAAGGCAGAGCTTCTCTGGATTACTTGGTAGTGATCAGTGCACACCATAAGGTGCCCTGTAAATAGGGTCCCCTGGGGCAAGCCTGCCTCTGGAGTGTTGTTAAGCCCCTTCCTTCCCTCTGACCTCCTCAGAAGTCATAACCTCAGCCCATCCCTCCCGCTCACATTCACTAGCTGTCTATGTGCAGCAGAGAGAGCCCTGCTGTTCTGGGTGATGCTAGCGGAAGCGCAGAAGTCATTAAGTTCAAGCTCTTTCCTGACATTCTAGCCTTGTGACCAGGTGAACAGAAAACTAACGCAGCCAGATGGTACTGGAATGGCAGGGCCTTGGTGAGTACTGGGTACTGGAATGACAGGGCCTTGGTGAGTACTGGGTACTGGAATGGCAGGGCCTTGGTGA
>OU015742.1:6754934-6783867 GCA_907169655.1 Acomys percivali | reverse complement strand
ACACACACACACACACACACACACACACACACACACACACACACACATCATGTCTATGCTTCAAACTGCACCTCTAACAGAACGCCATGAGAACGGAAGTTCCTTGAGAACATCTCTGTGTGTCCCATTCACCAATGAATCTGCAAGCCTAGAACACTCAAAGACACAATGACTGTAAGGCCCTGTCTTAGTAGGAACCTTTCTATCTCACAGTATGCTGTTCAGGAGTCCCCTCCTTCCAGAAACTATTTGGGATTGCTCAACTTGGCACTTGTCCTCAAACCAAGAACAGGGATTGGCACATTTGACACATGCGTCCATGTGCTAAACAGGCATTAGCTGAGCTTATCATGACTGGGTGTTTTCATGTATCATCTGCCTCATTTGGTTGCCATAGTAATATTGGAAGAGAAGGAAGAAAGCAACAGACTATTAGACATGACTATCTAAAGAAAGACTCAAGGCAGAGAGAATGGAAATAACGTAAAATGAGCAATTGGCAGAGCCAGAATGCAAACTCATGTCTTCCAGCTTCTACCTCTGGCAGCAGACAGGCCCTCCACCTGGGGCCCAGAGAGCAGCTGGCAGATAACACCACACAGAGAGATGATCTGCTTGGCCTGCACTGTAGTCTGTCTGTGTCTTTGTTTTAGGCATGAATCTTGCCAATGTCTGAAATTTCAGAGATTTCAATAGCCCAGACTCCCAGTTTCCTTCAAAATGTGAACATCTGCGTATATGCCAGGTTCAAGAACTCCATCCAAGAAGACGGAAACAGCCCCAGTGCTCTTGGAGGAGCCAGATAATAAACCATTAAGGAAAATATGCAAAGTGACAAACTGTGACAAGTGCTAAAATGAGGAAAAGCAGAGGTGCTGATAGAAAACACCGGGGATGGGGACTGGTACCTTTGATGGGTAAACTGAGAGATCTCACACGGAGGAAATGATATCTGAACACATCTTTGAGGAGGAAAGGAGTGTACTGTGTGGGAAGGGATGCCTCCAATAGATGGAACAGTGAGGGAGACAGAAGCATCATCCTTCTAGTCATTCGGTCCCTCCAATAGATGGAACAGTGAGGGAGAGAGAAACATCATCCCTCTAGTCATTCGGTCCCTTTTACAGTGTAGAACTGTTGCTAGAAAGTGACCTGCGGTCAGTAACAGCGTTCCCTGCCCACTCTGCATGCACGTATAGCCGTGTGACCAGCTCCCATCAATGGAAGGTGAATGCGAGTGTGTTTTCCACCCCAGCAGCCCAGAGGTGGCTGTGCCTCCTCTACCTTCTTACCAGCTTCTGCAACTTGCCACCGGCTACACAGAAATGACAATGAGAACCCCAAGAGCGGGAGACCCAGGGCATGGAAGACAAAACACCTGCTGAGCAGGGGCCACACCAACGGCCTGCTCATATCAGTGTGTTGATTCTAGAGACGCTGACATGTAGAAACTGATTTGTTATAAAAGGCCCTCAGCTTCTCTAACTGGGAAGCAAGAAACTGTTCCGCTTAGCCTCTCCTCTGTCAGGGTACCTCATAGGGAACTACTCCTGGCTTGCATGACCCCTGAAATTTCATAATTCTGCCTAACACCAGCCTTGAACACACCACCAAGAAGCGCCCTTCCTCAGCTGGCTGTAACTCCAGCCCTCCCACAGTCCTACTTCACGATACAAAGGTGTTAACAGCTCAAAGCACAATCTACATTCCACTGAAGGAAGGGCAACCCCCCCCCCCAGTCTACAGAATGGGCAAAGCCATTCTGAGGGGTGTCATCCGTTCTTAGCCACCACATGTGCCAGGGCAGGCAAAGTAGGTAGAAACAGCAGAAAGGTAAATGTTTTACATGCAAATGTAAGGTAGGAGCTTGGACTGAGGCATGGGACTAAGTGCTCTTGTCACCAACAACTACCTGCCCAGCTTCGGTCCTAATGCTAAGGTGTTATGAACCACACGTCAGAACGCTGCCATTTTTACAATATTTCAAAATGAAGGGTTAAAAGATATTTCAAAAAAGAAGAAAGAAAAGTATGTTATTTAAGCCATGGTGTGTGGGAACCCACCACACCCACCAACAAGATTCTCCTAGCTGTTATTTGATCAAGTCACAGCAGCTCACACGAGGACAAAATCTTTAGAAAAGGGGAAAGAGACCAAAATTGAGCTTTCTTACATTTCTTACATTCACCATCTTATTCTTATTGTTACTTCTGTGTACAAATGGATTCATGTATGTGGATGCGTGCACAGCTGCCTCAAGCATGTGGGGTCAGAGGAGAAGCTGCGGGTCACTTCTCTCCCTCTACCATGCGGGTCCCAGAGAGCCACCGCAGTCAGGCTCGGTGGCAAGTGCCTGTCTCACAGCCCAGAATCTACTTTGCAAGGGTTCATCTCAATGGCGGGTTTTTTGGGTTTGCTTTTGTTTTTACTTTTAAGCTTGTCTTCATCTCCTTAAATCACTTCAAGTCCGGCTTCACAGGGAGCTCACTGAGTCACTTACACTGAGTCACTTACTTGTGCCCCGGGCAGAGCTGACAAACAGAATCACCTAGACTCTGTTCATGAGAATCAGCAGGTGCCCTGAGGAGAGGTTTCACAGGGCTAAGGGGACCAGGGGAAGCAAGCTGCGGAGAGCAGCACCCTGTGGTGGTATCAAACTGAGAAAATGTATGGCTCTCTTCTGCGTTCCCCAGCCCTCCTGGAACCTGCCACTCCCCATGCCCACTCGGCCACAGGCTCCACAGGGAATGAGAACTGGAGTTGACTAGACAGCATCCTAGTTGTGGCACTCTCTCACATTCAAAGTTCACATTTCCCAACTTCTCTAGACAATAATTTCACACTTGTGTTTTTCAGGACATGGATCATAGAACTGGCTTAGTAATAGATGTCTTTTTTTTTTTTAATGAAGTACCTGAGAGGAGAAAATAGCAGCATGCAGTGAACTGGGAAATAACTTGCCGTGGACCTGCTAAAAGCACACAGTTCTGAACAATTGGCACAGCATCCAAAACTCAAAGTCCTTCATTTCAAATAACATGAAAATCCTTCTCCACTCAGAAGACAGAAACTGTCAGGAATGAGCCACATAGTCACAAAAATTTTATTAGGCGATCTGAAATGCATTCCTTTGTGGGGAGTAGGAGGAATTCTGAAGTGAACTGGTCAGAATCCCTTCTCACAGAAGTATCTTTCTCGATAATTACTAACTACAAAGAAAAAAAATAAAACATTACCAGTGCAGGGAGCAAATAGATGATTGCTAACCAGGTAATCGAAGTCAGCATTATCAGTAATAAGACACAGTGATGATTTAGTGTGACTTCACATACACCACAGGAAAAGTACAAAATCACTGAGGCGGTGCCCTTGCCAAAAAGCATCAGTTCTAGCCAATCATTTTTTAAAAAATCACCAAAACCCAAATTGGACTGTAGAGTGGCCATCCCCAAACAATATGTTTGTATCGCAACCCCTACACTCAAGGCCCAAGGTGGCCTGAGAAACTATAGAAGCCAGAGGACCTATGTGACCATGTCTTCTGGATGTGACTGGGCTGTTGTATCTATGAGATCTCAGCAGTACGGCTACCAGTATAAGGCCTGTACTAGAAAAAAACCGATCAACATCCCAGAGGGATGGGAGGAGGGCTCACGAAGTCCCACCCTTAACTGAGGAGCTACAGGCAGTCAATGGCAACCAAGAAAAGAAGAATCTGTTTTCTTCAGGACGAGCCCCTGGCAGGTTGCCCGTAGCCCAGTCAGTGGTCAGTCCTACACATACGTGCATATTGGCAAGTCTAACTGGACTCAGTAGGTTTTATATACGTGTGTGTGTGTGTGTGTGTGTGTGTGTGTGTGCGCGCGTGCGCGCGTGCGCACAGGTGTGTACTAACAGAAGACATGAATGTGCATGTGAGAGAGGGTGTAGAGACACAGCGGGAGTTGGAATGAGAGCAGAAGGAAAGGGACAGGATCAATACACTATACCTGTGTGTGAAACTCTCAAAAATTTGTAATCCTCGTGAAAAAATAAAGAAACACCTAAGGTCATGAAAAATAAGAGAAGCCTAAAAACCTGCCCAAGGCCAGATATGGAGAAATGCCAAGTACAGACCAAGTGGATCCTGGGCTGGATTGCAGACCAGGAAGTCTAAGAAAGGCAGTGAGATGCAAGTAACGTCCACTTCACAGCATTCCGCCGGGATCACTGCACCATGTGAGATATTAGCATTAGAGGGAAGATGGATGAAGAAGTGCATGCTGAAAACTCTACTTATGTTAAAAAATAACTTCTCCTAAGGAAAAGGCAAGAGTATACTATCCCATAAGCTATGGCTTATTTAAGCACAGTGCACATGGTACCTCCACTTCTCAACAGTTAAAGCATGCAAGCAGCTACACAAGTTTCGCATAACACATTTAGTAAGTGGTGAGGCTGTGAAGGCTGTAATCTTTTAGCCAGGCCCTTCTCCAGACCTCTTACACTCTTTCTAATACCCAGTAAGAATGGTAAGATTCCCTTTTCTCACAGACAGCAACATGAGCGATCCACAGAGGCAGAAGCCATGGATGCCTGGTTCACTACCAGCATTCACACAGGGCAGAGGGGGCTGACACTAATGCAACAAACATTTCCTGGGTGTCCCAGTATGCCAGCACATTTTGTTTTTTTGTTGTTTTGTTTTGTTTTGTTTTTCTTTTTTTTTCTTTTTCTTTTTTTAAATTTTTATTAATTTATTTATATTACATCTCAATTGTTAGCCCATCTCTTGTATCCTCCCATTCCTTCCTCCCTCCCGCTTCCCCCTACTCCCTTCCCCTATGTCTGTGACTGAGGGGGACCTCCTCCCCCTGTATATGCTCATAGGGTATCGAGTCTCTTCTTGGTGACCTATTATCCTTCCTCTGAGTGCCACCAGGCCTCCCCATCCAAGGGACATGGTCCAGCACATTTTGTAAACCCTGAGGAAAGGCAAACAAGATCCACATGGCTTCTGGTTCTTGTGAAGCTCATGTGAAGGAGGGACAGCCATCAAGAGCGCATCATACTTGGGCACAGAGGCAGAAAGTCAGAAGAAGGTAACTGCTACGAAGCCAGAAATCCAGAGTAATATGACAACAGCTTCCTGGTCGAGTGGCACTTGGTCAGGATCCCTCTCTGATGCCCAGTTTTCTAAGTCAGAGCTAATGACAGGATCGTTCTTAAGGACTATATAAGATAATGACAATTTAAGATTTAGAACTCCTAGCAAATGAACAAATGAACAGAAATGGTCCACTCTGAAGACCATTACAGTGAAAGCACTGACTTCTCAAAGTATCCTAAATTCCACAGGCCTCACTGACATGGACTCCCAGTGTCTGTGAATAGATAGATTGTGATCACAGAAGCACACTTTCCCTGCACTGGCTGACAACAATGAATAAAAAATGTAGTCACTGCTGGAAGGGCACGAAGGCTCACAAACACAAGTGGAGGGGGCCAAAACCAGCAAACCAGGGAAGGAAAGTGTGGGGCCACGCTACCTGTCAGCAATAGGTGGGGAAATCCTAGCAAGCCACTGCTGACTTCCCATGATGCATTCTTCCTCTGTCTACTTTTTCATCACTTGAGCTTGACAGAAGGCATCAAAGCCAGGAATGAACCCAAGTCTCGGTAGCCAGTAAGAGCTGGGCATGACACAACACTGTGACACTCTTCTTCGGGGTACAGGTGTAAGAGAAATCAACACGTTCTTTTTCCTAAGTGTCACTGAGGTTGTATCTCTATACAAGAACCTGAAAAACAGTAAGGCTATTAAGCTAATGTGGAAAAACATAATAAACTAGTGGTGGCTCACACAAACACAAATCTCTTTACAGCAGGTGACTGTACCTCTCTTAGTAACCCCTTCCCTCTTTCTCTGACAGAAAGACTTGCACGCGGGGGCTGAGTCTCTCTCACTGGTTCGTACTTAAACATGTGCTCTCTCCCACATGTGTTGCAGGATATTTGATCCCATTGTGATCCCTGAGATTGTGAACTGTAAAAGCCTGTCTTTTGTTTGGTGCAGTTGAGCTAGCCTAACACACACCTTTAATCACAGGGCTACCTGTACACAAGATTTAATAAGGCTAACCCTCCTCTCTCCACGACCCTGCTCTCTACACTAGGTGCTCTGTTTTAGTTAGAGTTACTATTACTATGATGAGACACCAGAACCAAAGGCAAGTTCCAGGGCAAAGGGTTTATTTGGCTTACATTTCCACACCATAGTCTATCACAGAAGGAAGTCGGGACAAGAACTCAAGGAGGGCTGGAACCTGGAGGTGGGAGCTGATGCAGAGGCCATGGAGGAGTGCTGCTTACTGGCTAGCTTCTCCTCCTGACTTGCTCAGCCTGCTTTCTTATTGAACCCAGGACCACCAGCTCAGGGAAGGCACCACCTACAACGGACTGGTCCCTCTCCTATCAACCACTAATTAAGAAAATGCCCTACAGGCTTGCCTACAGCCAGATGTTACAGAGACATTTTCTCAATCACAGTTCCCTCCTCTCAGATGACTCTAGCTTGTGTCAAGTTGACATAAAAGTAGCCAGCACATTGTCACTGCTGCCTCCCTGTGTGATGACTGAATTTATGAGAAACAGTGGCAGCTAGGATTTACTAACAGTTTACTGTGCATATGGGGGTGTGCCAAACACTCTTATCACATTTTCATCTTTTTCCCATAAACCTACACCAACACCATCTGATGGTACCTGGTCCCGAATGTCGTGACTTCAGGACCCTTTCACAATCTTAAAAAGTGCTGAAGAGCCCTAAGAATTCTTGTGCACATGTGTCATGTGTACACATTGTGTGGAAGTGCTTGTGAATGTGACTGAGTGTGCTCATGTGCAGGGCAGAGGTTAATGTCGGGGTCTTCCTTGACTGTGTCCCACCTAATTTTTGAAATGGACTCTCACACTGAAGCTGGAGCTCACGGTGCTGCTGGCTCAGCAAGGGCTTTTCCAACTCAATGCAGCTCTTCAGCCCCCAATAAGAGTTCTTATTAATTATGCATACAAAGTGTAAAGAACAGCCCACAGAGCCAGGACAATATCATACTTTGTGTGCTTCTGGGAAATTCCCCTGTATGTTTACAAAATAATAATGGGGAGGAACGACAGCAAAGGCCTTTTTCAGTCTCTGTGACCAACACACCTGACATAAGTTAGGAAAGTTTATTTCTGCTCACAGTTTCAGAGGGTCTCAGTTTATCATCATGTCAAAGACGGTACAGACAAACAGCTCACTTAATAGCTACAAAGGCCTACATCTAGTGACCCACTTCCAGCACCTAGGCCTCACCTCCTACAAGTTACACAGCCTCCCAAATATCACACCAGCAGCTGGAGAAGTGTACAACAAGCCCATGGGGAACACTTTTAAAGCAAACCCTAACATGCATGACAGTGAAAATAACATCAACTCAGCATTGGTATAAATGTTTTTTCTAAAATTTATGGCACACACCCTTCCCCCCCTCCCCCCGACAGTCCCAGTGATTCACAGCTATCTCTAGAGCATGCCCAGAAAATCACAAATTAAGAAAAGGGAAACTGAAAAAACTAAAAGAAACTAAAAAAAAAAAAAAAAAAAAGGAAAAAAAAGGGAAAAAGACAAAGAAAAGGAAAACTGAGCCTCACAAAGTGTAAGTGATACAGCAGATCACGCAGTCAGCCTACAGCAGAACTCTGCAGGACAGCTCTGCTGCCTCCTCACCCTGTCTCTTCTTTCTTCACTGTGGTGACTGCGCTCTCATCCACCAAAGCAACCATCACCTTTCAGTACCTAACCTTCAAGCCTCCACTGAAAAGCCAGTAACTCACCTCAGCTCTACTCTCTGCATCTCCACCAGCACCCCACTCCATACCTCCCTGTCCCCCAGCCAGTTCCCTGTCCAGCACTTACACCCAACAAACATTCTCCTGCCTAGTGAAGCCATAAACCTTCTGTCATCTTTGATTCTTTAGTCTTTTTGTGCACTGACTGGTCTTCACAATTTCTCATACAACAATAAAGCCCAGGATATAACAAAGCGCATAGGTAATGGCCCCACAAGCAGAGGAGGAACAAACCGAATGCAAACACACCATAACTTCACATGTAGTCATCTCTGACTCATGGAATTTAAAGGGATTTACAACTTAAATTCCTTTGGTGCACTTTTATGGATGGCACATCTTAGTTTGGTTTCTATTGCTGTGATAAAAAACACCCTGACCACAAACAACCTTGGGGAGGAAATGATTGATTTCATCTTACAACTTCCAGGTCACCCTCCATCATTAAGGAGGATCACGGTAGCAACTCAAGGCGGAAACCTGGAGGCAGAACTGAAGCAGAGGTCACAGAGGCCGGCTCCCGGATGACTTGCTCTCCATGGCTCACTCAGCCTGCTCTCATACACAACCCAGGACCTTCTGTCCAGGGAGGGCTCCACCCACAGTGGGCCAGGCCATTCCACGTCAATCATTAATCAAGAAAATGCCCCACAGCACTGTTTATAGGCCAATCTGAGGCTTTTGAAACACTTAGAACAGCTGAATAGTGAAAATTTTTATTTTGAACCTGACAGCACAGGACTCTTTACTTAAAAGAAAAATCCTAGCAACCAACACTCTGTCTTCTGCCTCTCAACAAATTCTCAAAAATGTTAAAATCCTAATACAGTAAACTTATTCCTACCTCACGGCCACCTGTGCCCTCCCTTCATCAAAGTCTTCAACAGACTGGAAGGACTTTAAGCCAAGTATGAAGGACTGTGTGGCAACTGTTTCCCTCTCTGGCCCTCCAATGGAGAACAGGCTTGCAATGTCAGCTACCAGCGAGCATCCCAAGCCTTACTAGTTCTGGACACTAGTATTGGTAAATGGTACCTGGCAATATTCGTGAAGTGCTCAACTCAAACTCTAACTTGCCTAAGACCCCAGAAACCTCTCCCCAAGACCCCGGAGTCCTGTAGGTGCTCCATCTGAACAGCAAGATGATTCGTTCCTTCACTAGTGTTGGATGTCTGGATGTCTGTGCCTCCACAGCCTGTTCA
Organism: Acomys percivali; assembly: GCA_907169655.1. Taxonomy (NCBI): domain Eukaryota; kingdom Metazoa; phylum Chordata; class Mammalia; order Rodentia; family Muridae; genus Acomys; species Acomys percivali. Next base: position 6,774,793 of record OU015742.1, on the reverse strand, counting down.
GCAGACCAGCAAGTCCCTAAGGCCAAAGACTTTGTCATCAGGCAGCCCTCAGGCAACAAGTGTCCATACACAGGGCTCTGAAGGACACCAGAGCCAGCTCAGCCCAGCACTGTCTCAGTCTCCCCTCCATACAGTGAGGACAAAGGCCCATAGTGTTTGCCTAACATGCATGAAGACATGGGTTTGTACCACAACACTGCATCAAACAAGGCATGGAAGCATAAGCCCACAATAAAACACTCAGGCGATGGAGGCAGGTGGGTTAGAAAGCTAAGGTCATCCTCAGTTACATTGCAAGTTCAAGGCCAGCCTGGGATAGAAGAGACCCTGTCCCCTCAACAGAAAAGAAGAAGCAGGGAAAAGAACAGAAAAGAAAAAAAAAAAAAAAAAGAGGCTGGGTCAGTCATTGTCATTTGGTGGAAGGAAGAAAAGAGGTTGCCAAGGTAAAGAGATAACAGACTCACATGGTACCTGGCAGGGGCCACTGCCTGAGCAGGTTCCTTCCCACCTTCCATCAGGACACATTCGTCCATCTACCCTCCCACACTGACCAGGAACTACCTTTCTTTTGGTCTTACCCTGATCTGGAAAGGGGAAGACTTGGCTGGACCCTAATGGAACTGATCCCAGTCAAAATGCCACTGGCGCTTTCTTCTCTTTTGAACTAGACTGACAGGGGGGTAAGCTGTACCTGCAACGCAAATCAGGAAGACCAAGAACCTGCAGACAAATGAAAGCCCGGGCTGACCCGCCTCAGGGAGCACAGCACGCTACCAGGAACCGCCACAAAGCAGGCGCACGTCCAGCACTTGGCAAGCATTTCTTCTTAAACTTTTTTATAAAGGTTACAATCATTACACTACAATAATAATGATAAGAAGAAGCCACCAAAGTGGAGGAGAGGAAGAGGAAGAGGAGGAGGAGGAGGAAGAAATTTTTGTGGTGTGGTATAGTACTATGGATGCAAGCTAAGCCAGGGCTCACCTGTGAGCCACACCAGTAGCCATACCACAACGCAGCTTTATGGAGTCCCTGGTTGCTAAGCACCTTGTCTCTCTCATTAGACGCACACACTGTGTCTGCCACACTGCCAGCTGCAACTCATCAGTCCACCTAGATCAACCTAGTTAACCAAAACAAGCAATTTTAATGAAATAATACAATAAAGTAGAATAATAATAATAAGTGTAAATACTTCACAAGTCTACAGGCCAGCGATTTAAAATTTATTTCTTCATGTGGACCAGCTGACAACACTTAAGAGGAAAAAGCCCAGATTCACAAGAATGCATAAAGTATCTATAATTATTAGCACATCTTGCACACATAAAAAACTGACATTTAGGATAATTAAGGTTCTTGCTCAAATGTATGTTGTTCAGAGATGCAACCAAAAATTTAACTCAAGATCTTCTTCCCTAAGGCTCTGACTCTCTTAAAGTATCAAAGGCCCTGAAAGATCATTGTTTCCATGAAAAATCAGTCATTCCAGCTATTGAGGAATAGAGTCAGAAAGGTGGAAAGTTCGAAGCCTGCATGGGCTACACAGTGAGTGCAAACCAGCCTGAGCAACCTGCTCAGAAGAAAGTGAACTGGGACTCTGCCTCAAAATCCAAAGTACTGGGCGGCCTGCGAATGTAGCTCAGTGGTACAGTTGTTTGTTCAGATGTGTAAGGCCCTGAGTTCAATGGCAGTGCTACAAACAAAATAAAAAATAAAAAAATAAGCCAGGAAGGAAAATTAACCAGAACTAGAAAAAAATCAGTTACTAAATTATCTTGTCCTTTGTCTATTTTGGTTTTTGTTTGTTTGGTTTATTTTTGTTTTTGTTTGGGGGGGGGCATGTTTTGATCTAAAACAGGATATAACTCTGTAGCCTAGGCTGGACTCAAACTGGCATGATCCTCCTGCCTCAACTTCCAGAGTGCAGGAATTACAAGTGTGAGCCACCATGTACAGCACGTTACAGAAGAAGAAGGAAAAGAGGAGAAGGAGGAAGGGGAGGAGGAGGAAGGAGAGGAGGAGAAGGAAGAGGAGAAGGAAGGGGAGGAGGAAGAGGAGGACAGAGGGGGGAGGAGGGACAGAAGGAGGAGGAGGAATCACCACTTATAAGATTATAGGACAGATTAAAATCATAAAGTAAAAGGAATATATAAAATATTAAACTTCTGCCCATAAAAATTATGAGCAAAATTTTGTGTCTGCTAATGGCTTACTCATTGTTTGTTTGTTTGTTTGTTTTGAGACAGGGTTTCTCTGTGTAGCCTTCACTGCCCTGGACTTGCTCTGTAGACCAAGCCTCAAACTCACATCGATCCGCCTGCCTCTGCCTCCAGAGTGCTGGGATTAAAGGTGTGTACCACCATGCCTGGCTGCTTACTCATTTTTAAAAGTATGATCCTTACTATGGACAAGTCAGCTAGGTGCTACAGTCTCAATACTTGGGCATCATACACTCAGATGCTAAGATCTTACAAAGCCCCAATGCCATGGTTTTAAGTCAAGAGTGCAAACCCTTCTAAATAAGAGGGTTTATCATCCGCATAAAACAGGCCCAAGAAATTTGTCCCTTGCACCATGAAGGGACATAGCAAAGATGCTCTCCTCAGACACCCTACCAGCCAGTGCCTTAAATCTGGGACTTGCCAGCACCCAAAATCATAAGGAATAAATCTCTGTTGTTTTCAAGGTATCCAGTTGTATGACATTTTGTTATAGCACCCTCAGTGGATAAGGCGTTGCCTCCCAATCTGTAAAAATAGCATAATAATATGCCCCTACTATTACAAGCTGTACAAGGCTTTGGTGTTCCTACCATGGAGATGAGCACATAGCATACTCTCATAAGGATGTCCCACCTGAGCTACAGTGCGGATTCAGCCTAGGCAACTTACTCAGAATTAAAAGGGAGTATAAAGGTGACTAGAGCTCTAGCTCAGAGGTGTCGTGCCTGCACTGTACACACAAATCCCTCTTTCAATTCCTAGTACAGCAAAGAAAAAAAAACAAAAAACAAAAAACAGGAAATGGACAAGTCAGTTAGTGAATTAGGATCACTGCATCTGGAATGGCTACTCCTGCCACATAATCCATTAGGCAGCAAAAACAAACACCGGATCATGGCTGGGATCAAGTTTACCCAGAAAGACGGAGGACTGCAAAGGCTCGGGACTCAGGCAAACTCATATAGGCCGCTCTTCTTCAGAAGGCTCCAGGCCTCTTTTTTGCCTTTCTTGCTTGAAATATCAACTTTCAACAACCGATAAATAAATAAACAATTCCCTTAGTTGTCTCCTACAGTGACTGAAACCCTTCCCAGTCAGAGCCAATGGCTCCACATAGCTTGTAAAACTCTCACCAGCAAGTTTTTAATCATTAATTGCACAACTACGCAAGAATGTGAAAATTCAAACAGTAAAATTGCAAAAAGAAAAACTTTCCATCATCCTTCACAGAGGCACCACTGTCAGGTTCCTTATAAATTGCTCTACACAGGTGGTGCTGGGTCACTATGGTTTTTTCAGGCACATATGCATACACTCAAGCCTACTATATGTATGCGCATGGGTATCTTGCTTTGCCCAGTCTCCTAACTTGGAGTTCCCTCATCTACAATGAACGACACTTTCCATACACTACACAGAACTCCATCAGATGACTTTCAACACACCTCCTGTTGCTATGTTCTGGTCTATATTCTATGCTTTGTTTATTGTTGTTGTTGTTACAATACAGCACCATCCTTCTAAACATATCTTGGTATATAAAACTCTGATCCACATATTAAATTTTATCAAACCAAGCTACCAGAGCAGGGGTAGAAACAATTCCTTCTGATCACCATCGGTCCTGGTAGGGGTCCTGGTAGGGGTCCTGGTAGGGGTCCTGGTAGGACTTGACAACTAGGCCACATGCATTAGGTCACCGTTAGCATCTCTCTCTCTAATTTACTGCAATTTTCTGGATCGCTGGCTCCAGAAACTACTTAGGGAAATTACTGGTATCCTCATCTCTTCGACCAAGAACTTCCTTCATCTTAGGAACATTTGATACCAACAACCTTCAGGGGGCTTTTGCTCCTACTGTGACCAGGTTCTGGTGACAAACCCTTCTATCTGGAATCCTAAAGATAAGCATATCCTATCATCCAATCGCTGACTCCCATTCCCCTTGATAGATGTCCACATGATAATCCTGGAAGCATGGAGTCTTAACCAGGATTCCCACTGTCTGCTGACTGCACCAAGAAGAAACATGCCGTCGTCATCTTCCTCACATTTCAAAGAACAAGTTAAGCATGCACGCGGCACCCCCTGCCTGGACACTGAGTTGGTAACTCAGGCTCACTGCACTTCACGCATGTCCGAATGGCTAAGAACATGCCCAACTTCATCTGCCCACTTCAAATCTTTCCAGCTCACCAGGGCGCAGAGGGGCGCGCTGGGGGCTGAAGCACCAATCAAGGACCATGCATGGACTGAACCTAGGACCCCTACGCAGATGTAGCCAACGGGCAGCTCAGGTTTCAAGTGGGTCACCTAGTAAGGGATGGGGGTGGAGGGGAGGCTGCCTGCTTTTCCATCACTTCCCCCATTGAGGCCACAGGGGAAGAGGACAAGCTTAGGCCTGACTTGACTTGATGAGCTGGGGTGGGTTGGTAGGGAAGGCTCCCCTTTTCTGAGGAGTAGGGGAGGGGGTATGGGGGAAGAAGGAGGGAAGGTAGGACCAGAAGGGGGGAAGAGGGAGGGGGCTAGGATCGGAATGAAAGTGAAAAATAAATCAATTAAAAGTCTTTCCAGCTCTCTGAGCATCACACTGCAGCTAACGACTCCTCACAGTCTCCCCACTCCTTCTCCTTCCCATGCAATGGAGCTCCCCAAATCTACCACGGCTACCAGGGAACGACCTTGGTGTGCCCACTGTACCTTCCCATTTCCAGTCCTGGTCCAGATCACTGCCTCTTTACCTTCTGTCCTGATCCTGATGCCACTGGCATTACTTGAAGGGCACAGGCATCTCCTCCATATGCCTCCTCAAGGCATGTGTAATTGTTCCCTGCCTCCATGGGCCTGGACTCAAGGCCGACACTGACAAGGCACTGAACCCACAGTGCCCCTTCCAGAAGGCCCAGATTGATGAGTCCTGCCAATACATCATCATCATCCCCTCAGGAGACAGTGGGCTTCGAGAAGACACTTCATTTGTACAAAGAAGTGTCTGGTACTATTTTCTAGCATGTGTTCACACTGCCCCCCCCCCCACCAAAAAAAAAACCTTTGTATAACATAAATCCTTAATTAAAAAAAAAATAGATCATAAATCATATAAAAGACTTTGGAGCCAATTTATCTTGTATAACTGGGTGTGTAAAGAAACAATACTCTCCTGGGACTTACACACACACACACACACACACAAGTCAAGCTCCCTCCCTTAAAAGTTTTAGAAGTAACATGAAAATCACACACACAAAACTCACTGAGTTCAAAAAGTGCTGGTATTTAATGGTTCTGCACCAGGATAATGGCTCCTCTACTTGCAGACAGAAAAAAAAAAAAAAAAAGATTCAGGAGAAACCAGTAAAATCTCTTGGTTTGATAATATTCTGGTGCCCTAACTGGCTGTCACAACCAGCAAACACTGACCTCCAAAAGTTGACAGTATCACTAAGGGAGAAAGGCCATATGGGAAGTCAAATGTCCAAGAACCGAAAGAGCAATAAATAAAATGGCCCTGTGTGACCTGTGCCCGTCAACTTGGAAGACATTCACTTACATGTACTTTATTCTCTGAAGTTAAGTCCGTTTAAAAGTTAACTTTTCCAAAGCATTATTCTTTTCCTTTTTTTTTTTTTTTTTTTTTTCCCCAGACAGAGTTTCTCTGTGTAACAGCCCTGGCTGTCCCTGTCCTACGCTCTCTTTGTAGACCAGGCTGGTCTAGAACTCACAGAGATCCACCTGCCTCTGCCTCCTGAGTGCTGAGATTAAAGGCATGGAACACCAAACCAGGCTGCTGAAAGCAATTTTCTAAACTGATGAGGAAGTCACTGAAAAGGGGTCAATGAAGAGAAGACTGAAGGGCTGCAAGGCACTACTTTGTAGGAAAAATATAAGAGATTACATTCTAAATGTGTTTTCATTGCTTGCCCCCCTAACATCAGCATTAGCCAAACACGTGTCACGTGATTCTCCTTCAAGGCCTCAAAACTTTGTCGAAGTTTTTTCATTCCCCCATGTAAACTTTAAGAACTGCTAGATACAGTTTAGACGCTAAGTCCATGTTCAGGGACTGGAAAACCTCTCCAGATTAAAAGGTAGCAAGATTAATAGAGACTTCTGGGTTGGCACAAATGACGGTGTGCCTGACAGCTCAGGGGAACCCCTCACACTTCCATGATCCCCCCCCCCCAAGTATTTCACTTCACGAATGTGGTCCCTTGGTGTTTTGTAAAGGGCAAAACAAGCCTCAGGTCACTGGGGCTGGGGACAGCATATGGAAATCTCCCGGCGCCTCGCAAACACTTTCCCTCAGACTCCCCTTCAACACGGGAGACCTTTCCTCACGTGGGCAGCCAGGACCACTGGCAAGGCCAGGTGGGCCAGGGGCTTGTCCCTTTTAAATCCAGAGTGGCCTGTGAGCGGAGCTGGAGACCAGCAGCCCCGGGGTTGGGGTGTGGCGAGGGTGGGGGGCGGGAGGCCCCACTCACCTGCGATTCATGGGCCGGACTCTCACGGCCACCTTGACCGATGCCATAGCTCATCCCGGCCGGGCCCGCGGGGGCTTCCACCAGGCCCTGCGCCCCGCGGCCGCCGGCCACTCCAGCGACTGTGCCCGCGCTCCCGCCCACTTCCCTCTCACCCGCCCCTCGGCCGGGGCCGACCTGGAGTTGCTAGGCGGCCACACCTGCCAGGCCACTGAGCATGCCCAGAACAGCTCCCGCCCGCGTGATCCGCGCACCGGGGTTTGGCAGCTGCCTACGGCGCGAAGGGGCGGGGCCTGGAGGCCTAGGCTCCGCCTCCTGGGTGGCCACGCCCCAGCGTAGCCCGGCCTTGAAGTCAATGGCAACCAGCTGCGCGTACTAACCAGGAAACCACCACCCTCACCCCTCACGCTGGTCACGCCCTGAGAACAAGGAAAGGAAAATCACAGTATTTAGGACCTTCTCAAGGAATCGGAGGAATGGATTACCCAAAACGAGCTTTGCTACCATTTACGTGGATCAGGCTTTATCCAGCCAGTGCCAGTCAACTCATCCATCTTACTGAGGAGGAAACAGTGGAGAACTCTGAGGGCTTTCTCTGCTTCTTCAAAAACGTTTAAGCATGTGTTTTGAACCTCACAGTTTAGGATACTAAGGAAACAAAGGGTCGAGGATTTTTAGGCAGATAGAAATGTCCTTATATTGACTGGAGTCGTATCTGAAGGGGAGTTTTTTGCATTTTTTGTGTCAGTTTGGCAATTTAATATTAGTCATTGGGAGATCAAAAGTGAGGTCCACACTCTTATGAGAGTTAAAGCAGCCAGCACCAATGACTTCTTACCAGGCTCTCTCCCTGTATAGTGTATAGTAATTCAGTTAGCACTACACACTGCCATTTTACAAGCCTAAGCGTCCACCTGTAAGCCAGAGTTACCTGATGGCCACAAAAACTCAGGCATCAACTCTCTCTTCCTCCTGCCCCATTCAGGGTAGCTCGGAACTTACAAAACAGCCTTCCTCTAGGACCCTGAACTTCTGCCTGTGGACTTGCTGACCGAATGAGTAAAAGGCAAACCCGGTAGCCCCTCAGGGTCTCTAACCATCCTGCCCTCAGGGCCTTCATATCTCCGCAGTTATTTCACAATCCAGGGCAGATAACTCGGGTTCAAACGGGCTCCTCTAGAAAGCTTGGCCGCGCTGCTCCCACGCTCCCTGCGGAAGCGGGCTCCTGGATGTCCTGCTACAGGACAAGCTTTGAGTCTTCCAGTCTGCGTTAGTGGACGGGCGACTGAGGAGTCTGCCTTGCCTGCTAGTCTGGAACTCCATGGATTAAGTGAGCTGATATGTTGGCCAGCATATTGCCCACTAGCATCAGGAATTGTCATTTCGCCCGCTTTCCTAGAATCCTACAGGCTAAATTAGAATCAGAGCAACCCATCTGTCTGGAGCCTTACAAAGCCTGGATACTTGAGTCGCTTAGACATGGGCGCAGAGTCAACCAATCAAGGGAGGGGAAACTTGGGAGTGCTGGAACTGGTGAGCGTGCGCAGTAGCAGAAGCGGCGAGCAAGCCTAGGCACCCTGGCTAACCTGGCAGCTCGCCACTTTGGCTGCGGCAGGCAAGGGCGGAGCCAGCTCTATATGGAAGCTGCAAGGGGACAAACTGTGTGGGACGCGCTCTAGGGCGGGCGGAACTTCAGCACCAGCCAACTACAATGTCACTGTTTGTAACAAGCAAGAACAGGTGTGAGACCTATACACTCAACAGCCTCAAAATCCATGCCACTCTTAAGGACGGCTGTGCTAAACTGTAGTTTACTTGTTATTGTGATTTCCTGTAGCTGTCTGAGTTTGGGGTTATGAAGGCAGTTTTGTCCACTATTTCCAGCAGCTTACATGTGTTCATTATTCTCTTGATTGCTACACATTGCGCTTTGACACAAAACTAACAAAGTTAGTTCTGCGGCCCATGGAACCCAAACAGCAGGCATTTACTCTCTGCACTTAGAAAAAAAAAGGAGGAAAAATTACAGATTGAACGGGGAGGTTATAAGATAAGGGGGCTGCTTATCTTCTTCAACTTTAACAAATGCTCTGGTACCTCTTTCTTTTGTTTCTGACTTTAGACATTTTAGACTTCTTAAAGTCTTCTAAAATGTAATCTGCACAGAAGCTGCCTCCGGAAGTCAAGTATGAAGCTATCCTTTGACCAAACGCTAGGCACAGATTAGGCACAGCATCTGTGGATAAGGACACCTAACAGGAGGGCGGTGACTTATAAGAGACACGAAATAAATTATCTTAAAGTCTCTGAACTTGTATTAGAAAAAATATTACCTCTGTATGGTCAATCCTAGTAAAATGTGCATCCGTAGTAACATATAAGATTTTGAATTTTGATGATAATAGAAGTCAGAGATATTTTATTCTAAATTGAGGCTGTTGCAGATCTCTCAAGTTCTTATATTTTTATTTTGACTTTGAAAGTATGCCAGTTGTGAAGTTGATACTATAACTTGTTATTTAACAAAAGTACATATATGACTTCATGACATTTATTTTTCTGGGGTTTTCTTTTTTGTTGTTTTGGGGGGGTTGTTTGTTTTTGTTTTTGGCTCTTGTAGCTCAGAAAAAACACATTTTTCTTTTGTATCTCATATTATTTATTCTATGGACTTAAAAATGTTATTCAAAATATTACTCTGGGGCCGGAGAGATGACTCAGCAGTTAAGAGCCCTTGCTGCTTTTGCAGAAGATGGGAATTCAGTTCCCAGCACCTACAGCCAGCAGCTTACAGCCAGCTGTAACTCCAGGTGATCCCATGTTCTTTCATGTCTTCCAGCAGCAAACCTAATGCTCGTGTGTGTGTGTGTGTGTGTGTGTGTGTGTGTGTGTGTGTGTGTGTATGTGCACGCGCATGTTCAAAAGTAAATCTTAAAAATCTTTTTTTAAAAATAGGCTAGCATGTCACCAATAAGGCATGTATGTGTGGGCTTGTTTGTCTGTTTTCCTGTAACATTCTGACCTTCACTTATAGTTGAACATCTTCCTGGTTATTAAACAACCTTATTTCCAAATAGATGGCCTTGATTTAAACTCCCTAAGTCTTAGAAAATTAGCACAAAGTGAGAAAGCCTGAACACCATGCTGACTACAAAGCATTTGAATCAACTGGAGAAACCATTAGTAAGAAGGAAAATAGTACGGACCCATTGGCTACACTTTATTCTTTTTCCATATTCTAGAGAATTAAATAGATTTGCTCTTTCACACACAGGATTTTTTTTTTAAACAGATTGACACATTTAAATTGGGATGTAAGTCATAAGTGACATCTCATGAACATACCTATCACCACACCATATGCTTAATATCTACTTTTAGGGGTGTCTTGCAGGAGGAGCAGCCATTGAAATTAGGAGTTACACAGTTGTTCTGGTTAGTCTTTGGTTGGTTGGCTGGCTGGTTGGTTGGGTTTTGTCAACTTAAAACTAAGAGTTAAAAAAAAAAAAAAAACTCCATCAGATTGGCTGGTGGGCAAGTCTGTGGGGGCATGTTCTTAATTAGTGACTAGTGTGAGAGGTCCGAGCCCGCTGTGGGTGGTGTCATCCTGGGTTGTATGAGAAAGCAGCATGAGAGCCAGGCCTGCCGACCCACACCTTCAATCCCAGCACTTTAGAGGTAGAGGTAAGAGGATCTGTGTGAATTCAAGGCCAGCCTGGTCCATATAGTGAGTTCCAGGCCAGCCAAGGCTTCCTTGTGAGACCCTGCTCCAAACAAACTAATAAATAAATAAATAATAGGCTGAGCAAACTGTGAGGAACAAGCCAATAGCAGCATTTCTCCTTGGCCTCTGCTTCACTTCCTGTATCTAGGTTCCTACCTTCATTTCTGTCTCGTTTGTTTGTTTTGTTATTGTTGTTTGGGGTTTGGTTTTGGTCATTTCAAGATAGGTTTCTCTGTGTAAGAAAGAACTCTGGCTGTCCTGGAATTTGCTGTGTAGACCAGGATGACCTTGAACTCACAGAGAGCGAGTCTGTCTCCCAAATGCTGGAATTAAAGGTGTGTGCCTCTACCACCTGGCACCTTTATTTCTCCCAATGATGGACTGTCACCTGAGAGTTTAAGATGAATACACCCTTTCCTCCCTAATTTGTTTTTGATCACTGTGTTTTATCACAGCAATAAAAAGCAAACCAAGATGGCAGCTAACCAATGAGCAAAAGCACCTGTGTGGTTTTCAATACCTGTGCAGTAATTTCAGAAACAGAAACAACAGTCACCAAATGCAAGTCCAGCAAGGTTTTTAGTTCCTAAGTTATGAAACATAAGGATGTGGTTAGACTCTCCAGACACACTAATGTTAAATAGAAAAATCAAAGGCAATTGAAAACATGTATGTTAGCGTCTGAAAGAAAATCTAGGCAGCAAGGTAACTGGAAAGATAATCAAAAAAAAAAAAAAAAAAAAAAAAAAAAAAGAAAAGAAAAGCCATGCTTAGTACTTTCAGTAAAGCAGGTCATCATGAATACCAGTTTTCTTTTATAGCAAAGTGAATGAAGAAATCGCAGCAGATTCAATTTAATAGAAGCCATCACCCTAAATTACAGTCATTTTATATACTAAGATGAAAAAGATTGTTTTCAATTGCATGTAACTGTAACTGTGGTCACAAATGGTTCAGAATTGATGGACTTCGTAGAGTTGGTGGCATCTCACCTCCTTAAGCAGAAGAAAACACATTTATTTTTCCCTAAAGGGCAAGGGAAGGGTCTCATGGAGGCAGGCATTCTGAAGGCAGGCCTTGCAGGAGAGACAGAGTTTGAACTGCCAAGATGGGTGAGAAAGGAAATTTTGAAACAAAAGAAATACCTTAGATAAGTGTTCTGAGTTGGGAAACACATCTGATTTCTCACACAGTGAGAAAGTCTTTTTCTGAGCTAGAGCATGAAGGTTTAAAAAAATAATCACACAAATTGAGGGTGTAGCTCAATGGTAAAGTCATTGCTTAGCATACCCAAGGCTAGGGTTCTATTTCCAGCACCAAAATATAAAAATAATTACAATTTTCATTCCTGCCGAGCAGGTGTGCCTTGCACTGTCAGTCTGCTGTGCCTGCTCCTTGGAGGTGCAATCGGCCTCTGAATGTCTTCATGGCTGGTTGGGCAGCTTCCTTTGGCCCGCAGAATGCAGCAGGGTTGACTTTGTGTGATTTGCAAATGCCTTGCATGCTTCAAAACTTGTGGTCTATGACCCCAGCTGCCTCCTGGCCTGGGCAAGTCCAGGGCAGCCTGCTGAAGGATCACACGACTTAGTCACACCTAGCCATGCCACAGTAACCAGTCAGGCACCAGCCTTATGAAAAGAGCTACCCAAGACCAGCTGGTCCCAGGCAAATTGGTAGCAGATCACGTGTTACTAAAAGTTGAGGAGAATGACTAATAGAACTGCCACACTGACCTGTAGCCTTGCTGAAGCCACTGGGTTTCAGGTGTGTGTTATTGGTCACAAAAAGGGCAATTTGGTAATTGGTAATCTTGTAGAAATAACGAGTAATGGAAAAGCACTGGAAAACAGGGGCCTTGCTCTGGTTTCTTTAGAATTACAGCTGAAATCTCTGAATCTTTGTGGTCACTTGTTCCTCCCCCCACCCCCCTTGAAGCTACCAAGGCAAAATGACTTTAGAAACCTCTTTTTTTTTTTTCTTCCTACTTTAGAATTTCAGTCAATGAAGCACATTCCCAGAAGCACTGATGCGCTCTAAGAACATGCTATGCACTGAGTTGTGTCTCCAAATCTGACACCCACCAAGAATGCCCTCTCCTCTGCTTGGGCCTTACCTTCCTGGTCCTCTCCACTGAGTCAGCTCTCAGGGCTCTCTCTTTCCTCTGGGTGTTCTGCTGCACAGGTGGCCTTGCTCATCTGTGAGTTGCTGAACCAAAACGCCATTTCTTTTTTGAGACAGGGTAGCCCAGGTTGGCCTGGGACTCTCAATCTGCTTGCCTCAGCCTCTGCAGCTTCATTGGTATGTTTTAAAACTTGCATTTCTGTATCTCTCTTCCAGTAAGATTGTGAGGCCTTTAAAGGTAGAGAGCAGGTCTTACAATTATCTATCCTACCAGCTTTGTAAGTGGTTAACCTAACAATTAGAAAAACTAATAAACTCATTAAACCATTCTGTTTCTGTAGGTGGCCAGTGTATATATGTGAGAATTTCTACATGATAATTTTCTGGCCTATTTTGTCCCTTTTTGTTCTTTTAAGTGGCCCATAACATTGAGGTTATGCCATTTGTTACTGTCAAGCTTAATTAAGCCCATTATAATTCATTAACCCCTGAGCTTGCTTTTTAATTAACATTGATTAACACAAACAAGTACAAAATAGGCCATCAGCACTTTGCAGAAGTGCTGATTCTGATCGTATTGGTAATCCAATACCACATTGAAGATGGCAGGATGCTAATTTGTACTCTCTTCCCATGAGGAGATGGATGCTATGGCGTAAAACAAAGCTGAAATACAGACAATCCACTTGTCCGTTTCGCCTGATGAAGCCTTTACCCACTGACTCTCGCTATGGTGTCTTAAACCTTGGGTAAGCTTGCTGAAGGCACAGTGCCAAGTAACTTGCCTAATTGCTTTCCTGGGACAAATAAGGGAAGTGTTTCAAAGCCAACAGATGGATGGTGGAAGGTCTAGTCACAGCAAACCAGCCCCTCGGGTGCATGGTAGAGAGCTAGAGGCCGAAATCTCATTCTGTAGTTCTGGGATCAAGGCCAGAGCTTGATTGCAACAGGTCAAATGATGAGAATGCTCAACAGCGAGGACCCCAGAGAAAATGACTCCAAAAAACCACCAAATGAAGGAACAGCCCAAGAATAAATTATCCTTGCATTTCCACCAGCGCTTCTACCAAAGGATGGCCCAAGTTCAAGATGCTACGTAGGTACTCTTTCTTCCACGTCAGAGGTCGGGTCCATCCTTGAGTGCTTGTCAAGGAAGGTGTGTGATACTCATATGTAAGGAGGACTCATGGCCAGGAAAAAATGGGCACACATTTGGACCAGGAAGAAGTGTGCAATGCTGAGAAGCCTCGATGGTTCTGTGTTTTGTTCTGGTTTGTTTGTGTGTAAAATAAGTTCCGTGAGGTTCGGCCCCACTGCACTCGAGGGAAGGACTCACAGAGCGAATACGATATAAATCAATGGGTGCCGAGCAGACAGCTAGCTAATGGGGTCATGGAATGCTCATGGCTTATGTTTCTGCACCCACAAAATGTGCTGCAGAACTCATTCAAATGCTGGCGAGGAGAGTGACTCCGTATAGTGGGGGTGCTTCCAAGTCATTGCTGTGCACCATTAGCAAGACTTGTGCACCCCTGTGCAACTCACAAAAGAGAAATCTGCCAGGTGAGAAAGATGTGAAAAATGGCCAGGGGCGATACAGCTTCAAAGTATTGAAGCTTGGGTCTGAGTCAGATCCTTCTGTGTCCTGGAGGCTCAGCCATGCTTCAGTGCCTTCTCCTCAGCAAAGATGGGTTGGAGACATTTCTAGAAACAGAACAGTCGCTGTCAGAAGCAAAACAGAATAAAGATAGAAACACACACACACACACACACACACACACACACACACACACACACACGGAGCATTGGTCACATACAGAGCATTCCTTCCTGCCATTCCTGAACACTGCAATCAGGGTATTTCATCAGTCTCAGCAGTAGTGAGGTCATGTGATCCTCTTCCCCAGTGTCTCATTCTCATTCTCCCTCCCCCAGTTATATACATAAACCATACAACAACTTTTTTCTTCTTACTTTTAAAGAATATAAAACACATTCAGTGGGGTGCATACAGTGCCAATGGGCAAATTGTTTCACATGTATAGACTTGTCTGCTGTAGCAGTATGTCTGAGGTTAGGTGATGATACTATGAAGAATGAAGGCTTATTTTGCCTCCCAAAGAAGGGCAAGTTTAAAGGTATTAAAGTCTCTATTTTCTTCATTACTGAGGCCTCTTCACCTCATGGAAGAAAACAGAAAGACAAACACAAACATTCTAAAGACAAAGGAAATACACTCAACTTTTAGAAAATAGCGTCATCTATCTATAACCGCAGTACCCAAACTGTTCTCACTGGGATTCACTTCCAAAGGCCTCAAGAAATTAAGCACCAGCATAAAGTTCTGTGGCTACAAACCCAATCCAAACCATAGTAATAACCAGATAGTCACCACCCAGATTCTAAGCATTGCGCCATCAATAATAGTACTACTATTAATACTACTACTAAGAATAAATAAATAATTCCCTTGAAGCACGGGGGTGGGGCAGTGGGATTCTTTTGGTTTAGGGTGTTGTTGTTGTTGTTCTTGTTCTTGTTGTTGTTATTGTTTTGAGGCAGAGTTTTGCTGTGTAGCCCTGGATGTCCTGGAACTCACTCTGTAAACTAGGCTGGCCTCAAATTCACAAAGATCTGCCTGCCTCTGCCTCCTGAGTGCTTTGATTAAAGGCATGTGCCACCACACCCAGCTCAGGGTTTTTAGTTTTAAGCTCAGATATAGAGCAGCTATTTTAAGAGAATAATAGGCATACATATCAGCCTACACTCTAGAAACTTTGACAAATGAAGATGGTGGCCTGGCTCCCAAGGGTCGAGCTACATAAAGATACTTCCATGCACCAAAATTCCCCTAGGTCCTCCATAGAGTCTTCCCTCTATTCCAACCCCCTAGCAGTCAGCAATCTGCTTTCTGTGCTCCCATGATTCATTTTTTTCTAGAATAACATGTAAATTGAATCATAGAATGCATGTCTTTTTGGAGTTTGGCTTTGCATAATGCATTTGAAATGCATCCATATTGTTGGATGTACCCGTGGCTCCTTCTGTTACTGAATTTAATTACACCACAGTCTGTTTAGTAGCTCACCAGTCAGGGGACATTTGGTTTACTTCCAGTTCTGAGCCATTATGAATAAAGCCATTATAAATGGCCACACACTGAGTTTTGTGTGAGCCCAAAGTATTCATTTCTTTGTCATAAAAACCTAGGAAGTAGCAGCTCTCGATCTATGTTAAGTGTGTGTTTAACTGTTTGTGTTAAGTAAAAATCATTCTTCAGAATAGAGTGTATATACACATGCAGAATTTGTGCTACTAGACATGGACCCAGGACTTTGCACATGCGAGGTAGGTGCTCTACCACCAAGCTACATCCCTAGCCCATGGTTTGGTTCAGAGACTTGCAATTCAGTCTAGCTGGCCTCAAATTTATGATCTCCCTGCCTAGGCCACCCAGTATTGAGGTTATAGGTGTACACTGCTACACACACATTGATCGTGCTACGTTCTCACCAGCATTTGACACGCTAGTATTTTTAGAGCCACTTTACTGGAGATGAGGTATAGACATTTGAAACTTAGTAACATGTTCATAAAACTTATTGCTATCTTCAGAGAAATCTCTTCAGAAATCTCAAGTCTATTTATCTGAGAGGAAACTGGGACTCACTAATTGGAAGCTCATATTAATTGGCCTATCTGAAGCTACTTTTACTTCTTCAGTCTAACATTGATCAGTATTTATTTGTCTCCCAGTATCAATACCAATTTTGATAGCATGTTTGTGAGAGGCCAAATTTCTGCCTACACCTTCTTTGGTACTTCCCACAGGCTCTGCCTGGAGTTGGTACCTCCTCAATCCCTTTGGGATATTTAAAGCAATGAACAACCTTCCTTTAAATCACCATTTGAGGTACATTTTCTATATTCAGAATATGAGCTATTCTTCCAGCTTCTGCTTTCAAGAATATGCCTACCAAAACCACTGCTAGGCTGCTGGGGGAAATATGTCATTGCAGTAAATGAATTATTGCTCAGGGGTGGGTGGCATGCCAGGGAATTCAATAGCTTCCCTACTTTGCCCACACTAGGCTCAGAGCACTGCTCTTCTCTACAAGGAACCACTGCTGGTTTCTCTTTCAGGCAAAACCACAAACTCAGAACCTGCTCCTCTTGGATTTATCATACAAACTCCTCCTGGCCTGTGGTGGCATCTCTCTGGGGCTCTCTGCTAAGGACTTAGCTATTTGCATCTGTCTCTCCCACATGCTGGTTCCAGTGATAAGCCGTCAGCAATGATACTGGAGATATTCTTCTGTATATCACACATGTCCCTCCCTCTAGTCTCCCCTAATCAGATCTTGTCATCTTACCCTAGAGAAAAGATGCCACACAATTCAGTTGGATCTTTTTTTTTTTAATCAGTAATATTTCTTTAAAATGGAGAATATACGCACAGAAACAAAAGCATTCCTTTCCTAGGTTCCTGGAATACCTCAGGATAAGAACATGCTGTATGCTTACTTATATTGCATATGTGTATATAACTGCATGTATGTAACATACACTCTAGATATTTCTATTCTTTGTACAAATATATCTAAGGAATTATGTTATTTCAGAGCTTGATAGTTTCAAGCAAAATAATGTAATTTCTTACACTAACATACACTAGTAATATACTTTAGTAGATCCAACTCACTTTTTACCACCTGTATAATGTTCAGTGTTGTGTATTTACTATTATCTATTTTGCCTCTGAGTGTCCTTCAAAGTGTCTAAAGTAATGGCAAGCAACTGAATCAAGGCAGAAATTTATTTCATAAAGAAAGACTGGCTGAATTGAATTCAGCAGGACTGTTGTGAATAGGTAAGATCTGAAAACTAACAGGTCTTCTATCCTGAGGAGGGCTACTCCAAGAACACCCAGCCTACTGCCCAGGATCTTCCTGGGCCCTCGAGAAATTCAGTGGGCACCAGGAAAAACCAGTCAATACTAGAGACAACCAGATGGCTATAGGCCAGCATAAGAACACAATCAACAAAATTCAGGGCAATATGGCACCTCCAGAACCCAGTTATCCCACAGCAAGCAGCCCTGGATACCCTAACACAACTGAAACACACACACACAAAAAAAATTACCTTAAAAACTATGCTTTTGAAAATGATAGAGACCTTTAGAGAGGAAACAAATTCCTTAAAGAAACACAGAAAATATAATCAGATAGAGGCCCATAAAGAGGAAATTAATACATCACTTAAAGAAATACAAGAAAATACAAATAAACAGGTAAAGGAAATGAATAAAACAGTTCAAGACCTGGAAACAGAAATAATAAAGAAAATACAAACAGGAAATCCTGGAGATGGAAAACGTATGAAAGAACAGGAACCTCATAGTTTAGCGTCACCACATAATACAAGAGATGGAGAAAAGAAGATACAGTTGAAGAAATTGATACTTTTGTCAAAGAAAATGTTAAATCTAAAAAATTCCTGGAACAAACCATCCAAGAAATCAAAGATACTATGAAAAGATGAAATCTAAGAATAATAAAAATAGAATAAAGATTACCAGCTCCCAAACCCAGAAAATATTTTCAACAGAATCATAGAAGAAAATTTCCCTAACCTAAAGAAAGAGATGCCTACAGAGGCCTAGAGAACACCGAATAGATTGGACCAAGAAAAATAAATTCTGCCACATAATAATAAAATCACAAAATGTACAGAGCAAAGAAAAATATTAAAAGATGCAAGGAGAAAAGGCCAAGTAATATATAAAGGCAAACCTATCACAATCACACCTGACTTCTCAACAGAGACTCCAAATACCAGAAGGGCATGGACAGACATCTTGCAAACCCTAAGAGATCACAGATATCAGCCAAGACTACTATACCCAGCAAAACTTCAATCACAATAGATGGAGAAAACAAGATAGTCCAGGATAAAGCCAAACTTAAACATATCTATGCAAAAACCCAGCCCTACAGAAGATACTAGAAGGAAAACTCCAACTGAAGGAAGTAAACTACTACATCCAAGAAAAGACAGGAAATAAATAATGACAGTGCAGCAAAACCAAAAGAAGAAAAACACAAGAATAATCACTACAACCACCAACACTGAAATAACAAGAGCTAGCAACCGTTGGTCATTAATAACTCTCAACATCAACAGACTTAATTCCCCAATAAAAATACACAGACTAACAGAATGGATGTGTAAACAGGACCCATCATTCTTCTGCATATAAGAAACATTACCTAGAGTAAAAGCCTGGAAAAAAAGACTTCCAAGCAAATGGACTCATGAAACAAGATGGAGGAGCCATTCTAATATCAACAAAAATTAATCAAAAGCGATGAAGAAGGGTACTTCATACTCATCAAAGGAAAAATCCACCAAGATAACATCTCAATTCTATGACCCAACTATGCCCAATCTATGCTCCAAATACAAGGGCACTTACATTTGTAAAAGAAACATTACTAGCTTAAATCACACATCGATCCCCACATATTGAATAGTGGGAGACTTCAACACCCCACTTTAGCCAAAGGACAGGTCATTGAGACAGAAACTAAACAGAGAAATAAATCAAATAAAAGATGCCTTGAGTCAAATGGACCTAACAGATATCCATAGAGCATTTCACCCAAACACAAAGGAATACACATCTTTCTCAGCACCTCATAGAAACCTTCTCCAAGTTGACCATATATTTGGCCACAAAGTGAACCTCAGCATATACAAGAAGACTGAATTAACCCATTGCATCTTCTCAGACCACCATGGATTAAAGCTAGATTTCAACAACAATAGAAATGAGAGAAAACCTACAAACTCATGGACACTGGACAACACTCTACTTAATGGCCACTAGATCAGGGAAGAAATAAAGAAAAAAAATTAAAGAATTGTGCAATTCAATGAAAATGAAGGCACAACATACCCAAACTTATGGGACACAATGAAAGCAATGCTAAGGGGAATGTTCATAGCACTAAGTGCCTTCATAAAGAAAGTGGGGAGTTCTCTTATTAGCAATTTAAAATCACACCTAAAAGCTCTAGAAAAAAAGGAAGCAAACAAGCCCAAGAAGAGTAGATGACAGGAAATATTCAATCTTAGGGCTAAAAAAAAAAAATCAATAACTTAGAAACAAAGAGAACAATACAAAGAATCAATGAAACCAAGAGCTGGTACTTTGAGAAAATCAACAAAATAGACAAACCCCTAGCTACACTAACTAAAAGGCAGAGAGACAGTGTGAACATTAACAAACCCCTAGCTACACTAACT
>OU015742.1:6722626-6754924 GCA_907169655.1 Acomys percivali | reverse complement strand
GGCAGAGAGACAGTGTGAACATTAACAAACCCCTAGCTACACTAACTAAGAGGCAGAGAGATAGTGTGAACATTAACAAACCCCTAGCTACACTAACTCAAAGGCAGAGAGATAGTGTGAACATTAACAAACCCCTAGCTAAACTAACTAAAAGGCAGAGAGATAGTGTGAACATTAACAAACCCCTAGCTACACTAACTAAAAGGCAGAGAGATAGTGTGAGCATTAACAAACCCCTAGCTACACTAACTCAAAGGCAGAGAGACAGTGTGAACATTAACAAACCTCTAGCTACACTAACGAAAAGGCAGAGAGACAGTGTGAACATTAACAAAATCAGAAATGAAAAGGAGGAGCGTAACAACAAATTTTGAGGATCCAAAGAATCATTAAGTCTTACTTCAGAAGCCCGTATTCCACAACATTGGAAAATCTGAAGGAAATGGACAGTTTTCTTGATAGAGTTCACTTACCAAAGTTAAGTCAAAATTAGGTAAACAGTTCTACAGTCCTATAACCTCTAAGGAAATAGAAACAGTCTCCCAACCAGAAAAAAAAAGTCAGAGCCATACAGTTTTAATGCAAAATTTTACTAGACTTTCAAAGAAGAGCCAATACCAATACTCCTCAAACTATTTGGCAAAAAGAGAAACAAAAGGAACATTGCCAAACTCATTCTATGAAGTCACAGTCATTCTGATACCTAAACTACACGAAGACTCAGTAAACAAAGAACATTTTAGGCCAATATCTTTTATGAACATTGATGAGAAATACCTAATAAAATATTCACATACTGATTCCAAGAGCACATCAATTACATCATCCCCCCGTGAGCAAGTAGGCTTCATTCCAAGGATGGTTCAATATACAAAAATTCATCAATTTAATCACATGATCATCTCATTAGATGCAGAAAGAGCCTTTGACAAAAACCAACACCCTTTTATGGTAACAGTCTTGAAGAGATCAGGTATACAAGGCCCATACCTAAACATAGTAAAGGCTTTGTACATCAACCCTACAACCAACATCAAATTCAATGGAAAGAAACTGAGAGCTATTCTACTAAAATCATGTACAAGATAAGGCTGCCTATTCTCTCCATATCTCTTCAAAATAGTACTTGAACTTCTACACAGAGTAATAAGACAATGAAAAGAGATCAAGGGGATAGAAATTGAAAAGGAAGAAGTCAAAGTATCTGTATTCTCAGATAATATGATAGTATGTCTAAGTGACCCCCAAAATTCTACCAGAGAACTCCTACAGCTGATAAACACCTTCAGCAAAGTGGCTGGATGCAAAATTATTTCAAAAAATTAGTAGCTCTCCTGTATACAAATGACAAACAGGCTGAGAAAGAAATTAGGGAAGTAACCCCCTCACAATAGCTACAAATCATATAAAGTATCTTGGTGTAACCATAGCCAAGCAAGTGAAAGACCTGTGTGACAAGAACTTCAAGTCTTTGGGAAAGAAAGTGAAGAAGATATAAAAAGATGAAAAGATCTCCTGTGCTTATGGATCAGTAGGATTAACATCGTAAAAATAGCCATCTTACCGAAAGCAATATAGATTCAATGCAATTCCTGTCAAAATTTCAACACAATTCTTCACAGACTTTGAAAGAACAATTCTAAACTTCATATGGAAAAACAAAAAAATCCAGAATAGCAAAAACAATGCTATAAAATAAAAAAAAACTTCTGGAGGTATCACTATTCCTGATTTCAAGCTATACTACAGAGCAATAGTAATAAAAACTTCATTGTACTGGCATAGAAATAAAATGATTGATGAATGGAATGGAATTGAAGACCCAGATATAAACCCAACCTCATACAATGGAAAAAAAAAGAAAACATCTTCAACAAGTAGTGCTGTTCCAACTGGATGTCTACATGTAGAAAACTGAAAATAGACCCATATTTATCACCTTGCACAAAATTCAAGTTCAAGTACATCAAAGACCTCAACATAAAACCAGAAACACTAAATCTATTATAAGGTAAAATGAGAACCAGATTTGAACTCATTGGCACAGTAGCAACTTTCCTGAACAGAACACCAAAAGCTCAAGCTCTAAGACCAACAATTAATAAATTAATAAATGAAACTGAGAAGCTTCTTTAAGGAAAAGGACACTGTCAACAGAACCAAATGGCAGCCTACAAATTGGAAAAAGATCTTCACCAACTCTGTATCTGACAAATGGTTAATATAAAAAATATATAAAGGACTCAAGAAATTAAACACCAACAAACAAAATAATCTAATTAAAAATGAGGTACAGAGCTAAACAGAGAATTCTCAACACAGGAATCTCGAATTGTAGAGAAGCACTTAAAGAAATGGTCAACATCATTAGTCATCAGGAAGATGCAAATTAAAACGATTCTGAGATTCCGTCTTACACTCATCGGAATGGCTAAGATTAAAACTCAAGAGACAGCACATGCTGGCAAAGATTTAGGAAAGGAGGACATTTCTCAATTGCTAGCAGAAGTGCAAACTTGTACAGCCACATTGGAAATCAATCTGACGCTTTCTCAGAACATTGGAAATAGTACTACCTCAAGACCCAGGTACACCACTTCTGAGCATATACCCAAAAGATGCTCCACCATACTGCAAGGACATTTGCTCAACTATGTTCATAACAGCTTTATTCATTATAGCCAGAAACTATAAAAAAGCATAGATGTCCCTAAACCGAAGAATGGATAAAGAAAATATGGTACATTTAAACAACGGAATACTACTTAGCTATTAAAAACAAAGAAACCATGAACTTTGCAGGCAGATGAATGGAACTAGAAAGAATCATCCTGAGAGAGGCAACCCAGACCTGGAAAGACACACATGGTATAGACTCACTTATAAGTGGATATTAGTATAGACTCACTTACAAGTGGATATTAGTATAATTACAGGATAACTACTACAAATCACCAACCCAAAGAATCTAAGTAACAAGGAGGGACCAAAGGAGAGGCTTCGTGAATCTTATTCAGATGAGAAAATAGACTAGACAGTGGAAGTGGAAGTAGAAGAGAGGGAACTGGAGAGGAAAGGATGTTGGGAGGGAAATTTAGGGGGGGATCAGATGTAGGGAGAGTGGAGAGAGAACATCTGAGGGCCTGGAGAGACAAGGGAAACCAAAGATGGGGGCATCACTAAGACAAGCTAGAGACCCGCAACAGGGTAGGCTACAGGGAGAATATGGGAATATGGGGATGTCTCTAGCTGAGCTTCCGTGTGTGTGTGTGTGTGTGTGTGTGTGTGTGTGTGTGTGTGTTGGGGGAGTAACATGGGAGACTGAAGTGGCCACCTTCTAGCCTGGCAGAACCTATAGTATTGGGAGGGGAACACCAATCCACCTATAAAAACTTTGAACCAAAAACTTTGAACTAGGTGATGTGCAGTGATAAAGATAGAGACTGAGGGAATGACCAACCAAAGCCTGGTTCAACCTGAGATCCACTCCGTGGAAGAGAGCCAACTCCTGACACTATTTCATTAACAATACTCTGCTATGTTTACAGACAGGAGCCTAACTTAACTTTTCTCTGAGAGCCCCCACCCCACACCCCCCAGCAGCTGATCGAATCAGATGCTGAGACTCACAGCCAAGCATTAGGTGGAGCCTGGGAGTCCTGTGGAAGAGTGGGAGAGAAGGCTAGAAGGACCTGAAGGGGACAAGAACACTGCAAGACCAAGAGAGCCAACTAACCTAGGCTCATAGGGGCTTACAGAAACAGCAGCACCAACCAAAGAGCATACATGGACTGGACATAGGCCTCCTACACATATGTAACTGATGGGCAGTTTGATGTTCATGTGGGTGCCTTAGTAGGTTGAGCAGGTGCTGTCTATGATGTGGACTCTGTTGCCTGCTTTGGGTCACTTCGCTCTAACCAGGCTGCCTTGCCTGGCCTCAGTGGTTGAGGAGGAGCTGAATCCTGATACACTTTGATGTGCTGGGGTGGGCTAGGGTTGTTCTCTTTTTCTGAGGACAAAGGGAGGGGGGGGATATGGGGAAAAAGGGGGGAGGGAGGGACCGGGAGGAGAGGAGAGAGGACTATGACCAGGAAGTAAAGTGAATACATAAAAATAAAATTTTAATAAAGTCATGACCCAGAGTAGCAAGGAGGTATGGAATATATGAAATAGTTGATAATTTCTCTTAGCAGCAACCAGTAAACCCAGGCAGCTCCAACCAATATTATGCCACTGCCTTCAAGATTTGAACTTCTAGGAAAAGGCTCTTTGGCCTGCCTTTGTCAGCTCCTTGCCCTTTGGATGAAGGAACCTACCTTCTTGACTTATAATCTCTAGAAGGTTATGCAATGTGGGGTAAGGCAGTCCTGAAAGGCCAAAGGGATGCCATCCTAAGAAAAGAAATAAATACTGGGCAGGCAAAAATGACATATCCAAGGAGCCATCTGAGTAGGACTCTCAGTTTGAATGTCTTAAGCAAGTATACTGAACTCATAAAACTTGATTTACAGTCTTTGAAGCCATTAAAGACAGATCCCTTTCTCTTCAGAGTCTACTAAGGAGATGTTTGCCCATTTCACTGGTAGTACTAGAAACAGGAAGATCACAATTGTCCCTCTTTATTGCTGGAGGATATTGGGTCCCATTGTGAATCTCAAGATTGTGAACCATAAAAACCTGTTCTTATTGTGGTGTGGCTCAGTCTTTGATCCTAGAGCTTTCTGTGTACTGTAAACAAGTACTTGTAGTGTGGCTCAGCCCTATCACACACCTTTAATCCAAGAGTTTTCTGTAAATAGGATTAAATAAAGTTAACCTTCAGCCAAGAGGCAGAGCAAGCAACCAGATTGACACAAAGTAAACATAGCAGGGAAAAACACAGAGACTGAGAGGAAGTCTTGAAGACCGATAGAGACACACACAGGAAATAGAAAGGAGGGACACTGAGTTGAAGGGTATTTAAAACTGTGGTTGTGAGCTGAATAAGAAGACTTTTTCCTTCTGGGACATCAGCTGGGAAGGAAGGTCAGCTGAGTGCTTTCTCTGCCTCTCTGAGCTGGCAGTTTTTTCACCCCAGCATATGGTTCCTGGGTCTTCACTGGTAAAATCAAACAATTTGAACTTTTGCATTTAAAACAACACTTTATGAGTTAAAATGCCATATAGAAATGTAAAATAACAGGACTTTATTGAGGCCTATGAGGAGAAAGCTCCTTGCTCTTGGTCAAAAGAATGGGATCTGAGTTCTGTCTCTGATCCTTGGTGGAGACATGATGTCATGATCTTCAAAGGTTAGAACATCATCGACTACAGTCCCCTCCTTTAAGAGTTAACCCAACTGGCTGTCAATCACCTGGCCAGGAGCTCACTCCACAGGGAAGTTGATTCACCAGAAGACTTGCTAAACAGATGGGAAGAATGATTAGCCTCTTAATGAAATAATGTACTTATCCTTCCTAGACACTCCTCTCCCCATCCATTTTCTTACAGAGCTTCCACCATGTTGTGACACTAAAGCTTGCCTAGTTTTCTGAGCTCTAACTTGAAAAAAAAAGCACAAGTATTCCTGTTTCTTCTTTCTTTTTAAGATTCTTACCAAAAGCCTAATGTTTACATGCTTTCCCCAGCACTCTGGGTTTTCTCACTCTTTCTCTGATGCCCCACTTTCCTTCTACCATGCAGCAGCTTGTAAGCCTAATGCCAAACATACCAGCTGACTCAAAAAAAAAAAAAAAAAAAAAGCATGCCTTTTGCTCTTCCTTTTCTCCATCTCTGTCTGCCCAGCAGCAACTGAGATTTACAGCTTGACTGTACCTTTGTTTTTCTTCCAAGTGGTAATAAAACTGTCTTCAAGCTTCCTTCTGGCCTCAAACCTAAATTATTTTGCTAAGAGACCAACATCCCACAAAAGAAAACTCTGATTTTGCTGTTAATACTATTTCATAAAATTTTTTCAAGATTAAATTATATATATATTTCTTGTGCATATGTGTATACATATATACATATATATGTATACATAATGTGTGATCAAAAAGTTGCATATATTCATGTGCATACCATGTATAAATGTATATGTACCGCTTATATAATGAGAGATGCCATTCATTAGATTTGGGTCAACAATTCCTATGAATTCATCAAATTGTTTTCTCTAAAATATTTCTATCCTTTTTGTCTCTCTTTGTGTGTGTGTGTGTGTGTATGTGTGTGTGTTTGCACACAAATGCTATGACACACAATTGATGGTGTTTAGGAGATAATTTTCAGGAGTTTGTCCTTGCCTCAACCTTATTGAAGCAGAGTCTTTTTCTCTGCAGCTACTCTGGCCTGTGCCCTACTGGGTTATTTTGCTGTTACTTCCTTTCATCTCTCTATAGGAATGGTGGAATTCTCGATGCAGGCTACCATATCTGTAGGGTTTTTTTTCAAATTTGGGTTCCACGGATTGAACTTGAGTTGTTTGTCCACCTCACATTTTTACCCACAGAACCGTTTCACTGGTGCCTGTTTTCCATTACTTGTTTTCCTTTCGTAGCTCTTCCTCATGAATAGGAAGAACATTCCGTGTCTTTCTCAATGTGCTGATTACCTTCAATCTTGCACTTTAAAGATTATTCTATCCCTTATAATCAGGCCTTTTGACTAAGGAAAGTATGTCTGAGGGATAGGTCTGTGCAAGGTTCTGGATTCAAATACCAGAAATTGAGGGAAGAGAAGGAGAAGGAGGAGACATCATACTCCTCATATCAGAAGTGTGGTATGCTTGACTGCTAGTAGTGAGAAACACAAAAGGACAGTTTGCCTGTGACATCAGCTGTTCACTGGGCCTACACAAGCCGACTTTCTCAGGATTTCTCTGCCTCAGATGGTCCAACACAGGAACAACATAAAAGTAAGATATCCAGGTTAGTGGCTTCCCAAATGAGAAGATAACAAAGATAGTTTGATGTCGGAACAGTCTCCTAAAACTCTCTATAATGTTGGAGCATCATCTTCAGCCTTCTGGCCCAATATATCTCACAGACATATTTGTAGGCAGGAACTATTGAAGACTTACTTGCTTACCCTGTGTTGTCAGAGTTTGGCCTTTGACTCTGCCTGCATCCATAACCTGCACTCCCTATATACTCAGGTAACTAATTTTATTCCTCCTCAAGTCTCTGATGGAGTTGAAGACCATGTAGTTTTGTTTTACAATTATGCTTAATTGTTCAGGGGTTAAGATATTTTTATGTCTAGGTAGATGTTTTAAGTTGATAACGACAAGATATGATAGATATTGATTTATATTCAGAATTTTAAACTCACCAAGATAGGAAAGATATTTTCTTCAAGGCTGCCAAATACAAATAGCCAAAACACTATGAATGCTTATATATATATATATATATATATATATAATTTCCTGATTGTTTCATAGTTCTTCTTGCTATGAGTAGTTTATTATATATGTGTAATAATATAAATGTATATGTAAAAAGTTTAATAAAGAAAAAAAGCAAGATATCCAGGTGGCAAGACTCTGTAGGCCACCTAACAAAGTCAGTTCCTAATGAAAGTTCAGGGTGAATGCCAAGCTCCATTTCTTTCTTAGCTGACTATATAGAAAGAGTTTATCATGCTAAAGAGGGGGAGCTGGAATTTTCTCCTATACATCTGCTTCCAAAAGGAGACCTTATTCCAGCAACAAAATATCAACATCACTCTCACCCATGGCCTCCAAGATGGATGGTACATGTGGAAGCTTCTCAGCTTGCAAATGTTTCCTGTTCAAGGTCACATGGACAGCTGGTACATCCATTTCCTGAAATGAACGCCATCATGGAGGCCTTCTTGAAGCTGCCAGAGCTTATGAGCCACTTGCTGATGGAGTGGGGTAATGATATTGCAGAGTGATTGAAGGGGCTTAGAATGTGGTTTCCTATTTGGTTTGGACAAAATAAAGCCATTATCTGTGCTTCATCGTTTTTTAAGGAGATTGTTTTCCAAGCTCTTTCTTACTTGAAGCCTGTTGTAGTACCAAGCAACAATATTACCCTGTCACAGTTACAGATCAGTTCATCACCAACCCCAGCTTCTAATCTCCTTGAACTCTTTCCAGAGAAAATGGCTTTTCTGGGTCTAGCTTATCTTCCAGTATGTGGCCTTCCCCAAAAGATGTTGATGCAACCGTCCATTCAGCTATAGCGAGCTCACTGCCAGCATAGACCCAGGCACGGAGGGATCTGCAGGTAGCTGCCACCTGTGCAAACCAAAGACCCATCATTAATCCTAGGTCAGGAAAAATGAGAAGGGCTCATGGATGCAATAGAAGTGGGCGTTTGTTTGATGAATTATGAAAATCCCTAACACGAAAGAAATTAGGGTCCCTTGACATCACTGGTGCCTGTGCCTGAGGTAGGCCAGTGTCCATGAGCTTACAGACAAACCACAGACAAGCCACTGCAGCCACTGCATGAGACCTCTAGTCTCCTTCTTAAACCTTTACCCACTATGAACCCACACAGTCAAGCCAGATCTATTTTACTAACCAGCTTTTGATTTTCAGATATCACATTGCTGCATCTATTATTTCCTTTCCCTCCCTCTCCCTCCCTCCCTTCCTCCCCCTCTCCGTCCCCCTGTCCCTCCCCTTCTCCCTTCCTTCTTCCCTTCCTCCCTCTCTCCCTCCCTCTCTTCCTTCCTTCTTTCCTTGTTTCCTCTTTGTTACATTCCAGGAACATGGCAAGCAGCATGCTTTATCCCAAACACCTGCCCATCCATACAAGCAGTAGGCAATCCTCCAGAATCAAAACATTCATTCTTTTTAACAGGTGGGAACAAATGTATATAGCCATTAACTTGTTGCTAACATATTTTACTTATGGTAAGATAGAAAATTACTCCTTAAGCATTCTGAGCATAGAGTCTAGTGACTTTAAATAATCCTTACAGAGGGCCAGTGAGATGACTCAGAGCCCCTAAGTTCAGTTCTCAGCTCCCACACGATGACTCTCAACCATTCACAATGCCAGTTCCAGGGCACCTGATGCCCTTTCGGATATCCAG
The DNA here is from genome assembly GCA_907169655.1 of Acomys percivali. Taxonomy (NCBI): domain Eukaryota; kingdom Metazoa; phylum Chordata; class Mammalia; order Rodentia; family Muridae; genus Acomys; species Acomys percivali. The sequence goes on along the minus strand of OU015742.1, from coordinate 6,745,870 downwards.
GCGTGCCAAGCTCACAGATGGTGCCCATACGTACATGCAAGCAAAGCACACACATATGAAACAACTACATCTAAGTAAGTTATTTAAAGTAAAATAAATCTTTTAAAGACCTTCACTGCCCTGAGAACAGCTAGTTCATCTCATGACATGAACTTGCCTGCAGAGGGACCAAGATGCCAGAAGATCATCTATCATCGAGACGACTTCTCCTCGGGAACTCCAGCTTGGCTGTTGTAGCCTCACTTCCCTGGTGGATTTCTGCTTAATGCTATTAATGTCCAATTTGATGCTGTTTTGCTATCCATCCTCTGCTTGCTCTTTGTTCTTTTACTTAAAAGCCCGATCTAGGGGGAAATGCTCTCCTCTGTCCAATACTCTCAAGCAGGTATACATTTTTTTCAAGTTCTTGCCTTCTAACATGCTGGGCATATAACTAGACTTTAAGATATATGCATCATGTTTAATTGTTTACAAAACCACTGTGCCATTTTCCATAGCAGTTACATCACTTTATATTCACCTAATATGCAAATATTCCAATTTATCAAGGCATTCACCAAATTTTGTTGCAGAGAATAGCGGCTTAAGACAACGAGGCATTTGTAACCACGACTCTATGACCTGACTTTGAGCCCTGATATCCGAGTGATGGTAGGAAAGAGAAACAACTGCGCCATGGCACATGCAGCCACTTCTCTCCCTGTGTATGTGCAAAATAAATAAATAAATGCAAATTAAAAATTTAAAGAAGTAGAAGTCTGTTGTTTTTGTGACGTGGAGGAGCTTTATTTGTTTGTTTGCTTGCTTGCTCACCTCCCGCCACCCCACCCCACCCCACCCCACCAGTGCTAACAACCTCAACTACAGTCTTGAGCTTGGTAAGAAATAGATCTTATGCTGATTCACTGCCCAGTTTTTGATTCTGGGAGATGGGATCTTGAAGTCAATTTTCTCAGACCTCAGTCTCCATAGTGCTGTGATATGTATTAATAAATTTATTTTCTTAAATGGCAATGATCCCATTGGGTTGGGTTGGGTGTTTTTAAATGAAATAATCACTCTTGCCTTACGGAACTAAAGAAAAAGAGGAGCCAGACATGATGGACCCTCACCTGACAGTTCAGCATTGGAGAGGCTCAGAAAGGAAGATGGAAATATTAAGGCCAGCCTACATAGTGAGACCCCGCCTCAAAAACAACAAACAAACAAACAAAAAACAGACAAAAAGTGGAGGAAGGGAGAAAAGGGGGGTGGTGGAAAGAAAGTTAATGAAGTCACTGAATCAAGACATTAGGGAAACAGCTACCATCACCAGAATCCTGGCCTCTTTCTATCGGCCAGGACGGACATTCTACTCTTCCAAACTTCTAGAATATTTTTAATATGTCTAGGAATTGTAAAACATTTGTTATTCTTTTACGCTATCATCTTCACAAAGCTAGAATACATTTACTTACAGTTGTAGCATAAAAGTAGGCCAATGGTTTCTTGGGGGAAATATTTGCAATATCTAAAACTGATAAGAAATTAATATTTAATCACTATAAATATATCCAGAACAATAGGGGAAATCCAATAGAAAATGGGTCAAAGAATACAGCATCCACATTACAGACAAGGAAGTTTTAAATACACAAATGTAGAAAATACCTTCAGCCTCACTAGACATCAGAGAAATAACAAATCCGTGTAGCTCCCCCATGACAGCAAAATCATGGAAGGTGAATTTTTTTATTTTTTATTTATTTTTTTAGGTGAATTTCTTTAAACTCAAGCTTTCAAAAAGGTGTAGGTATTCAAAGAACATGCCGTCTTAGAAATGTAACCACATTAGAAAATAAAGGGATGTCAGTTCAAGAAATTAAACTTTTTAAAGGCAAAAGACGTCAAAACCTTTCTTTTTTGTTCTTCTTGTGGAGAACCAGAATTCCATTCCCAGTATCCACATGGTGAATCACAATGACTGTCCAGTTCAGGGGATCCAGTATTCACTCTCCTGAACCCCAAGGCCACTACACATGCATGTGGTACACAGACACACAAGCAATCAAAACACTCACATACATAAGGTAAGAGAAATAAATCTAAACAAAAATATGTAAAAGAAAAATCACTTGGGAATAAAATGCAATAAAGTACCAAATTTATACTCCCAAAACTATAAAACATTGCAAAAAGAAATGAAAGATGACTTTTAATTAACAAGAAGCTTTTTCATTAGCAGGTTGGTCATCAGGTTTTCTGTTCTACAGATTCAACCCAACACAAACTTTATCGGCCTCCTTGCTTTTTTTTTTTTTAATAGCCTAGCTGATTCAGGAATTTACATGAAATTCTAGGCCAGCCAAACCCATCTTGATATTTATGATCAGTTGATTTTAAACGAGAGTGCCAAGATTATTAACTGGGGGAGAGGAATAAATGATCTTAGAAAAGATTATTATTCACTTGCAAAAGGATAAAAGTCTTTTTTTATTAGCCACACACAAAACTAAATCAAAATGAACCAAACATCTAAATCTTAAAAATAACATTTTTTTAAAATCTTAGCAGAAAATATAGGAGTAAATCTTAGGGACATTAGATTAATCGATACTTTAAAATACAACACTAAAAGTTCAAGTGACAAAATATAAGAAATTTGAATAATTTTAACAGAATTTAAGATGTTTGTATTTTATTTTATTTTTTTGACATTTTTTATTAATTTATTCATATTACATCTCAATTGTTAGCCCATCCCTTGTATCCTCCCTTTCTTTCCTCCCTCCCGCTTCCCCCTCTACTCCCTTCCCCTATGTCTGTGACTGAGGGGGGACCTCCTCCCCCTGTATATGCTCCTAGAGTATCGAGTCTCTTCTTGGTGACTTATTATCTTTCCTCTGAGTGCCACCAGGCCTCCTCATCCAAGGGACATGGTCCGATATGGGGCACCAGAGTTTGTGTGAAAGTCAGATCCCCTTCTCCACTTAACGGTGGAGAATGTCCTGTCCATCGGCTAGACTGGGTAGGGGTTCGAAGTTTACTGCCTATATTTTCCTTGTCTGGTGCCTTAGTTTGAGGAGGGATGTTTGTATTTTAAAGGACCCCAACTACTCACAGAATGAAAGAAAACATTTTCAAATGTTTGCATGATGTATACCTGATAAGAGAATCAGATAATGAAATAATAAAAAGACAGACCAGCTTAAAATTAGGCAAAAGTTCTGAGCAGGCATTTCTATGAAAAAACACGCAGATGGCGTGCGCGCACACGCGCGCGCATGTACACACACACACACACACACACACAGAGAGAGAGAGAGAGAGAGAGAGAGAGAGAGAGAGAGAGAGAGAGACAGAGACAGAGACAGAGACAGAGACAGAGAGAGAGAGACAGAGAGAGTCAACATTACTATCATTAAGGAAACAACATTAAGCCACAATGTGGTACCACTTCACACCCTTTAGGATGAATAACACTTTTAAAACATGATTCACAATGGCAAGAGGAGCAGATGAAACTTACATTTGTGGCTGATGAAAATGCGGTTGGTTGTCTAGCCATTTTGGAAACTGGTTTCGCAATTCCCCAATATCTTGTATCTGATTCAGAATTTCAAGAAATATGGAACTACGTGTCTAAACTCTCTCTCTACTTCTCTGTCTGTCTGTCGTCTGTCTGTCTGTCTGTCTGTGTTCTCTCTGTGTCTCTGTCTCTGTTTCTCTCTGTCTCTGTCTCTCTCTCTGCAGATTAGTCTATAATAGCTAAAAAGTAGAAACAACCCAAATGTCATAAGTGATAAGAGGATAAAGGTGACACACTCGCACCATGGGATACTACTTGCAAGGAAAAATAAATGAAGTACTAACACAGGTCAGAGTGTGAATGAGCCTTGGATATATTAGCTATCATATATCATGTTGTTCCATTTGTTTAGCAGGTGCTGATCAGTTAACTCATGGAGACAGAAGGTAGATTAATGATATCCTGGAGTTTCAGGGAAGCAAGAATGGTGTAATTACTAACGGGTACAGAATGAGGGAAATATCCTAAAATGACATGGTAGCAGCAAAGGTTTTACAATTCTGTGAATAAACTAAAAAATTCGGAAACATTCATAATACACGGCCTAACATGATACAGGAGTTATATTTCAATAGGACTGTTGAAGGCAATGCAAGAACATTTATTTAGACTGTATTTTCCACTTTGTCTTGTTCCTAATGCTGAGGAAGTGTCAGCACAAAGACTGTGAAGCCAGTGCGTTGAAGACAGCTGCCTTTAGGTGACGATCTTTGGGGGTGAAGTGATATCCAAAAAAAAAAAAAAAACGAGGTTAAAAAAAAAAGAAAGCAAAACATTTTTCTCCTGTGGCACAGCATGCTGACCCAGCGATGGGGAAGTGGAAAGACTTCTTGAGTGTTTGGTTAGAACATGCAAGGACATTTGGAAGCACCAGGAACACTTTCAGCGCACTGGATTGGGACATTCACTGAGAGGCTCTTCAGACCAACTGACTAGATTTAACCTGATGTTTGTTAGCTTTGACAGTGAGAACAATAACATAGTGCACAGAAAAGAAAGAGAGAAGGGGTTGTCTCGTGTGCAGCTTTAAGAAGAAAGTGTGCGCTGGTTGGGGACATGCACCAGCAGAAACCTGCCACCTCATTAATGCCTTGTCACCTCAGCTCTATGCAGTGCACCTCCAAACATTAGATCCGACCTCCATGGTAGACCCGAGTCATCACCGTCAAGGTAACAAAACAATCCATTGCTGCACTTCTCGCCTCCAAAGAAGCAATCTGTAGTCATCACGCTCTGCAGCAAATCACTCAGGCCCAAGTTGTCATCAGTGGTGTTCATTTGCATAAGCCATTTCCACTGATTCATGTCTAGCTGGCATCTATGCGGAGGGCCACAGCATCAGGCTAATACTAAGAGTAATTATCCAACACATTTTATAATTAACATGCTGATCTTTACAATAGGATGCCCTTCCTAGGGGCACCACTTTTGTCCACCTTGTTTGATGGGATATGGATGTGGAAGAATTAGTGAACTTCATTTTCCCCTGTTCTCTTGACTCCGTGCAGCATAGGAAGAGGTCAGCCAGCACACATGTGCTTAACAAATTGGAGAGAAAAATGTACATAATGCTGTGGTGCAGCATAGTCTTCTCATAACTCAGAAATGAAATGATCCAGGACACTTCTAGGAGACATGAGGCACCCAGGCCTCCGGGGCAGTCCGTTGCCTTACAGCTGTGTACAGGACCAGTGTTTATTTAGGGAAAGATGAACATAGAAAGTGCACAGCATTTATTTTGGGGATTAAAAAGCACCAAATTATACATCTTAGCATGGTTTCATAAAATACATTGACAGGTTTATTTTTCTCAGCCTGAGGATCTTTTTAATTTTCATAGTTTGGCATCTTATTATCTGGCTGAGAAGTTTCTGAGCTAACTACAAACACAGACGAAGCTGGATTACTCAGCTTGTCAGCTTCATGCTTTTGAAATCCTAGCAGGCTGCTTGGGGTGATGGTGCAGAAGTGTCCCATAATAATCCAATAGACACAAATAAGAACTGGGGGAAAGGCTGCTTTTTTATTATTTAAAAGCCGCCGAGCCACAAAAAGCTTCTTATTTTATTTTCAAAGATGAGGTCACCGAACAGTGTTTATGTAAGCAATACCAACATACACACAACGAGTCAGCTTCGTCATCACGGAGACAACCGAGTCAGGCAAATTAAGACAACGCAGATCAGAAAAATAATTAAGCAGCATTCGTGGGGGCCAGCCAAGCTTGAAGGGGCCCTGTGTATGTGGCATCGCCTCTTAGCTACAGATATCAATCATTCTTGAGAAATCTCAGCTCTCCAGAGAGACCTGTGTGCTTTGGGGCATGCACGAGACCACAGTTCTCTCCCTGGGGCTCCGTAGTCTGCCCCTTCCTCCCATCCTGACCCACAAGCAGAGGTGGGAAGGTAAATCAGGACAAAACATACCAGAAAGTAAATCACCCTGCTCTGCTTCGCCAAACAGTAACAAGACGCTATTCGCAGTGAATGAGCCCTGGGCGTTGGGGGAGGTTGAGCCTACATTTAATGTGGCCAGGCTAACCGGCTGGTGAAGAAGGGCACCACATCCTTTCAAGCCATATTCCAAGCAAGTAAAAATGGCCGCCAATATAGATTGAATTTATTCCTCTCTGAATACACACGAGTGCGCGGGCACACCACAAACACACAAACACACACGCGCACACGCACACAGCGGAGGGAAGGGGGAAGGAGAGGGGGCCGGGGGGGGGGGGGGGAATAACTGTTGTTTCAAGCCTGATCACCATCTTCCTATGAGAGCAACTGAACAACCGCGGTACTTTCAGGTAGGTTCTATGGTAACTAGAATTTGAAGGAGTTGGATGCCTGCATCTCACTTTTGAGCTTCGTTTCTATCTGTGAAGGAACGGCTGGGTTGGCTGGAAGAAGCCATCACAGATGGAGCAGATGGTCTGTTGCCCTAACTGAAGTACCTGGGCGCATTGCAATGGGATAGCACACTGAGACTTGGATGCGTTCTGTGTTTCCAGGACTTATTTAGTGTTCAGAATATAGACTGTTGGTGTGCGAGCCGCAGGGTTCCAATGTATCGTGCACCATCCTTCAGAGACATCTGCTCCGTCTATCCCAGTAAACACTCTTCTTACAGGTGAGGACAGGTCATATTTATTCCTGTTATGGCTAACAATCCCTGAGAGTGAATGTCTCTGCTACATTACTGAAAGAAACCAATGGAACAAACGTGAAAGATGGCTCAGTCTTAGAGTAGGGTGCAAAGACTTGGGAGGTTTCAAGGAACACTCTTCTGGGAAGGAGGTCTGCGTGCTCCTGGAATGGCCTCCTGTCAATGGCTTTCCAGACTCACTCAGAGAGAAAGGAATCATCCAGTTATAACAGCTTCCTTGTGAAGAGAGAAGGTCTACGTTGTGAGGAATGGTTTGCTCTTTCTCCTAGCAACTTTGTAAACCTCTTTCTTTAAAAAAAAAAAAAAAGTATTCTCATGTAGAGTTTCAACACTGGAGAAAGAGGGATGAAGAGAACAAAGAGGACCCTGCACATTTCTTTCCAATTTCCTCTGAATAATACATTTTTTTTTTTTTTGAGAGCCCGGAGAGATGGCTGAGTGGTTAAGATCACTGGCTGCTCTTCCAGATGACCCAGGTTTGATTCCCAGCATCCATGGAGCAGCTAACAGCCATCTGTTTTTAGGAGATTTGGCACATTTCTTCTGGCTTTTGCAGATGCCAAGCATGCAAATGGTGGCAAGACACACATGCTGATGAAACACTAACGCACATATTTTTAAGTTGGCATTTTGGGTATAAAGTAAAAATAAACAAATAATAATTATAAGAAAACAATCCAGTTTAATAAAATAATAAGCCTTGAGAGAATACTTGTCCGGGGATGTGTTTTACCTTAAATTACATGTGTGTGAGGGGGGAAGGGTTGCTATTTTACTTTTTGTGAGCTTTCTTGGTTGATTGGGCTGGGTTTTTGGTGTTTTGTTTTTGAGACAAGATCTAGCCATGGAGCCCATGTTGACCTAGAATCATTTTGTGTGTGTGTGTGTGTGTGTGTGTGTGTGTGTGTGTGTGTGTTTTGTTTTGTTTGCTTTTTAAACAATATTTTAAATCTTTGAGAATTCCAGACATTGTATCTTGATCTCCAGCTCCTTGACTAACCATCTTTCCTACCCTCCTACTTTCAGGGTTTTTTTTTCTTTTCTTTTCTTTTTTTTAACCACTCTCTAAAGACTCCTCTTTGTGTTTCTCCACTAGCCTTGGGAGTGGGACCTGCCCTGGGGATATTGGTAAACCTACCAGGGGTCAAATCATTAAAGAAAACTGACTCTCCCTAACTCAGCAGCAATCAAACACCAATCACTCCTCAGCTAATAGTGGGATTTCATGCCCGTCTTCCCCATTTCTGCTGAGATTTTGGATAGCTTACGCAGGATTTTGTTCATGCTGTTTTAGTTGATGTGAGTCCATATATGAAGCCATTTTGTTGTATCTGGAAAGCAATGTTCCCTTACTCCTATCCTCGACCTCTGGCTCTTACAGTTTTTTTTGTCTCTCTTCCAAGGAGATCCCTTAGCCTTACCAAGAGGAGTGTGATATGTATGCCTACTTAAGGCTGAGCACGCTACAGTCACTCATTCTCTTCGTATGACAAGTTGAGGGTTTTAGTGTTGATTGGCATCTACTAAAAGGAGAAGCTTCTTTGATTAAAGATGAGAGATGCTCTGATCTATGAGTATAGCAATAAGTCTAAGTGTCATTGTAATATTATTCTTGTTTAGCAGAACAATAGTATTGGGTTCTTTCTAGGGTCTATGACCTACTAGCCACAGCTTCTTGGCCCCTTCAACAGTATGAAAAATCTGTCTCATGAATCAAGCCTGAGACCCAGGCATAAAGTGGTTAGTTACTCCCATAACATTATTGCCACTATTGCATCATGGGCATATCCTATCAGGCTTGTAGTTGCAGATTGCAAGATTCATATCTGGGTAAGATTAATGGCTACTTGTTCTTTCTAGTAGCATGCATATTGACTTGACATATCATGAAAACTCACAAGTAGGTATAAGGCTGTCAGGTGCCTACCAGCTTTATTTCTCCATGTTTTATGACTCAAATACATGGTCTTTTCAGCCATAAGGTCTTTCCTCTGAATTGTAGATAATGTTTTGTAACAACTAACCTTACAAGATCACCTCATTTAGACTTGATACCCTATGAGCATATACAGGGGGAGGAGGTCCCCCTCAGTCACAATCATAGGGGAGTGGAGTAAGGAGGAAATGGGAGTGTTGGCTCTGTTTCTTAACAATTAAACTTTATTATACAACCCAACTAGCTTACACAAGAAGGAAAAAAGGTTAAAGGGACAAAAGAGTGAACCTTCCGGTATCCGTTCCACGGGATGAGTCCTTAGGTGTCTCTCTGGCCCGCGTGATAGTCCAGCCTGTTCGCTTTCTCCACACGCTCTCCAACCCCTGGCTGAATCTGTTGTTTTTTCTCTTCCCCACCTGCCTGAGTCACATGGGAAGGGCGGTCTCCTTCTCCCTTTGAGGGTCCATTAGGAAAACAATAGCCCAGGTGGGGTTCCCAGGTTTGCTTCCTGAATTCCAGGCCCAGACTGGCTCCTCTCAGTCTATCACAAGGTATTCATGGGGTGCCCCAAGGGTAAAGCCCACCAAGACTGCTTCCACCTGTGACAAAGCTTAATCTTTCCCACATGGGAGGGATGGAGGAATGGGAGGATACAAGGGATGGGATAACAATTGAGATGTAATATGAATAAATTAATAAAATATATTTTTTAAAAAATCACCTCATTTATATAGTCATTCATTTACTTACTGAAGTCCATAATTCACAGAAAATCAATTGATTATCTAATTTATACTAGGGCCCCCCTAGGTAACAGGCACAGAATGGTAAAAGAATATATGCAAGATTTTTTTCCTTTTGGTGTTTTTTACATTAAAAAAAATTGTCTCTCTCTCTCTCTCTCTCTCTCTCTCTCTCTCTCTCTCTCTCTGTGTGTGTGTGTGTGTGTGTGTGTGTGTGTGTGTATGTGTGTGTGTGTGTGTGTGTGTGTGTGTGTGTGTAGGCCACATAGATCAGAACAGAGGTATTGGCTCTCTTGGAACTAGAGTTACATGCATTTTTCAATTGCCTAACTCTGGGATCCAAACCTTGGTCCTCTGTTAGAGCAGTAAGCATTCTTAACTGCTCAACCATCTTTCTAGGCCAGGCCTCTTGGCTTTTATAATTTAATAGAGAAGATAGCCATTTAAGAAACTCTCAAGAGAAGTGCACGGTTTCTCACGGAGACAAGTACTCTGAAGGTAGACACATGGTGAGATAATATCTTACTCTGGACCTTTTATAAGGACTAAATGACATTCCATATGTGAAATGAATTTAAACTCATTATGCTTCTGGCAAATAGTGGTGGTCATTAATATTTGACACAAATGTGGAAATGAGTTTCATTTTGAACTCAATCCTACAAAAAAAAGGCTCCAGTTACTAGAAGATTTTAGGACTCTCAGGATAGACAATCCTGTCTCTAGTTTCTTGCTCTGGGAAATCTAGATACCACCTGCCCTCACACCTGGACACATACACATATCCTCTCCCCGGGCCTGTCCACACAGCCTCATCCATAAGCCACAGAGGTAGAAGTTGGCACAGGCCCTGGAAAGAGCTGGCTTTTGATTCTCAGAGTAGCTGGCTTCCTTCAGAGAGTACTTAAGGACAGTTGGAAGCCTGCTTCTCTGCAGGGCCTGCTAGCATGGCAAGGGGGAGAGTCAAAACAGTTCTGAGGAATTTCCAAGTTCATTTTTCAAAGATAAGTACTTAAGTGTTTATCTCGAGCGAATAAACTTGACCTAGCTCCCTGTCCTATAAAACCTTTGAGGTCTTCAATGTAGCTTGAGGCATCCACGTGTCAAACAAAAATAATTTTCAATACCTAGGCTGAGAAGCATTAGGAACATACAGAAATGTCACACAAATACCAAAGTTTTCAGGAATGTTTGTGGAGAAAGACACACATCATAAGAGACTCAGGAAGTACACAATACCCGAACCGGAAGCATAGAAAAAATAACCTTGAGTTAAACAAGATGTTTGGGGACTGTCCTGGTGAGTTTTTATTGTGTATTTGACAGAACCAATAGTCACCTGGGAAGAAGGAACCTCAAATGAGGAAGTAAGACCCAGATCAGACTGCCCTGTGGCCATGTCTGTTAGGAAATACCTTGATTATTGGTGGATGCAGGAAGGCCTATCCCACTGTGGGTAGTCCTGCCCCTGGGCAGGATTATCTCAGCACAGACCAGGGGAGCCAGCCAGTAAACATCTCTTCCTCTTCATGATTTCTGCTTTAGCTTTGCTTGAGTTCCTGCCTTGTCCTCCTTCAGTGTTGGATTTGGATTGTGACCTGGAAGTGTAACCCAAATAAATCCTTTCATCTTCAAAGCTGTGCTTTCTCACAGTGCTTCATCCCAGCAGCAAAAAAGGAAACTGGAACTGAACCGGAACATAATCAACTCATCTGGTGAGCAACCTTGTTTTGGGGGGCAGGAGAAGTTGAAGTTCCATCTGAAATTCCCGCCATAAATAAGGGGAGAAAGCAGGAATAAAGCAGAGGATGGCGAGAGGGAAGGGGATGCTAAGCTCGGTTTTAATGAATGGAAGATGCTGAACACCATCTAGTAGAAGTGTCCACAAGACAAAGTGGTAACTCATGACTGGAAATATCAGGAAGAGTGGAATGAGATAGGACAGGAGCAGGTGTTGAAGTGACAGCTGACTACCCCTCTCCTGCCCCTCCCATACCCACTTCTTGTGTGACATTGTGAGCTGCCACCACATCTTGGCTCTCTGCATCTCCTTAGAGATTCTGCACCCTGATGCCTTTCACAGAATCCGTTTCCCTACTGTTTCTGATGCAGAGATGGACAAAAAACTCTAAATGACTCACTTCAGACAGGTGCCGAACTTACCTTGCCTTGGCTCCCCAACCTGGAAATGGCTCTAGTGACAGCAACTCCTACCTCACATGTTGTTGGATGTACTCAGGCCTTTGATACAGTGTCTAGTATTAATCTTATCAATGTCAGTTGTTATAAATGCTTGAGAAGAAGCAAGAGGTGAGATATGAGTGCAGACATGGAGGTTGGTTATTCTCACATCAGTGTTATATGAAAGTAAATTTTGTTTCAGGTTAACAGTGCTGATCAATAAAAATCTTAATTCTGGGATACAGGGCAGACATTTACATAGGCTCTCATGTTTATGTAAAAATGTAGAGATATAGGCTTACTACACTGCTTATGTACACATGCCTTGGCTTTTTTTAAAAAGATTTATTTATTTATTATGTATACAATGTCAGCATGTACAACTGCACACTAGAAGAGGGAACCAGATCTTATTATAGATGGTGGTGAGCCACTATGTGGCTGGTAATTGAACTCAAGACCTCGGGAAGAGCAGCCAGTGCTCTTAACCTCTAAGCCATCTCTCCGGACTCCATGCCTTGGTTCTTTAGGAAAACATCACTTTATTTTTCTTTAGAGAACTTGTTATGGCTATCTCATGTCTTAGTGTGATTATTTTATTTTATTTTTATTTTTGAGGGGTGGTGATGGTGCTCGGGTTTATTGGGGTATCCTAGTACAGAGGCTGGGGCTTGCCTATGGTGCTCTTAATGTACAAAGCCTAGACGTTTTGTCAGTTCTTCCTGAGCAAGGACACCAAGAAATTGACAGCCAGGTGGATATTGTAGACCAGCTCATCATCAGTCATCTTCACATGGCCAACAGCAACAGCCAGACACAGCACCTTCTTCATCTGGAATTTGGTGTGGATTGCACCCCATCAACTTTGGCCATCATGTTTTCATTGTGTGTCAACAGGGAAGGGAACTTGCCAGTCTTGTTTAGGCCTGGGCCCAGGATCCGTGAGATCTGCTTGTTCAGAGACTCTGAGGCCAAAAAGGCATCATACTTCTTGGCCATTTTTTTTTTTTTTACTTGTTCTTTGGTGCCTCAAGTCCATGTTGGGGATATTCACGGACTTAGGCTCATCCACAGTACTGCTGGTCCCCCAGGAAGCACACTGAGAACTTGAGGCGAGGAGTGGACTTGAGCCTGACAGTGCCCGAGAAGTATTTGTCCTTCTGAGAGTCATAGTTCTTCAGGCTGATCTGCAACTCCATCATCTCCAGAAACTTGCGGTACTTCCGCTGGTTCCGGTGCAGGGCTTCCCGCACCGCCTCGTACAGGGAGGGTGTCGCGGGAGACTTTGCTGCTCATGGCTGCTCCAGTTAGTGTGATTATTTAAAGGTGGCTTTTGCACTAGACTGTACTCTCCAGGAAGGTCACATAGCATTGCACATCCATGGACTAGCACATAGTAGTCAGTGATGATTTTGTGAATGGATTGGAAAATGGAATAGAAAATACTCTCAGGGCACTGGCTACAAAGATAGCCTTCTCCAGACAAATACTCCATCATTAAATATCTGGAGGGAAAAGCAGATTTGTTTTCTTACCTAATTTCTGAATAGACTTTTAGAACAAGTTTTGCTTTCAAATTTTAATGAATAAATTAAGTCATGAATAAATCAAAATGGATTTCTGGATTATGAGTATGTACTATAAAATATTAACAGAGGAACCAAATAATAATTTCCCTCCAGCTTTTCTCCCTTCCACTTTATTCTTGGGCCAATTCATTGTGTTTTTGTCTGTTTTTTATTACTGTAATGAAATACCTGAGGCTGAGTAACTTTTTAAAAGAAAACAGGTTTACTTATATTTCTGAAGATAGCGCTGGCATCAATGTGGTTTCAGGTGGGAATTTTTTGAAGATGGCATAAAAATGGAAGATGCATTTGGAGGAGACAGGGCATTGATAGGAAGCCAAAGAGAATAGAAAAGCAGGGGGACTAATTCAGCGTTCCATCAGAACTGCCTTAGTTCCTTCTGAGGAAATACCCACAGTTGCCTAAGGACTCAACCCCACTTCCTGCCTCCTACGGTTCCACTGTCACTCACACAACCACACTGGGAACAGACTTTGATGGACAAGCTTCTCTACTGCCAAAGTGACACCTTGTAGGAGGGTGTTAAACTCAACTAACGGTTACTTAATTAAACACCTATTATATGTATGACATTAGATTAGTAATGTATAAAAAGCAAGATATATATCTCTAGAGGTACTTTAATGCCCAAAGAGGAACTGAAATATTGAAAATTGGCTTTTAAAATAATTGATAATTATTGAATTCTATACTTCAAATACTGTTCTTACCACTTATGGAGAAATCCCAGAAGTAGATCTACGTAGTTACGATTTTATGTGGCACAACTTGAGTCACAGAAAGGCTGAACTTCTAACTGGGGAATCACATAACTAGTTGAGGGCCACCCTCAGGAGCCCATCTGCTTGCTGTCTCTCATAATCTCTGTCAGCAGAGTGGCTGAAGGAAAGGGTGGAGGAAGGTCAGAGGCCAAGGTACAGAGTTGGCTCATCTGTTTCTCAGAGTTCTTATTTTCTATAAATCAAAGCAATGTCCTATTTGCAGTTAGAAACCACACAGCCATCTTGGGTGTGGGAGGAGTAAAACATTTCTGAGACCTTGAAGGCAGAATGAAGCATTGGCCCGAGACCATTCATTTTTTCTTTGCTTCTGAATCCACCAATAATGAGTAGATACAAGATGGTCTCAGATGACCCACACGAGTTTAGTTTCCCAAGGAATCACATCCCACTGAACCATCTTATGAAAACAAAATGTAGAATGGCAGCATCTTTGCAGGATGAAGATGGCTTTGTGTCTTGGTTCAGGTGTAGACGTCTCTGAAATCAGCTGAGTGTGTCCAATCAGTGCTTGACCCCAACACAGTTATTCAGTGTCCCTTTACTAACTGGGATGCCGCACAGGAAGATAGCTTAGTGCCCCTTAATGTAAAATACCAGCATGTTATCCTATTCTGTTGGCTCATTTGCATTTCGCTTCTTTCTTCCTCTGGAATCCTTGCGTGTAATTTTCAAGTAACCCCAGGAAGAAGTTATTTAAATCTGTCTTGCAATCAAATTCTTCACCACAGTGTCCCGGCTTCCGTGATGTTCCTTTAACCACCTGCCTACCACACTCTTCTCTCCTGCCTTCCTTGTCTACCAGGTCACCTCATTTGCCAAAATAAGGTCCATTAAATCTTTGTGGCTCCTTCTCATGCCCTGGGTCACTTGGGGATTTACTTTATATTGGTGAAAAATCATCAAATGAACTGGCAATTAGTTTTTTTTCTCTCCTAACCTCAAATCTAAAACCAAGAAGTTACTCAGGACTAGTGCATTAGCCCCACCATGTCTTCCAGTACCTCATGCATCACCACCTCTCTCATCTTCACTGTTGCCTCATGGTCTCAAAACAGTCACTGGAGATACGACACTACTGTCTGTATTCCGGGAAAGAAGAATAAAGAATAAAGGTGCAAACTTTAAAACCTCTTTCAGGGGCAGGGTGTTCTAGCTGGACACCAGTATGTTTTGGGTGATTTTCCCCATAGCTCCAGGAATAATGAGTCATAAGATTCAAGATAATTATTTACAAATACCTAGGCCATATAGCTAGACTCATTTCTGACTATCTCATAACTTAAAATAACCTATTATACCAATTTACGTTTTGCCACGTGGCTGGTTACATGAGCTCAGGTACCATGAATCTCTCTTCCTCACATCTTGGCAGTGAGTTTCTCCCAAGCCTGGCCCTATCCCAGAACCCCTTCTGCCCAGAATCTTATTTCCTGCCTAAGCTGAAGGCAACAATTTTTTTTAATTGACAGGTGTTGGGTCCATACAATACACAAGAGCTACAAGAGCTTTTTTTTTTTTTCTACAACAGGGTAAATGGCTTAGTCAATCAAGTGACTGACACAAGAACATGAGGACCTGAGTCTGAATGGAAGGTACCCTGCCCCAATACTCGGAGAAAGAAGATAAAGATTGGCAGGTCTCTGAAAGGCCATTGATCAGCCATTCTGATCAAATTGATGAGTTCCAAGTTCAGCGAAACACCCCACCTGGTAGCAACCTCTGGCCTATACATTCACTCACACATACACATGTGTGTGCATCTACAAGCACCCAGAAACACATTCACATAAGAACTTACATCCACCCCACCAATCCTTTACACAAGTTTCACAAGACTTTGGCCAGTCTTAATTTGTTCTTAATTTTCTTAAGAAGCCATCTTCAAATGAGGCCAGAGGAAGTCGATATTTTTAAAAAGTGAGGTAACTGTCCAATGTAAGTGTTCTGTTACTCGAGAGATAAAAATGGAATCCATTAGTTGGCTAGCAAGCTTCTTTCTTTGTTGAGAGGGTTTTAAGACATGCCCACAGATCCTTGGTCATGGCTCCAGTTGAGAGCTGGCATGTAAGCTTTACACTTGGAACTTGAGCTTGTTGTGGTGACCATTATAAACAATGGGATGTAATGGCAAGGGATCCTGGATGCTTCAGGACCACAGACCCCAAATGACACAGATCCAGAGGATGAAAGCTCGTGGTCCTTCCTGGCCACTGATGCAAATCCTGGGGTCCAAAGGCTGAAGATGATGCAAGGGCAGGATGTGTGCCACACCAGGGAGGGTGGGAGGATTCTTTGTGACTTCTTTACTTTGTCTGTTTCTACCTGAACTTCTGACAGAGTGGACCACGCCCTTTATATTGAAAGCAATTCTCTAAGTCACACACTCACCTCCTGGTCTCCTTGGGAAACACTTTGACAGACATATAGAAACTGTGCTTCCCAGTCTCTAGGCATCCACTTACTCTGGTCAACTTGACCTCTAGAATTAACCATGCCAGAGGCTGGCACGCAGGTCCTGCCTTAACAGGCATTCCCCCCCCCACCCAAAACTCTTGGTCTTAAGGGGTTCACACTGGGATTTTTTTTGAATACCAGTCTAGGTCTTAAAACATTTCTACTGTCAGTTTGGGAAAGAACAAATCTTCATTTCTGATGGAGAATGACTAGAGTCCGTCTTTGCTTTGGAGCTGCCCTTGAAAAAGGTAGCTTGTTAACCTCTGAACAGGCCAGGGGAGGACTAAAGGGCTCCCAGGACAATGCTCAGCCAAGGGAAACTCAGAGGGCAGGTTTTATGGGTAATAGAGCCTCTTCCTTCAGGAATTTTATGGGAAGCTGTCAGGCAGCATGGACTCCGCAGCAGATGCTGCCCAGCTGCCTGGTATCTAAAGGCCTTGATTGGAAAGCATATTCTCTGCGGGGTCTTGATGTATTTTTAAGAAGACAGGCAGAAATTACTTATTCCTCTTGGTGTATGATTTCTCATTTTTCTTCCAGCAGAAATGGGGAGTGGATTGCTCTGGGATTTGCGAGCTCCCTGAGCATTCCAGAGGGTGGCAGTTAGAATGACAGTAATGACTTAGGTCTCCGCAGAGGGTGGTCCCTTCATTACTGGGCCAGTCTGAGCTGTGGTTCCATAGTCACTCACACCCTGCCATGCCACTGCTTAAATTCCCACTCTGTCCATCACAGCTGGGGCTGTGGAGGCTCCGATAGCTTTATGCTTTGCAAGCTAGCTCTTCTCTCATTGCCACTGCCTGTCAGCAACACCTGCCATCTCCCCCAATGGGAGGTAAGCTGGAAGAAATCCTGCAGAGCTCCTTTCTCTCTCTCTCTCTCTCTCTCTCTCTCTCTCTCTCTCTCTCTCTCTCTCTCTGTCTCTCTCTCTGCCAGCACACATGGACACACACAAAAGCATCCATGCATGCATGCACATATACACACATAAACAGATAAGGAAACTTGAAATTAAAAGAACATTTGAGCAAGCCAAGAAATAAGTAAGCAAGGAGCTTTTGGATGTAGAGAGAGTCAGCCCCATCTGCTTAAGCTTGGTTAGGGATACAGAGCCCCTAATCATCATGCAGAATCCCAATGAACCCCTTTCCACAATTTCATTACACAAGACACATCTTTCTCATGTTTTCATTAAGGAGTAAACATAATTCCTACAGTGACCATCTATTTGTGATATGCTACAACACATCATGTTGAGCAAAAGACAGCAGGGCCTGCGATGGCTCAGTGGGTCAAGGCATTTGCCTCATGTGCCTGATGACTTGAGTTCCATCCTGGAACCTATGTGAAGGTAGAAGGCGAAAACCGGCCCTGTAATGTTGCCCTTTGACTTCCCCACACGTGCTTCTCCTCTCTCTCTCTCTCTCTCTCTCTCTCTCTCTCTCTCTCTCTCTCACACACACACACACACACACACATACATACATACAAATGATAAATAAAATAAAATACGTTTTAAAGACTGTAGACGTAATTGAATATTATCTATGAGTGCAATTTGTAAAGTGCAGGAAAATATAAAAAGAAGAGGAAGAAGAAGAAGAAGAAGAAGAAGAAGAAGAAGAAGAAGAAGAAGAAGAGAAGATGGGAAGAAATGGGATTTATACATTCATACACATACAAGTACACACATGTATACAGTCATGGGAAAGTATTAGATTTATAAATAGATTATAAATACAGAGTTATATATAACTTTTCTGTTTGAAACAACTACTATTTTACTCTCTTACTTCAAGGGAATGGCTGTCTTGAGTCTAGATGACAGATACTAAGTACTCAGCTCAATTGTTCCAATACCCCACACATCTCAATCTAAATAAATCTGGAGGCATTCAGAACTTGATTTGTACCCTTGACGAATTCAGATGACAGTGAATTGGCATCAGTTCCATTTATGCCGTCCACTCCAGGCTCCCTTCCACCAGTATGGCTCTCTCAGGACCTGGGAGAAGCCCAGCTGTTGAGCTCAGCTGCTGCCACAGCAGCCGTGGTTTAATAGCCTCACCAATGTTTCCCATCAAGGCCTGCCTTCCTGCCCCTTTGGAGTATGTTCCCTTCAGACTCAGTGCCATGCTAACGCAGGTGTTGGTGGGGTGGTGCAAAGAGGAAAGCTGTGCTGGAAATCCCAAACTAGCAGAAACTGGGGCTCTGATTTTCACTCCAGATTATTACCCAGGATGGGGGGGGGGGGAGTCATTTATCCCTAATGTATGTCTTCCTGAAAACTGACCTGTTTCTCTTTTGAATTAATCTTAATTTAAAAAGAAATAAGGCACGATTCTTTGATGAGTACTCCCATATGACCCCTTGGTCATTTGGGGGCTCAAGGACCTAATTCCTTGAACATACTCTACAGAAATTGCTACTTCATTGACTCCAGACTGCACCTTATTACTGGGCCTCTTTCACAGAGTTCTGATTCACTTAGTCTGGGATGAAGCCAGGGAACTTGTATTTTCAACATATGCCCCACTATTTTTGCTGACCCAGCAAAACACTAGGCTAGATGATTGTTGTAAATAGTGTGACAAAAGCACTTTTTTCCTTCTTAATTTCCAACCCATTATATACTGATTCCTTTATAAAATATAGCATAATAAACTTAAATTACTAAGAAGAGATGTAGGAAAAAAGACAGGAGACAAAGCCTTGTGCTTTGAAATTGCTATAGAAGCTTCTACACATTGAGTCAGTTTCTTTTCGAATCTAAACATGAGTGGTGACAAATAGTTCACGGAACATGCTTTGAATAGCACTTATCAAGCAACCAATTATAAGGCATACTAAGAACACCCCTGGAGAACCTCAGGATCCCTTTAAAGGTCCACATTGTCAAATAACATTCACAACAATGTTATTACTTGTTATTTTAACCCCCTGTCCCTGGAGTGTATTGGAGATTTTCAGGAGCTACCTGCACTGCCAAAGATTGGCCAAAGAGCAACTTGAGAAAGCTATCTTCTATTGAGCCAAACACGATGGATTTGCAAAAATGGAAAGCCTGGCACTCTTGTTCTTTTTTAGAATTGGAAAATATGGTTATTTTCATTAAAATGCTACAATATCTGTTGGCTCTATTTCTTAACAATTAAACTTTATTACACAACCCAACTAGTTTACACAAAAGGGAAAAAAGGTTAAAGGGAAACAAGAGTGAACCTTTTTGTATCTGTTCCATGGGATGGGTGTCCCTAGGTGTCCCTAGCCTGCATGCTGGTCCAGCCTGTTCACTGATCCCCTTCCTGATCCACATGCGCTCAAGCTGGGTTTGAACCTGCTGCTCCTCTCTGTCCTCTCTGCCTGCCTGTCTGTCCTCTCTGTCCTCTCTGCCTGTCTCTCATGTGCAAGGAGCGGTCTCCCTCTCCCACTGAGGGTCGATTAGAAACACAATAGTCCAGGTGGAGTCCCCAGGTCTGCTTCCTGAATTCTAGGCCCAGGATGGCTCCACCCAGTCTATCTCAAGGTTAATCTCAGAGAGTATCCATGGTGTGTTCAAGGGCAAAGCCCTTTGAGATTGCTTTCTCCTGTGACAAAGCTTATAATCCTTCGCACAAATATCCATGCATTTATAACTTACCTTAAAATCAGTATATTTAAAGTCTTTCCATTTGTATGTCTATGTAGTAATTATAGATTGTGCAACCCACAGGAGGAAAATTTGTTGGGTGCCCTTCCTAGCTTTCTATAGAAGGGCCCCGGGCCTACACAATTTGATAACTACTGGCTTCGACCATCTTTTGAGAACTCTCCTGGACTGGGAATGTCAGGCCTCCCATCAGTGCCTCCAGCTGTGGGGCAGTCCGAGTGGACTAAGGCTACTGTTTTTTTTTTTTTTTTTTTCTGTGTTGAACACCATGGGAGGAAGGGTTTAAGACGGCTTTGGTCGTTTTCTGTAATGGCCTCTAGGTAGTTTCTGCAATTGCATCCCAGGTCTCCTAGATCACAAGGTAGCCATTTCAAATCCTTCCCATTCCATTTCCAGGGTAATAATAGACCAGGGAGATCTCAGCCCTCTTGTCCACAGGCTTTTTCGGTGGGCCCTATACCCTTTTCTGGATACACCTCCTCCTCTTCCCTCCCTTCGTTTCTTCCATGCTTTTAATTAGGTATGATAGTGAATGTGAAACAAAAAAATGTTAGCACCAGCTGCAGATGAAAGACTGGGTCTTGGTAGAGTACAGGTAGGGCAAAGGGGAATTGATCTCGGGAGTAGAAACAATAGCATGGTGGGTCCTGACTCTGCTTTACATTTGCATCATTACTGTGACAGACCATAATACAGCTGGCATATCCTGGACATTGCATGTGTTGAGCGCCTAAGTGCTTAACACATATCAACTGATTTAGCTGCTGAAATACCAACTAGAGGATGGGGCTATCAGACCCATTTAGCAGAATTGTACACTGAGACATTGATGGTTAGCATCCTTGTTAGTAAGAAAAGCAAGTTTTGACCCTAGAAAAATCTGTCACCCAAACACACACCCTCTACTATATGCCACTGGAAAATGGTCATATAGGAGCACACAGCAGAGTCACCCCTAGGAGTCACATTGGTTTTCTTCCTCTTAATAGGTTTTGCCTGCCAGAGAGAGAGTGTATTCAGATGTTGGTGACTAAGATGTGAGGGTGAATATGCAGATGTGAGGAGGATACAGGCGTTGAAGAAACTAAAAGGCTAAAAGAGAATGAGTATTTAAGAGTCTGATGAGAAGCAGGCCGTGGTGGTGCACGCCTTTAATCCCAGCAGAGGCAGGTAGATCGCTGTGAGTTCGAGGCCAGCCTAGTCTACAAAGGGAGTCCAGAACAGCCAAGGCTACATAGAGAGACCCTGTGTCAAAAAAAATAAATAAATAAAATAAAGAGTCTTATGGGGTGGTGGGGCCAACTCCTTTGAAGTGTTGTGAGGATGGAGGAAGCCCTGAATGTGTGGGCATAGATTCCTCCCCACTGATATTTATTGCCTGAAGACTCTTCCCCTACAGAGACTGCTCCTGCCAAGATTAGCTAAACCCCTTCCCTTAATAAAGCTGTCCTGTAAACCTTGACTCCTTGTTTATCTGTATGTAATAACTCAGCTGTATGCAAAACCTCCACCTCATGTTTGACTCTACATAACAAACTCTCAATTTCCAGGGTGCTGTGGTTTCTCCAGCAGAGAGATCCCATGATATGACCAAACCATGAGATCCCAGAACTTGTATGTTTGTGTCTGTCTTTTTTCAGTTCCCTTGCCACATCAGTTAAGTCCATCCCTGGGATCCATTCTGGGTGGATACACAAGCTGTAATGGCTCACCACCATGATGTTCATATAGTAAGCATTCCGTGTATATATACCTCAGAGCAGATGCAGACCTGGGCCCCATGAAAAGCTATTGAGATGGAGGGGGATTAGCCAGGACAAGGCTTAGATGGTAGAGCTTAGAAAGTCAGAACCACACGAATAGAGAACTTGAGTGCTGAATTGCCCCTTAAGTTAGATCCGGTAGGAATGGACTTGTCCCAGGACTCCAACTATGCTTTACTGTTTTCAAGTAATTAAATATGGAATGGAACCCCAGTATGAACACTGCTATGGAGTTGAACTCTTGGTCAAAGACATTCCTCCAAATAGATTTCCAAGAATCTACATGGAAGTTATATGCATTCTCCCACCATCTGCCAACAGAGCATAATCTAATCAAACTGAAATAATAGGTATCTCATGTCCAGATGCTAAGTGAAATTGAAGCGGTCAGCCCTATACCCAGGCTTTTTCAGGTAGCAGTCAGTTGTCATACTTTTTTTTTTTTTTTTATATAGTGTTGATTATAGGAGACCTGCTTGTCATTGTTGGTGACAAAGGAAGGCCATCCAAGCCAGCATAAGCAACAATTAGGAGATAAGTAAGCCCACGGTGCCTGGGACAAAGAATCATGTGTTTTCTCAGAATAATAACTCTCTTAGGCTAGTGCAGCAGTGGATTCTGGGTCTGTCATGGTACCTATCAATCTGTCAGTGTATATTGATCTCTGAGGATTGACTGTTTGGAGCATATCTTTTGTGGCCAGCACTCCCTGAGGCAGGAGCTCTATTTTAACTATTTCAGTTCACACTGGGTCTCCATCTAACCCAGAGACTGAAAACTCAGGCTTTATAAAGGGCTTGTTCCCTATTAGCTAAACATAATGTGGGAAATTTGGTATATTTGCTGCCCGAATATCCCCAGAACAGGCAATGATGACCAGTAGGGAAGGAGCCAGGATAAGACATGGACTAAGCTAGAGTCACACTTCAGCATGATGGCCCAGAGAACTCTGAAACATGAATTACACCATCTTGAGGCAAGGAAGCCAGTGCCAGCCTTTTGTTCAGTATGGTACTCAATTATCTATGGTGCCTGCATCTTAGGAGGAAGGGCACACGCTCTACCAGGGAGGCATCTCACAATTGACTGGGAATAGTCACCTGTAGAATGGGGCAGCTAGGAACTGATGCACTTATAGAAAGTAGGGGATGGAAGTCCTTGGCCAAGCTGCAGACACTATGCCTTCAATTTATCTGTGTTAGGGTATGAGCAGCCGAACATTAGAAAGTGATAGCTGAAAGCTGGATGTGGTGGTGAAGGTCTTTAATCCCAGCACTTAGGAGGTGGAGTTTGGTGACAGCCTGGTCTACAGAGCAAATTTCAGGACTGCCAGGGCAACATAGAGAAAACTTGTCACAAAAATCAAAATAATAATAATAATAATAATAATAATAATAATAATAATAATAATAAT
>OU015742.1:6694948-6722616 GCA_907169655.1 Acomys percivali | reverse complement strand
AAGAAGAAGAAGAAGAAGAAGAAGAAGAAGAAGAAGAAGAAGAAGAACTAAGCCTTTTGTACTCAATGGCTGGGTCAGCCTTGCTGGTTTGTTTATCTGATATTCTAAGGAAAATAAAAACTGGAAAGATAGATATCAAGGTGAAATTCCTGATTTCTAAGTGTTGGCAATCACCAGGAGGAGTGAATAAAAGTGTCATGTAAGTCTGCAGTAGGCCAGTTGTTTGGAATCCTTACAGCTTTCCCTAAGGTGTGTGCTGCAACCCAGAGCTAGAGAGATGGATGTGAGTACGAAACACAGCTCTGCTCCATCCCTGTACCCATGGGCTCTGCACCGTAGATTCCACTAAGCACAAACAGAAGATATTCAGAAAACAAAAACAACTGCATCTGTACTGGTATATCCTGCCTATTTCTTGTCCTTATCACCTAACCGATATAACATAACCACAGCTTATGCAGCATACACACTATAGCAGGTAACACAGGTAATCTAGAAGTGGTTTTAGAATATATGGATGAATATGGAAAATATTAGCAGGGTTTAGGAGCCACTGCAATCCTGAGCTGTCCTCAGAGGATACCGAGGGGGCAACTGTGCTGGGAGTAAGTTAGAATTCAGTTCTGCCTCAAATGGCAGAAAACCAAGTATGACAATTTTTAAAAAGAGAATAGAAGTCTTTTTCTTTTCTTCTGTAACATAAATGGAGGCAGAAAATAAGTTATTCAGCCTTGGTAGGCGATTTCCAAATCCTCAGGGATGTGGGCTCCTTCTGCATTGTTGCTCAACCGTGTTTGAAGCACGCTTTCCCCCTGTGACCACTGTGCTCTCTCCCAAGGAGGCCGCAGTGCTCTGTTGAAACATGGCTAGTCCTAACTGAGATGCGCTGTGCTAACTCCACATCAAGTCTCAAAGACTTAGTGCAGGAAAGGAGAGAGCGCCAGAAGTTACTTGGCCCTGTCTATTTTCCTTAAGGCGCACATTAGAAAGTTCGGAGGCAGCCTGGGGATGCGGCTGTATCATGTAGACTTCGATGCGACATTTCTTTACTGATACTCATTAGCCCAGTAGTCAGTACCAATCTCTAAGGATTGGCTGTGGCTGCTTGAAGTATACCGCTTCTGGCCAGCACTGCCTGGTGCACAGGGTCGGGTTCACTTGTTTCAGTTCACTCAGCTTCTCGTCCAAACCCAGAGATTGACAACTCTGCTTTTGATGACGAACTGGTCCCTCCTCGCGAAGCCTATTCTTGCCCTACCTTAAAGACCGTGGTGCTCACATGCTTTCCTCGCCAGGCAGCACTGCGACCCTCAAGAAGCCCCCATCCTTGTAGGTAGGACTCTCCTCCAGCTCTCTGTTCATCGGCTTCGAACAGATTCTCTCATGAGTCTTCCTCGTGTTTTCTTAGAAGCTCGCGATAGTCTCCGAAGCTCAGTGTTCCCAACAGGTCTTAGCTCTTACGACTGAGTGGTGCTTTCTTAATCTTGGGGTGAAGTAAAGCCTATAAAGGAAGGTGACGCATTCTTTGACTCATACCCCTATGTTTTGTCTTACTGGTTTTCTTCTTCTTCTTCTTCTTCTTCTTCTTCTTCTTCTTCTTCTTCTTCTTCTTCTTCTTCTTCTTCTTCTTCTTTTGGTTTTTCGAGACAGGGTTTCTCTGTGTAGTCTTGGCTGTCCTAGACTCACTTTGTAGACCAGGCTGGTCTCGAACTCACAGTGATCCACTTGCCTCTGCCTCCCGAGTGCTGGGATTAAAGGCGTGTGCCACCACGCCCGGCTCTTACTGGTTTTCTTCTTATAAAAATATAAAAACCTATAGTAACAGATAGTGATGTGTCTCATCTTTTTTCGTCCTAGGTGTGAATTAGGTCAAAATGCATCAGTTAGCGATTCTCTCTACAAGGAGGCAGCTGGGTGCTTGAGGTTATTCTGATGAGATAGCAGGAGGCTCAGCATTTTATGACCTTCCCTGTCTGGATCTGTAGCCACATTTTGTCCTTCAGTTTTCAGAACTATTTGCTACGGTCCTGAGAAAGTCTCAATGCTTTTTACTTTTTATTATGCTATAGATGGCATAATAGCAACACCTTTTGGATGTGACTTAGGAGGGGGTTTCAAATGGGTGTTTCCTATGCCTCTCTTTCAAGGGCCTTTTTTTCTAGAACAATGATATACATTTCATTGTAGAAGAATTTATGGTGAAATATATTGGGGATCGGTGTATTAGAATAAATATTGAAGAGCTTGTAGGAATGTGAATGTTTGATACATGAATGAGCTGTAAGTCCACATTCATGTATCAAACCACATTTTATAATAATTCATAACACACGCTATCCAAGAAGGTAGATAGAGAGACCACTGACCAAAACTACCTGCCATTGGGTTTTCTGTGGAGAATGAAGCTCTTAACACTGGAATATAGTATAACTGTTAAAATACACCAATTTGTTTACATATTATTTTTCTGGAAAGCTGACCATGATAGGTAGAAACAAAACTTATCATAATATGTATAAATTACTTTGTAGTTGCTGAAAGATAGCAAGTGTGTGAATAAAATATGTAACCAAGCATCACACAGTATTTACAATAAGACTAGGGAGGGCTGGTGGGATGGCACAGGAGGTAAAAGGACCTGATGATGTGATCCCCTAATCCCATGGTAGAAAGGGAGAATTAACTCCTAGGGTCTGCCCTTTGACCTTCCACGAGTGCTGTAAAGAGGTTAGATACTTGTCTACTATACGATAAGTTTTTTACCCTTAATCACGAGAGGGAAAGTTATCAAGGAGAAGGGTTTAATGTCATCTGTTAAATTTACATATGAATGGTTTGTTTAACTTTTCCCTAGTTCTCTGTGCTTTAAAATAATATGGCAATCTTAATCTAAATAAGGTGGTATGGGCTATAGTCTCAGAGCTTGGAGGGCTGAGGAAGGACAATCCTGAGTGTGAGGTCATTCTCAGCTACACAGGCAATTGTAGCACTGGGCTAAGTAGTGAGAGCCGGTCTTAAACAAACTAGCACATAAATTCAAAAAAACAAAGGGGATAAAACCTTGAACACTCACAATGAGAACACAACTGAAGTACTTGGTTCCTATGCCCTTTAGCTCCTAATATTAAAGACTTAAGTGAATTCCAGTATGCTGGAGCCTTGAGACTTATTTTTATCATGAGGAATGTTTTATCCGTCACTTAAATTTGACCATTAGTTTTGGTTTCCTGGAAGAAAAAAAAGTGCACCACTCTCAGCTTTCCAACTGCAGGCAAGAGTGTTGACTGGAGACATACACTGCAGGGAATACATGAAGAATGGAGGCTCGAGGTGACATCTAATTGCTGCGGAGCGTAGAGAGTAGAAAAATGAGAATGTCTACGAGGAATTTCTCTCTCCTTCTTCCACCTCCTGACTTTACATCAACTGAAATGGAACAATTTGCTCATTTTCTTTCTTAACTATACCAGGGAGATGTTTTAATAAGCCCTTGCTGGCCAGCTTCTGGTACCTCCAATAGATTCTTCCAATCAGTCAATTTTGTCTTTGTTGTCTAGAGAATGCCGTTATGTCTTGTGAGAAATGAGGAAAGTCTTATGGTTAAGTTAAAAAGCGATAATCCTGGATGACAAATGCATGTGAGAGCTGGAGTGAAAAATATTTAATGTACCAACGAGTTAGGACTATCATCTTGTTTCCAAACAAAGACAAGTCGCCATGGGTGCCTTGTCACAGACCTTCATTCTCTCCTCTTTCTATGTTGCGCTTACTGGCTCCTGACTCTTTAGCCATGACAGCAAGGGACGATAAGGGTTGTTGAAAGGACTGGAGTCAGGTCTTATGTTGAGTGGTCCCCTTGGGAAGAGTAAATGCTTGAAGGATCAGCAGGGAACTTGATGAGTGAGATAGAAGATGCCTTAGTCAATGTTTTATTGCTGTGAAGAGACACCATGACCAGGGCAACTCTCATAAAGACAAACATTTAATTGGGATTGGCTGGCTTACAGTTTTAGTAGTTTAGTCCATTATCATCATGGCAGGAGGCATGGCAGCATGCAGGCATGTATGGTGCTGCAGGAACTGAGAGTTCTAAATCTTGATCTGAAAGAAGCCAGGAGACTGTGTTCTGCACTGAGAGTAGCTTGAGCATTTATATTACCTCAAAACCCTCCTCTAGTGACATACTTCCTCCAACAAGGCCACACATACTTCAACACTTCCTAATACTGCCATATTAATCATATTAATCTATGGGGCCATACATATTCAAACCACCACATTAAACTTATCTTGGTTAGGGTTTTATTGTTGTGAAGAGACATCATGACCAAGAGAACTGTTATCAAGGCAAACATTTAATTAGGGCTACCTTAAAGTTTCAGAGGTTTAGGCCATCATCACCATGGTGAGAAGTATGGCAGTGCCCAGGCAGACATGGAGCGGAGACGAAGCTAAGAGTTCTATATCTTGATCTGAAGGCAGCAACGAGGAGGAGACTGACCTTAGCTTGAGCATTTAAGACCTCGAAGCCCCGCCTCCACAGTGACACACTTCCTCTAACAAGGCCTCCTCCAATAAGGCCACACCTCCTAATAGTGCCATTCCTAAGAATATGAGTCTATGGGGACTATACCTATTCAAACCACCACAGGAAGGAAGGAAGCCAACCTAAGGCTCTGATCTGCTATGGATTCATAGTTGATGTATTAAGGAGGGAAACTTAGGCTCTTATCTTTCCTGTTAGTCACTTTTCATTTGCTGTGGTAAAGTATCTGTGAGAAACAAGTTTAAACATTTCAGTTTCAGAGCTTGCAGTCTGTCACTCAGGTAAGGGCATGGTAGGGCAAAGCAGCTCATCTCATGATGTCTAGGCAGCAGAAAAAGAGGATTGCTAGTCAATAGACCTTTTCTACCCCACCCCCTTTGTTTATTTCATTCTCACCAGGTACCATTGTGTGATGCTACCTGCATTCAGGGAAGGTCTTCTCCTCTTAGTAGATTGTTCATAGACACATCCAGAGGAATGTTTTCCCACTCTCCTAGCCAGTCTTCATCTCACCAAGTCGGTGCTCAAAATTACCATAACTTCCTTCTATTCTCATTTCTCTTCTGTGGCTGAGCGTGTCACACAATTCCTTGGAGGATGCTAAGTACTTGTAGTATATGCCTAGGAAAGATGTCTGCCAAGGGAATGTGGATGAGGTGCATTTCTCTGGTTCTAAAAGTTAGATTTTAGGCTGGAGAGATGGCTCATCCATTAAAGGCTAGTCTCACAACCAAAAATAAAAGTTAGATTACATCATTTTCCCATTGATGTTGGAATAAAGTATAGGGAAAGAAGTGGAGAAAAGCAGAGACGAGCAGATGGAAAAGGGATGGAAAGGGGGGCAGAGAAAGGCAGGCGTATATGTGCACATGTATATGAGTGTGACTCTGTGTGTGTGTATGTTTGTGTGTTCCCATAATTCTCTATGGTAAATGATAATGTGCTAGCAAAAATATCTTTCACAACAGATTAATTGTACTGACAACACTTGCAATCATTTACATAACAATAAATATGTAGAGCTTACAAAGAAGAGGCAAAGACGATACCTTGAAGATAGTTGCTCCTTGCTAAGTATTGGTCCTCACGTTGATTGTTACACGCAGACTGATTTTGTCAGTGGACCTGCGTGTGCTTTTCCTCTCTCTTCAGAGGACATCACTGAGGCACTGAGGCACAGAGGAGCTGTGATTTGCAAGCCATCATTTGTGACAAAAATAACTTCCAAACTACACATTCTTTCTTTTACAGACTATTACATAATTCAGAATCGCCAATAACAATTAAAACTTTAAGATGTAAACTTAGAGTGAGCCCAGACATTTGCTGAGCACTCTCAACTTTGCCTTTGGCACAGCAGGAATATCATCATGTAAATTTGGCTTGATCTGTTGGATTGGTATCAAACTAATTATCCACCAAAGGCCAAAAATGCTTTACATGGAATAAGAGCCCATCTAACCTCCGATGGGGTCCACACATTGTGACCTGCACTCCAAGTTTCCATGTAGAGGTACCAAACTCTGTAAGGACTGGAAATTGAGCATACTCGCTGATCTTATGCCTATTGTAGAGGGCAATGATCTTATTAGGAAATCCACCCCACTGGCACCAATTGGTGACTGCACCAAACTACTTTGTGGGGATACCTGTAAGGATTCCACTTGGAAACTCTTACTAAGAATTGATGACTTAGGCCAGGTCCTTTAGAAGTTGAGCCTGCAAACTAGGAAAGAGTCATCATTAGCCAACTGTATGAGAATACAGCAAACAAAATATGAAGAGAGAAGATGAACGAGGAGGTGATCTCAGTGGGAGGTGAGTAGCTAGATCTGACTGAAGGTTCTAGAGAGTAAACTGCAGGGCATTGAGCTAGTAAGGAGCAGGGCTAGCTCAGGTTGTGTGGCCCATGCTGTGTCAATGTCTCACCTTTGGTAAAGTGGGGAACTTCATGTGTGATCGGCTCGTGAGTGATCAGAGGCAATTTCTTGAAGAGGTAACATGACATTGGAGTTTGTGGTTGCACACACTTATGAGTAACCACAATCTGGACAGCGTCCCAGGATTATCTACTTCACTTTGAAGGTAATTTATTTCAAATGGGGTTGGGGAACAATGTCCTCTATATAAATATAAGAGGAGTGACTATCCCTGAGGACATGTTGACTACAAATTAAAAAGTTAGCAAAAGCAAGCAAACTAGTGCAGAAGCTAGAGAAGCAAGTCAAACAGACCAATTAACCTGGCAATGATGTCGACATGTATGTGTGCACGTATGATAGGCACGAGCTACTCAATCATCATCTTTGTTCTCACCAAGAACCTATACTTTGTGGACTTATTCTTCTGTAAGTGTAAAAAGATCCTGGAGTGAGGTATGATTCAAGATACCATAAAATTTTGGCAAGGTTTGTTGGTTTGACAACTTTATGAAGGACTCTTTCCAGGCAACTCATGTGGTCTAATTCTGCTCATGTCAAAGTGATCCAAGGATGTTGGGAGCCCGAGCAGAGTGCTTTATCTCCCGGGAAGACAGCCAGTATTTCCTTGTCATACTGAGTGATGATGTGCTAGCTTTATTGCTGCAAGCACCTGATACAAGGAAGAGGTGACTTCCCTTAGAAATAGCCATGATTCTGATATCTGTACCCAACCTAGCACACTCACTAAGACTCTTGTTCAGCTTGCTCTTTTCTCCTACTTAGTTCCAGCTATGTAATGGAAAGAGCCTCACCTCACTGAATACCTAATGATCAACAAATATTTGTCAAATGAATATTGAGTTGTTAAGTTCTCCACTCCACAGCTACCTGTGTGGGTCTGTTTGTACAGCTATAACAGAGGAGCCAAGGCTGGCTTACAAAGAATAGAACTGTATTTAGCTTATTATTTTTGGAGACTGGAACTCCAAGATCAGGGGACCTACATCAGCTGAGGGCAATCTTCTGAATCATAACATGATGTCATAACTGTGATGGGATAGCAAGTGACAGGAGGGACCAACTCATCCTTTGTAAGGACCTCATTATTTTCATAACACTCTGTGATAACTGCATCAACCTAGTGACAAAGTCAGAATCTTTATAGCCTAATCATCACCTTAAGGTCTCACCTCTCAACACTGTTACACTTGGGATTGAGTTTCTGACACACTGTGACATGTGTCATTGGGAGATTCTGGAAACACTTGGGAGCTACATTTAAACCATAACACCACTCATTTATACTCTGTTCTCTGAGATGAAAACTGAAACCCCTGTGGTTGCTTTTACAGGTAGATTACTGCCACCGGGAGAATGCAAGGGGGATCAGAGATCTAGAAGACAGTGGAGTGATGAGGACAGACCCCATCACCCTGTTCACTGCCATGATACTCTTTAGAGTCCCAGAAGTAGCATTTTAATGGTGCCACTAGCTAAGACAGGCTCTTAGCTTCTTTCTTTCTGCTGCTGCTGCTGCTCCTCCTCTTCTCTCCTCCTCCTCCTTTTCTCCTCCTCTTCCTTCTCTTTTCTCCCTTCTCATCATCTCTTCAGAAGGACCAGTATCAGCCAGGCAATCCATCTTTCTCACAGATTTGCACCCTTAGTCTGGGGGGGGGGGCTCATCCTAGTTTCCAGGAGCACTGATTTCCTCTTTTGTCTTCATAGCCATTAGGATAGGATCTCTTTCCTAGGGTTCCAGCTTCAGCACTTTCTTTCTCCTTCTCTCCTGTATCCATGTAGGTCTGTTCTCTTTGTTATATGGCCTTGGCTTTTCTCACTGGATGCTGATTCTGACATTAGCAGAGACAATGAGCATGTTGAATAATTACCCCACATTTATATATCTTGAACATATTAAAAACAAAAACATACAGCCATCCCTTAGTATCGATGGAACTTGATTCTAAAACCCTTTTTGGACATCCAAATCCAGGGATACTGAAGTCACTTACATTACATGGCATAGCATTTGGTATAACATCCTCCCATGACCTCAAAATAACTGCTAGGCTAGTTTGAATACTTAATGCAATGACATCCTATATAAATAGTCATCCTGATGTACTGTTGAAGGAAGAATGACAAGCATTCTTTACATGGTAAGATGCATGCTTTTTCCTGAAGCTGCATGAAGCTACAGACATGGAGGGCAGACTGGAGACTGTTGTCAGTCAGCTTGCTTTAGAAGTCTGAGTTGTTTAGTCTCGCTCAAATTTTTTAATCCATACGCAACAAAATCCACTGTTTTGTGCATGATTCTATGATTTTAAATGAACATAGCTGCATGACTTTTACCATCAAGACTTAGAATGACGATGTTACCCCCCAAACTGTCCAGTGTCCCCATTACAGTCAATTTTCTTCTTCCCCTACATCTCGATAACCCTTTATCATTCTCTATTTTTATAATTAGCATTTTGAATCTGCCACATTTTTTTCTTCAGCATACTTCAGATGAGATCAGCTCTGCTTTTATCCAAGAAATCTATTCATTTTTCTATTCTTAAGCACTATTCCAGTGCACAAGTGCACAGTAGCTTTTCTATTCACCAAACAAGAGACCTCTGAATTGTTTCTTATTTTAGGCACCTATGAGCTAAGCAGGTATAAACTTTCACATAATGCTTTTATGTGGTCATGTATTTTTGTTTTTCTTAGACAATTGCCTGGAAGTGGGAAGTCTGTACCAGGTTGTAACTATTAATACATAGTAATGCTGTTCCAGAGGACTGACTCTTAGTGCATCCCTTCCAGCAGTGAGTGAGCACTTTAGCTGCTTCCCATCCACCTCCGCATTTGGCAGCATTAGTTTCTTTTTGCAGTCTCTGAAAAAGGCATTTAGTGATTTGGTACCTCGTTGTGATCTTTGTCTGTAAAGTAGAGATACCGATGGGCTATCCACATTAAAAGGATTGTTGTACAAATTAAATGGATTAATATATGTCACATACTTATGTGTTAATTACTATTGCGATTATCTTTCTGAGAGCTAAGTCACCCTTCTTAGCTACTTGGTGCTCACATTGTCTGGAAAACAAAGCTGAGAGGTCAGCCCACAGGCTCCAGGCAGTAAGCCTTGAGACCTTCTGCTTTACTTCTTCAATCCCCTCAAATCATTTCTTCGCAGCTATTTTTAGAAGCCATTCCATATATAATGCAAGGCCAGCCCTGCCTGTGCCAAAGTCCAAATTCTAAAGACAGCATTTGAACTTCAGTGATTAAAGAAAGGTTGCTATAGACTGGAGTCTCATCTCCGTCACACAATGTGCTTTAAATAGGAACACCGCTTGTGATTTGTGCTATCTGGATTTGCTCTGCAGTGCGAGCTGCATCGTCAACATTAAGATAAAATTACCCTGCAATCACAAACATGTGGCTCAAACTTGGAGTCAGGGTACAAGCAAACCTCATTTATCCTACACCGTGCACCTCAAGCACAAACGTACAGCCTTTACTCCCTCTAGTGACACATTTAGGAAGTGGCCTCAAGTATCACACAGGCCTACATGCCTACCGAAATCTAGGGAAACAAATAGTTTCCCCAGGATTTGCGAGACTCATAATATCTGTGTGCTATTGATTGAATGAAAAGAATTTGCAATTCACTTACATAAAGCAATATTGTTGCCTAAGCAACAGGCTGGAACTCAGCTGTAGGAGTTCTGTGAATTATCCTTATTTGGCACTTTATTTTTTATTAAAAAAAAAAAAAAAAAAACAAAAATAAACAAAAGTCGACGAAGCCTGGATTTTGATTCCAAGTGGCCTCTTGGGGGCAGGAAATTCCCTTCTCTCTGCTTTCACCCTCCATGTTTAGAAGCTGTGGCGCTGAATAATGATGCTAGCTGCAACTGGGCATGCTCACTTGAATATAAGGTCTTAACTGGTGAAATTGGTGATGCCATACTCGACAAGTCCAGTACGGTCCAATAGTGAGTGAGTGATGCCATTGAAATATGAGTCACAGGCACATGAGTCGAATATAGGGAAGTCATCAATGACACAGAGGCAGATGGGGTGGCACCTCTACAAGCCAGTGAATGCCACATAGAGGGTTTCCTCAAACTCACAGAGATCTCCCAGACTCTACCTCCTAAGTACTGGGATTAAAGGCATGAGCCACCACCACCTGGCCTCATGGCAGCTCTTGTAAACGAAAACATTAAATTGGACTAGCTTACAGCTTCAGAGGTTAAGTCCACAGTCATATGGCAGGAAGCATAGCAGCATCCCGGTAGACATGGTGATGGAGAAGGAGCCGAGAGTTCTACATCTTGATCCATAGGCACCAGAAGGGACTGTGTACCACACTGGGCATAGTTTTAGCATAGAAGACCTCAAAGCCTGCCCCCACAGTGGCACAATTCCTCCAACAAAACCACACTTCCTCCAACAAGGCCACGCCTCCTCCAACAAGGCCACGCCTCCTAGTAGTGCCACTCCCTATGGGCCAAGCATTCAAACACATGAGTCTATGGCTGTCCAAGGCTGTTCTATCTTTTCTCTGTTTCACTTAAAATTTTAATTTTTTATCATTGACAAATATCACATACTGTAAGCTACATAACTCTTAAGCGAATGATGCCAAATTTTTTTCTTGTAACTATAGCTGTGTGACAATGCTCAGAGCACTTGACATATTCCCAGGTAGCATGCTTTGAAGATATTTACTATTAAAATGCTATAAAGAGAAATATAGATTCTTTATAAAACATTCAGAAAGTACACAGCAATATCAGTTGAAAAGTTCTCACACTATTCTTTATCCTAACAAAGAAGCAGTTTTTGCTAATGGATGGAAGATCCTTTGAGCTATTTCTATGTGGCATTTGCATTTATGTACATGCACAAATAGACAGGTGCACATATGAACAAACTCATACAAACACTTTTTCTACTGTGTCCTGATTTCATAAATATCTTCCTAGAGATTGCTATTTTTTTTAGCCTAATAAAAAGTCCTGCCATCTTTTATTTTCAGTTTATATAGATATACTTGGCAACAGTAGTATTTTGACTACCTCCAATAATTTCTACTTTAGTGTGGAGTACATTTCCAAATGAAGACAGCTTTGAGTGTGGAGAGATGGCAAAGCCTGCTGCTGTAGATCAGCGTTAGAGCACCTGCCTCCAATGTACAGGAACTTGCAATTGATGTCAAACAGCTGGAATATGGAGCCCATATTCTCACAGGCCTTCTTCACCCCACTTCTCTCATTTACAGCCTTGTTGCTAGGGGTACCAAAGGGAAGACCTGTATTTACCAAGTTCCTTTGCGCTTTAGCATGGGGTTGGGGTGCACGTGGTTGAAGTTTTGGTTTATTTAACAACTCAGTTATGTTATGTCAATATGTTTTTGTTTTTAATCCCAAGTATGGGATATAGGACTGCCTTAGTTTATCCACGGATGATAATTGCTTCGTGCGGCTTGGAGAGGGGTGTGGTCTTTGCCAGCTGGAGATAGTTTAGTTCTGAGGATTCAGAGTGGGTGGAAATATGAGAAAGCCCAGAGAGAGAATGTGGAGGGCTTTGAGGAGACGGACAGAGGAGGCAGAAGGCTGCTGCTTCTTCCTGTTGCTATATTTGCTGTTTGCTGTTGCTGGACTCCTAGATATCCTGACAACTAAGATTGGTATTTTCCCAAAGAACCCAATGACCCTACCCAGCAGGAATTAGCTAAAGAGGCTTACGTCTCCTTTTCCTTCTGACCTTTTTTCTCTCCTACCTAGGGTTGGGCAGTTGCAAGGGAGGTAGAGGTTTAAGGAACACCAAATAAAATAGAGTAAAAACAAAACAAAACAAAACAAAATAGTGCATGCAGTGCACTGTGTTTGGAAAGCAGCAAGAGACAAGGATTCATATTTTAACCTATAAGATCCTTGCATTGTGGCAGGGTAGGGTGTCTGTGGCAGGGTAGGATGTCTGTGGCAGGGTAGGGTGTCTGTGGCAGGGTAGGGTGTCTGTGGCAGGGTAGGGTGTCTGTGGCAGGGTAGGATGTCTGTGGCAGGGTAGGATGTCTGTGGCAGGGTAGGTGGTTGTGGCAGAGTAGGGTGTCTGTGGCAGAGTAGGGTGTCTGTGGCAGGGTAGGGTGGGTGTGGCAGGCTGTGGCTTGCCTACAGCTGTGGCTGCAGAGAAACCCATTTATCAGGAAGTACCAAGGTAAAGTGATGTGTTCCCAGAGCTAATGTGGCAATGGCTTACTGACTTTTGAGCACTACAGAACTTTTGTGGTGTGACAGTCCACAGAAGGGTCAGCGGCTTCCTTTTTGTGGCTGAGGAAGTGGCTGCACTGGGAGACTCATTCTGGCGTTTGCCTGGGAGCCTGGCTACTCTCCTCCTGGTGATTTTGGAAGCACCTATGTCCTTGTGATGGGTTTCTTTCTATCTGACACAGGTGGCTTCTCACATCTGCAGTGGTACCGCTGTTGAGTAAAGGGGCTGGGGAAGGACAGAGAAGGGCGAAAAATAGAAGATTCTACACTGGAACAGCACCTCTGAATTATTCACTACATTAATGGAAATGAATCATTTCAATTCATTAATCGATAATGAAATGAATAATAAGCAACAGAGGGTGACCTAAAACATTTCTATTTGGATTTTAATATTGCGTATGAACTTCTAATTTAATGTGATAGTTAATGCCCCAGGAGTTCATATTATTGCTGAGAAATCATGAAGCCATATTGAGTATGGGTGACATCCTGTCTTTCAGGGCTTCCTCACTCAACTTCTTTCTGAATAAGGGTGATTAAAGTCATCTCCCCTCTCTAAGCGTTATAAGGCTATCAGGACATTTTTAACAAACATGGAGCCCCTGTTTGGGTGTGAGTTCCTGTATTCTTTCACTCTTCTTTCTAGCTGCCATCAACTGCTTTGTTCTTTTACGTCTTTCCTGCCACATTTAAAACCATGAGCCAAAGCATACAATTGCTTTTCTGTTGTTGAAAGTATTGGAGTTATCATTACTGGTCAACCTGGTTTTGCTACTTTGTGTGTGTGCACGCAAGTGTGTGTGTGAATGCATGTAAAAGCCAGAAGTCAAGCTCAGGCGTTGTTCCTCAAGCACCATCTGCCTGTTTTTCTGAGACAAGATCACCCACTTAGCCTGGCATTTACCCATTTGGCTAGACTAGCTGCCCATCTGTGTCTGCCTTCCCAGGGCTAGGATTGTAAGTGAGCTCCATCATGCCCTGATTTTTTATGTGGGTTCTGGGGATTAAATTCAAGTTCTCATACTTACAAAGCAATAACTTCATGACTGAGTCATTACGTGACACCCCTGGTCTTTCCCTTTAAATACTTCATTAAATAAAAGCCTACATAATGTGACAGGGGTATGTGACAGTTTGCTTTTGATAACTTCACACAAACTTTGTATATCCAAGACGAACTCTTCATTGAGAAAATGTCTTGGCAAGATTGGCCTGTGGGCAAGTCTGCAGGTATTGCTTTGATCACGATTGACGTAGGAGGGCCCAGCTCACTGGGATGTTACCAACACTTGTCAGGTAGTCCTGGATGGTGTAAGAAAGCAGACTCAGCAAGCCGTGAGAGCAAGCCAGTAGGCAGCACTCTTCCATGGCCTCTGTTCAGCTCCTGCCCCCAGGTCCCTGCTGTGTTTGAGTTCATGCCCTGACTTCAATCAGCAATGCAGTGTGGCTTGAGAGTTGAAAACTGAAACAAACACTTCTCACGCTCAAGTCGGTTGGTCATGGCATTCTATTACAGCAACAGAAAGCCTTACTAAGACATGGTGGCATCTCACAGGAGCCACTCCAGGACAAAAGGCTGTGCCCTCACCACAGCTGGGACACAGAGACAGCTCTATTTCTTGAGATAGAATGATCCTCTGGCTGTTGATTTTGACCCAGGAATGCCACTATTGACTTTGGCAAACTTTCTTAGCTATGTACTGTAATCCAAAACTTTCCCCATCCAATCTATATTCTTTTTTTTCTCCACATGACTGGGGTTTGAGAGACCATCTAAAGAGCTCTCCTATTTCTCCTTTAACATCTCTTACATGTCATATCCTGTTTTTCCTGGAGTTCTTCCAACTCTTCTAGTTTCCCTCTTTTGCTGTCTTTTTTTTTTTTTTTTCTACCTTGATGCTTCCTCTGATTACCTTCCAAATACCCCACATACACATAAATGTTTTCCCCCGGGCTTCTCTTCCATGTCCTATTTGAGAAGTGAGCCCCAGATGACCAATGCTAGAATTTCCTATACTTCCATTAATATAATGTTTTATGTTTTTAGTTTATAAAAAACAAAACTAATAGCATCCCAGATTAGTTTTTTTTTTGGTATTTCCCATAGTATCAGTTGCAGAGACTTTCACAAATGTGTAAGACATGCCCACTGCCATCTTCTCATATGAATTAAGTATCAAATAAGTATTTAGTGGACTTGCTAATTAATATCTATATTATTTCAAATAGATTGAACAATGATAGCCCATTGTCAATATTTGCCTCCCATGAAACTCTCTTTTTGGAGCAGAGATGGTAAAAATATTCCGCCTACACAGACTCCTTTTTATTTTTTAAATTTTGGTAGAATATTTATTTATTTAAGTCTGGGCTGCAGTTCCCCCTCCCCTCCTCCTCCACCTCCCTTTGTACTACAATCCACTTATCTTCTGTTTCTATTCAGAAAAAGGCAGGCCTCCCAGGATATCAGCCAGCCACGGCACATCAAGTTGCAGTAAGACTAAATGTCTCCCCTCATATTAAGGCTGGAGGAAGCAACTCAGTATGTGGAAAAGGGTCTCCCCAACAGGCAAAAGAGTGAGACATAGTCCCTGCTCACGCTGTCAGGAATCCCACAAAAAAGTCAAGCTACACAACTGTTAACATATATACAGAGAGACTAGGTCAGTGCTGGGCAGGCTCCCTGGTTGTCAGCTCAGTCTCTGTGAGCCCTATGAGGCCAGGATAGTTGATTCTGTGGGTTTTCTTCTGGTGCCCTTGACCGCTCTGGCTCCTACATCCTTTCTCCCCATCTTCTTCAAGAATCTCCAAATTCTGCATAATGTTTGTGTCTCTGCATCTGTTTCCATCAGTTGCTGGATGAAGCCTCTTTGATGGCAAATGGCTTAGGTACCAATCTATGACTATAGCAGAAAATCATTAGGAATCATTTCATTGACTTTTTATTCACCAAGTGCCACCTACACAGGCTCTTAAGTATTAGAATTGTAAACAATTCTCTCAGAAGAGTCATGATTAGTTCCCCCTTCTGGACATTCATAGAACCCTGACCTAACTGCAGACATTCCATCCAAGTGGCTCGAAGTAGCTCATTAGCTTAACCACAGCATGTCATTTTCCAGTGACATGTTTTTGAGCTTTACTATTATGTGGTTTGATGCTTAAAATTACAAGTTTTTAAATAAATTAAACATAGTTGTCAAGGAAATACATCTTGATGGTGTTTACATTTCTAAATAAAAAAGGGAAATTGGAAAGCTAGGCCAGGTGGCTATAGCGCTAGCTATTTTGGGAGCTGAGGCAAAAGAACTGCAGATTCAATACCAACATGGGCTACAGAAAAAAGTTCAAGGCCAGCCTGAGCCACTTAGTGAAAATCTATCTCAAAATGAGAAAAACAAAAAGAAGGGTTAGGGGCTTAAGTCAGTTCTCTCTGCAGCAGTTCCTCCCCTCAAATATGAACTGAAATTTATAAAAATATAAACACCAATGTATTATTTTATATTAAACTGATAAACTTTGGAACTATTAATGACTTTTAAGCACTTATTACCTTACTTTAGAAAAATAAATAGAACCCTTCCCACTCCCCCACCCCCCCGCTCTGATGAGAACTAAACCTCCATCTGTATGGCTGTGAGGGAAATATGAATGTTAACACAGCTGGATTTTTTTTTTTTTTTTTTTTGTGCCATTGGCTTCTCCTTGGGGAAGTGGCTACATCCTTAAGAGCCATAGATATTTACCTTACTGGGAGTGACAGGAGTGCATATGTTTGCTGATATGGACTTCCTTCTCTGTTTGTGAACAGGGATGTGGGCTGGAGAATTGTAGTGTCATTATGTGTGCTTCATATATTTACCACATTTAAGTAACTATTCTTCTAATCCCATGTCCTTGGATAGTCCATGTTGGGTCTTACTTTCTAAAGGAAGCACATTATTACAGCAGGAAGAGACTGAGTTGGGAGCTAAAAGCTAAATGACTGGCATTTTGTCCTCCAATGCCATGGGCAGGAAAGGTCATGGAGTGAGGGTTACAACTTTCTCCTCTGTTTGAATGTTTACAAATATGAGTATATTGTTTTATAAAGGCACTGAATAGATGTTATTACTGAGCAGTAGTCCCAACATGACTTTTTTTTTTTCAGAAACCCTTGGAATGGTTGAGCATAAAGGCAACTTAGAGTCAGTAGTCCCTGTTTTTATTAACATGGGAACTGAGCAGCTATGGTAGTTTGTTGTGAGAATAGAAGATTCTGCTTTATGCTTTTTGGTTCAGTACCTGGAGCTGCTGACCTGAACAGAAAATACAGAAATAGGTGAACACACACATTTTTATTCTTGAGTTTTCCCACATATACAAGTTTCACGGTAAAGAAGTGAGACCCCCCCCCCAAAGGCCATCCCACCTGGAAATTCACACACCATGTTAACAAAGGAGAATGAAGTATGGAGAACAAGCTTAGCAAAGGAAAGAGCTGTGGGCTTGGGCTGCAGGCTTATAGGGTAGAGAAACAGTGGGGAAAATACCTAGGAATCTATGGGGAAGGCTAATAGAAGACAAGTGTTTTAGTAAGCTCTATGTGTGCAGATTCATCCTGGTGGGAACACTCATCCTGGATAGAAAAAGTTGTATTAGGAGCACCTGTCTCAAAGAGAAACATGTGCCTTATATATAGGTAGATGAGGGGAAGACAGGCAGCTTTTCCTGTGACTGTTGTTTCTTAGTGCTGTCCATTCAAAATAACCCTCTCACCAAAGTGACCTATTTGAAATTGGTACATTCTGATCTTCAATTTCAAGGGCCTTGGGGATATTCAAAATGAATCAATTATTTAATATGACGACACACGGAATATCTTATTCAGATCTTATGCTTAAGGAGAAAAAGGGAGACGTCACTCACTTTGATCTGAAAGCATAAGAAACAAAGTGTGAAATAGACGTATTGAGAGTATACTTTTGAGTAAACTATAAGGAGAAATGAGAAACCAAATGTCGTGGTTAAAAGTGAAGGTATGTGCATTTTAAAGATGAAATAAGGGTTGAGTGAGTTAAGGGATTTGTCCACAGTAATCTGTGTCGACAGAATAACTGATTTTGAATGTAGATACATTTCATTATTCATTTGTGTTCATTAGAAGAGACCTCTAGTTTCAAGGTTGAGAAATCCCAACTCAAAAGAACTAAACAGCGAGAGGTTGGGCTCTCTTAAGGAGTATTTCTTAGCGCTGATACCAGGAATGATCCATTCAGTATTCCCGTTAAGAAGCAGATCTCACTCTTCCTCAGTGCCCCAGACTTGAGCAAAT
Source organism: Acomys percivali (assembly GCA_907169655.1). Lineage (NCBI taxonomy): Eukaryota > Metazoa > Chordata > Mammalia > Rodentia > Muridae > Acomys > Acomys percivali. The sequence continues at coordinate 6,704,559 of OU015742.1, read as the reverse complement.
CTCCAGGGTAATCACTTTGTGCTGCTCAGATGGCACCCCAGTTGCATGAATTCTTTGCACATAAGCAACTATTCATTGAAAAAAAAACTGAGCCTCTTCACTCTGAGGTCATTTCCTTAGTCAGTAAGAGATGTTTCCAAAAGGTTCCCCCAGACGCCTCTCCTGGATTACCAAGCATGACGTCACCATTCTAATTCTTACTGCTCTTTTTGTCTGGAAAAGGTGGGGAGGTCATCTGCCCTGTATATAGTCCTACAAATGACAGATGCTGAAAAGAACTGAAACAATGCATCTGAGATCCAGTGGCTAGAGACTTGTGGGGTCCAATGGAAGATTATCCTCCCAAATGTGGCGACACGCTTAGCAAAAACAGCTGGAAATAAAAATGGCATGTCATATGTTGAGTCTGAGCCACGTTAAGGGTAGAAGATTGTGCTAGCCTGTCATCAGGAAAGTATTGGCCTAACATTTAAGATAAATTGTATTCTTGGAGACCATGAGTAGAAGTACTTTTGAGTGATAATAGAAATTATGAATGAGAGAATAGATGTTCATTTACAGCCCACCTTTCTGTGACAAGACCACCTTCTCTGACGTAGTTTTATCATCGGAAGGGGACCTAATTCAGTAGTATATATCTGCCATACAGGATGGATGGTCACATAAGACTATCCATCTTGCTTTACTGTGGTGATGTGCTTTTCTGAAATACCTGAAAGTGGTCCTTTAAATGATTATTTTGGCCTCCCAACTATGTATATCCTGGAGAAGACCTGCCGTGGTGGAGAGCCCCAGAACTTTGAACACTAAAATGATATTTTCTCTACAGTACATTTATAAGCTGGCCTCATTCTCACATGTAGACTAGTCTTGATGAGTTAAGTTTGTTTTTTCTTACCTGTGATCAGAACTAGAAAATAGACTACTAATATTATCCAGTATGTTCTCAGATGAGAGTTGGACCACAAATGCATGTTGTTCACACCAAGGACAGACACCTTAGCCTCTGTCTGGGCCAACAGCCTGATAACCTATGAACTTAACCCTCTGTCCTTCCCCTATTGTTTTCCCTTCACTGTACCCTTGGGCAGGACTTTGTGAGCTGATATGTGTCAAAAGAGAGGAAGCTACTCATGGAATAGTTCTAAATTTTCTCCTGTTGTATCCTTTCTATAATCCCACTGCCTCAGCTGCAGACTAACCATTCCCCAACCATCCCCCTGGACTACACAGACATGAAGATTGATGACTGCACTGGGCTTCAGAGAGATCCATAGAGCTCTGGCTTCCTGGAGGACATCAATTTGGCTCCCCTTTCCCCTTTGGTGGTAATTGAATGTCAGGATAACAGATGGAGGGCGGGGAGGAGGAATCATAGCCTCACTTTAAGCAAGTTGGGCAAAGGATGTGTAGAAGATGGAAGAGTTAAATGTTAAGAATTCAATACTTAAAATTCAAGACAGTTGAGTATTTTTTTTTCTAAACATTCTGGGGAGAATTGGCCAGTGATGAGGGTACATTTTAATTTCTCAACTCTGACTTGACAAGTCTCTCTTTATAGAACTTGGCATAGCATCATCCAAAGAAAGGCCTCCAAGACCAGTGGCGGGGAACCAGAAAGAATAATGAAGCAATGATTAGAATAGCTGCTTAGTCATTCATTCACCATTACACATCTGAGAAAGGCAACTGGATTGTTCCATAAACATTGAAATATTTGTCCTGCTGATATTAACATATGGACTTTGGTTAATTATATCTGTACATATCTCTCTACCTAGAAAGAATCTTTTTTTTTTTTTTTTTTAGGAAAGTACCCCTGCTCACATTTTATTGTATTGCAAATGAATATACTCGGATCCATCTTGGTCTTTAGCTACAGTAAATCCTATTCTGGAGAGCCACTTTGCTATGGATCTACAAAGGAGTCATGAATGTGGGACCTGTGACAAAATAAAGCACTTTATTCTGTTGCTTTTTTAGACCATTTGGAAAAAAGACACCCCTTTTCCATTGTTACATATAAAAAGGCTGTAAACCAGAAAAGACAGGGGCCAGTCTGAGAGTTATGTCATTGTAAAGGAAAGAGAAATTTATCATGAGGAAATAAGAAGAGAGTTCATGGTGTCATTTGAGCTATGAATTCAACTATCCAGACATCTGACTTTTCTGTTGTGGGAGCTAATAGATTGTCTTTTCAAAGTCTATGTGAGCTAGAGAACTCTCAATGTATAGAGAAATATCATACAGTTAACAACTTATATCAGCTTCAGATTTTATGTCAATGCATCTATGATCCATCCTCTATATTATTTATATTTAAATCCAAGTCAGTAAGCTGCTCCTACATAGTCGATAGTGAGACCACTTTTCTGCTCTACATTTCAAAGAGTCACCAGTGATCTTTGTTTTTGGATATTTAGTTTTTTTGAACTTCTTGTGGATATAATAGAAAAACCAGTGCCAATAATTCCAATCCATCTCTTATGTACCTTATCCAAATATGAACATCTTACCATACCATACAGATGAAGAATTAGGAAAAGCAAATAACGGATGCCATGATATCACAAAGTAGCCTCAAATCTTATTCAACTGTCCCCAGCTGTTGCACCAATGTTCTGTTCCTAGTCCGGATTCCAACTCAGGGTTTAAGGTCTATCATAATCCACAGTCATGCAGCAATCTTTGATTTTTGTGGTCTTGACACTGTTGTTGAGGGCTGACTAGCCATGCTATATAATTTCTTTCCTTTTGGAATGCTTTTTATGATTAAGTTCAGGCTGTACATGGTCCAGAAGAATTGCACACAGTGATACTGTGTCACGAGGTATATGATATATCAGCAGATATTTCTGTGAAAGATCAGATATTTTAAGATTCAGACATTACACGTGGCCTCTGTTATTATTAGCACTTGTGGGTTCATGTACCTGTTAAAAGTCAAAATGTACTTGTAGCTCTTGGGCTGAAGGAGGCATTTGATTCATGGGCCAACGGCCCTTAGGAGCAGAGGGAAACTTTGGAGCATGGTACTTAGTGGTATGCCCCTGCTTCAACCCTCTTCACACAACTTTTCTTCCTACTTTGCTCAGTAAAGGCTTCAGACCCAGCCTAGCACAACACTAGCACCACCAGGATGCATGTACTTGTGAATGGGTGTGAATGGCATACATACACGTAAGGATTTATTTTGATGATTTGGCTCACGTGATTAGGGAGCCTGACAAGTCTAAAATTTGTGGAGACAAGCTGCCAGGCTGGAGTTCCAGGGAAGAGCTGCCACGCTGGTTGAACTTAATGTCCTTCTGCTGGCTGAATTTCTTCCTCTTAGCGTGAGCTCAGTCTTTCAGCTGATCTCAGCTAATTAAATGAGGCCCATCCATGGGATGAAGACAATCTGCTCTACTCAAATTCTCCTGATTTAAATAATAATCTCATCTACCCTCACGGAAACATGTAGAATAATGCTTGAGTGAGTGAGTATCTGGAGACCATAGCCTAGGCAAGCTAGCGCATATGTGTAACCTTTATAAATCCTTGCTGAAGCCTTCAGGGCATTTCCTGCTCAGCTAGTTACTTTTACAACCTTCCTTCCCACCTCTGCCTGATGATCGTGCTTGGTCCAGACCAATAGGCTTCCATCAGAACCACCAGAGGGCTTTACAGACAGACAGATTGGAGCCAAGGCTAAAAACTTGCTATTGTAACAATTTCCACGTACACCCGTGCTGCTGACTTGTGATTTACGCTTTAAAAATCACTGTTGTGTGAATGCTGACCCTCTTCAATAAACATAACGTCCTCATACCCCATGACCTTCATTTGTACAGTCCTTCTTCCAAAAAGAATCCTTCTCTTGGTATCTTCACCAAGCTGAGTGTTGGGAATGCTTAATGACAACTCTGGGGAAAAAAAGCTCTGACTCATGAAATGTGCTGGTTTCTAGAATGCAGCTCTTTCTAATTTCCAGATACCACATCCACATATCAGCTAATATCCCTGAAAATGAGCCTGAAAGAGATGTCCTCATTGGTTCTTGAGAGCCAATGTGCCTATCCCTATGTACCACTGCCAAAGTGACACTTGTATGTCTCTGTCTATGGGATCACCTGTTGGGGGAGGGGTTAGGACCAACCCATAACATCATCCCAACTGATCTCCAACTACTTTCTCTTATTTCTACCTATGCTTGATTTCTATTTGTAAGATTTCATTGACTCTTACTAAGTAATATGCTCTAAGAAGACAGAGCTCTTTTGGTCTCTGTCCATGTTGTATCTTTGATTCTTATATGAATACTTGATTCGGAATAGGTCATCAACAACTATCTGTCAAATATCTGAATAAACATCATGAGTTTATGTATTTGCTCAATGGCTCAGCATACTTGGCTGGTGTTTCCATAAGGGTAATGACTTTGTACAGATTTCTGTTTGTTTGTTTTTTGTTTTCCGAGACAGGGTTGGTTGCTCATCATATGTTCTTCATACTAATATATGAAAAAAGTAATTTGTGAAGATATAATACACCGAATCATAGCCTTAAAATATGTTTAGAACCATTCATAAGTAAGAGTAGATGTTGTGATAGGACTGTAAAAGAAACTCTGTGCCCACCTATAAATAAATAGGCGATTGATGGACCACCGGTGAAGAGTAGAGACAAAGAACTTTGGGGCAGCTTTTTTTTCATCAGCCAGTGGGAAGCAACAAATTGCTCAGGTTGAATCTCTTTGTCCTAGGCCCTTGCTGCAGAGAAAATTCAAATGGAGCATTGGTGGTGTTACCGTTATGAGCTGTTTACAGTTACACCCAGTCCTTACAGTTGAAGACTTTGCAATCTTCACACTAGTTATGAGCTCACAGGATTGAGGCGACTAAACTCTCCAAGAAGTACACCTATCAGACTTGGAGGGAAACGCCATCTCGAAGCCCAACTTTGGTTGGGGACTCTAAGCTCCAGGAACCGATACTTCTATCCCTTTCCAAGTTAGTTTGTCAGTTGGTGTCCCAAAAACAATGAAGCTGTTCAGGGAAGCTGGAGGGTGTCAGCTCAAGAAATATGGGCAACTCATCTGCATATCTTTTAGTGACCTTCCAGAATGACAGCCAAGCCACCAACGCTTTGCTGTTTGCAAATGATAGAGATCTTATTTCTGTGGATGGCAGGATTGATGTGGCAGCCGCAGTGCCATTAGACCTGGAAGATGCTCCATTCTCATTACTGTCTCCTGGCAACACAGCACCAGATGCTGCTGCGAATATTAACGACCCTCATTCCTGTAACCTTTATTTCCCCCTCCACTTTGTGAAGGCGGCAGCCAGGGACTGCTGCTATCTGCTTCTACTGTCTCCATCTCAACAAATCTTTTCTTTGCCTCTCCGCTTGCAAAAAGAAATATTAATGAGATTTTTATCTAAGCAGTGGGTTTCCAGCTTTTCTATGGAGATGCTCAGTTTCCTAGCCTTGTCCCGTTTTCAAAAAAAAAAAAAAAAAAAAAAAAAGATAACAGCTCTCAGTTCTGCTGGGGCACATCTGCAATGCTTTCATTGACTTTATCTGCTGTTTGGAATATGTGATTTGTCTAATATCTTTGCTTCTTTATGTGTGGGGCTTGGAAATAAACATGAAATTGGGCAAAAGGGAAAACCCACTAGTACTAAAATCTCAGCAGGCTTCATGTTCCTTATCAGCCCCCAACAACCTTAGAGTTAGAGTAATGCATTTGAAAACGGCTTGTTCCTGACTGCCATCTAGGTTTTTTGGTCTCTCACACTAACACATGGGCCAGGACAAAGAGCAAAGCCTTCAAGCTGTGGTCACTGGTTCTTTGAGTTCTTTGCTCTTTAGGTGCTCGCCCTTGGTTGCTTATGACGGTACCTCGGTTTCCTATAAGTGGTAGAACATTCTCCTACTTCTCTTCCATTTCCTGCTTTCTCAATATTTAATGAGGCTCCAGGAGCCTCGCTGACTCCCAGCTTTGCTGCTTGCATGTAGTGAGATCATAGGCAAGATGCTTAACCTTGCTGGGCCTCGTTTTCTGTTGCCTGTAAAATACAGATAAAAGAACCTATTGCTCACCACTTGACAACAAGCTAAATGGCCTGATATATCATTATCCCAGCATCTGGACACAGTGAAGGCTGAATAAATGGTAGCCTAGTGAGTTAGGTTGTTGTGATCAATGCTTCAAAGAAATATGCCCTTGGCGGTGGGAAGGACTCCTATGGGTTCTAGACTTGGCCACTTGGTTTGTTTTCACCAATAGAGTATCAGGAAATGTGACTGAAGTGGAGGCATGATAAAGGCTTCAGGGCCCTCCCTCTGGGAATTCTGTAATATCGTGAGACGAAGCCCAACCACCTACAATGAGAATGAAAGACTTTATGGAGACAGCAGCAGTCAACCCAGAAGCTCAGCACAGCTGCCCAAGAAAACCCATAAGTGACTAGGAAAACCATAAAGCCAATAACAGACTCTTAAGAAAATGTAATTTTTAAAAGATATTTTATATATACATTTATATTATTACACATATATTAAATAAACTACATACAGTAAGAAGAACCATGAAACAATCAGGAATTATATAAATGTTACATTCATAGTGTTTTGGCTATTTGTATTTCGCAGCCTTGAAGAAAACATCTTTCCTATCTTGGTGCATCTGAAATTCTGAATGTAAATCAACATCTATCATATCTGGTCATTATCAACTTAAAACATCTATCTATACCTAAAAACATCTTAACCTCTAAACAACTGAGCTTAATTGTAAAACTAAACTATCTGATCTTCAAATCTATCAGAGACTTGAGAAGGAATAAAATTAATTACCTGAGTAAACATGAAGTGCAGGTTAGCAGTTTCCAAAGTGAAAAAAAAAATAACAGAGACAGTTTGCTGCTTGAATAGCCACCCCAAAACTCTCTATAACATTGGAGCATCATCTTCAGCCTTTTGGCCCAGTATATCTGACAGACATATTTGTGAGACAGGACAGATTAACTCCTGGTCACACCCAGCCTACCTCAAAGAAGATGATGAGCATCAAATAACCTCCTTCTGGAGATGGCTTCAAATGTGGCAAACCAGCCACTGGGCAAAATATCCTTATTTTAGCCCATGACACAATTCTGCCTAAGAATGGACAAGCTGGTTGGAGGCAGAGTCGATAGCCAAACTTTGCCAAGACAGGATAAGCAATTCCTCAATAGTTCCTGCCTCTTGAAAAAGTAATTTTTTAAGCCACCATGTGGTTGCTAGGAATTGAACTCAGGATCTCTGGGAGAGCAGACAGTGCTCTTAACATCTGAGCCATTTCTCCAGCCCCAGTTTTTTTTTTTTAAATCAAAATTAACTAATTAATGTACTGATTCCCATTGTGATGTTGGGGATTGAACCATTTGCTTCTCTCATGCAAGGCAAGGGTTCTACTGCTGAGATACTCTCCCAGCCATGACTGAATTATGTTTTTAAGTGCATAATTCAGTTATACCAGCCCAGATGGCCAGGAAACCTATGGTGATAGACAGGCCTTCCACGACCTGGAAAATTCCTCACCAGGAGAAGAATAAGGACCTTCTGCTCACCTCGGCTGTGAACAAGAACCCTGTATATTATACATAAGCTGCCATGTTTTGGTGAGCATCAAAGGAGTGCTAGAGATAGTGAAAAACTTACCAGGGATGTTTAAATGACTTGGCTTTGAAAGTCAGAAAACACAAAAATGTTTGAAGGTTATTGCTAAATTTCATTTTAATATACCATCTAACTTTGTATTTTTTTTTTAAATGGTGCCTTATCCTTTGAGAGAAAATCTTGTCAGGACACAATGTTTTGCTAAGTAGAGCATGGCTATGTTTTGGCCCCAACTTAATTTCTTCATTGGGTTTCCTTGTAGACACTCTGTACATGAACGCCGCAGCTACTGTCCACTCATCTTGCCTTTCAAGACATAAGTGGCACAATTTGAATGAGGCTCAAATGAGGCTCATAGACTAGTTTGGCCAGGCTCTGATACATTGGCTGAACTATGGCCTGTTACTTGTCTTTGAAAAGTAGTCAAATAGGAGTGCTTTCCTTCTAAGGAAAAGGAAAAAGGAAAGAGAAAACTCTTTAGTGTTATTTAAAAACAATAGAACACAACTCCTGACTTGTTTGGCTTTGCAAAAAATACATTTTATTTTATCAGTATCTTTTGCCCTTTCCCCAGAGCAGTTGAATATATTTTATGTCCCAAGTCCAAATTACATTTATTCCCAATAATTTAAAACTGGAATTTCAGCCAAGAGAAGCCAGAAAGGAAGAAATGATTTCTTGCCACCATCTAAATGAATTGTACAATTCCCAAGTGGGGCTATGGCCCTAGAGACCAGGAGAGCACACACATTTTGGAGAAGTATCTCTGTCTTTGATTAGGGATTAAATGCTTCCAAAAGAGTGGTGAAAACAAGTGAAATATGCATCCCCACATATCTGAGTAGGTGGCACATGGAAACTCAATGAACACATGATAATATATATATATACATATATATGTGTGTGTATATATATATATATATATATATATATATATATATATATATATACGCATACCCATAGTATTGACACTTATTGGTATAAAGAGAATTCTGAAGGTCTAATTGGCCTTGAAGATGAAAAAACAATCGTTTAGCCTCATCATTCTAATTCAAACACAGGGGAAACATATTCCTTCATTTCAGAAAGAATTTTAGAACACCCCATACACTTCTTGCAATTGCATGGCTGTTTTGTTGTTGTTGTTGTTGTTGTTTTGTTTTGTTTTTTTAGCAAAAATGACAGGTCAGGAAATATTTATTTTTGTATGCCATTTCTGGAATAGTAAACACTGCCTTTTCCTCTTTTCTGTTGGGTTCTCAAACACATTCTTTTAAGTCTATCATAATTTAATGGAACAGTTAGCTCCTCACAGCCTAGTTCTTCTCGTCATAACTGGTGGTGTTAATCTGGGCTCATCCAGAGAAATCAGTAGAGACAAGATGATTTTTCATCTGACTTTGCTCTCAAGAATTCAAACAAGCTCCAATTTCATTTTGGTATGTGGCACACTCTATCAGTTGCCTGCCTAGTTCCTATGGCAATTGCCCATCCTTTCCCACAGAGAGTATTCTTACAGGGTCACTGCGTTGTCTCTGGACTCCTCTCCTCCTATGGTTGGACTGAGACAGAAATTTCCAATTTAACACAACTGGGAGTTGGTAAGTGATAAATGAGAGGGGCAAGTTAAGTACCGTGGGTCCACTGCCTCTAGGTAGGACAGCTAGGAATTGATCTGTAGATTACCAGTTCTCCTAAAGACCTGTAGAGATGGCCTGATAGATAAAATGCTGCCTATGTTTTTATAGCTTATTTTCAGATAAACTACAGTTGATTTTTATAAATATACCCTAAATGTTGTCTGGAGCATTCTCACACCAAAACATTACAGATGCTCAGCACAAATTAAAATTTAACAAGGCATCTTATAATTTTATTTGCAAAATTTCCTAATCCCACCCTAAAGGGCTTGCTTGTTCCCAGTGTGGCTCATATAGGCTCCTAATACTATAGCACGTGTGGGTGTG
>OU015742.1:6665372-6694938 GCA_907169655.1 Acomys percivali | reverse complement strand
GTGTGGCTCATATAGGCTCCTAATACTATAGCACGTGTGGGCGTGCTTTGTGCTTCACTCTCCCATCGATGTTTTCTGCGTTTCTTCCTGCCTCTGGCCAGTTGCCCTAGGGACAAAATCCCGGGGGAGTGTTAGACAGTGATCTGCAGAGGAGTGCTAAACAAACAAACAAACAAACAAAAACAAAAAACAACAACAACAAAAACAAAAAAACTGATCGTGCAATAGAAGAGGGAGACGAGGGAAGAAGCATCACTCACGCCCTGGCTGTGGTCTACCCAGACGTGTGTGAGGTAGAGGAGATGAGGAGCAACGTGCTCTCGTGGCCTTGGCTTGGCTTCTGTTTCTGAGAAGGCTGCCATAAGATAGGAAAACAGTGGTAAGATCTTTGACTTGGTGATTTCTAATCCCTCTAGGTAACCATTCCCTTTAAGGAATAAATTCTGTGACTTTTTGTCTTATCTGGAGCCCACCCTTACTTGCAATATTTCTCATATAAAGAAAAAAGGGGCCAATAAGGAGCTGGAGAGATGGCTCAGTCTTTGGCAAAGTATCTGTTGCGCCACCGTAGGGACCTGAGTTCAGCATCCAGCACCCGCATAAAAACTCAGCTGGCCAGAGCCTATCAGGAACCGCGGCTCTGGAGAGCCAGAGCCTATCAGGAACCGCGGCTCTGGAGAGCCAGAGCCTATCAGGAACCGCAGCTCTGCGGGCCAGAGACTATCCGGAACCACTGCTCTGGGGAGCCAGAGCCTATCCCTGTCCGGAACCGCAGCTCTGGGGAGCCAGAGCTGGGCAGATCCCTGGTGTCCACTGACCTTCCAGTCTAACCAAGTCAAAGAGCTCAAGGTCCACCGAGAGACCTTGCTCAAAAGAGGAAAAAACAAAACAAAATAAAACAAACAGGAAACTACCTTCACACACACGCCTGTGCGCACCAACACCAATATGTATGAAATATCGCATACAACATAAAAAATGACCGATAAATAATGCTAAATTGAACAAAACGGATGTATGAATAATTTTAAAAATAAGAATTCGTGTGGTTGCTTAATTTATACTAAAATGTAATAAAGTAGGCACTTTATTAGCTCATTCATTTTTAAAATTCAATGAACAAAAATCATTGTAATTATGTCTCAAGAATATCTTGGAGTAAGTCCCAGCCTCATAAAACCCTCAGCACATAGAGTACAGAAAGTGAGAGAGTGTCTCATTGAGTGTCCCTGGAGCACAGACGGCAGGAGGTGAGAGAGAGATGGAAGGGAGGGGTGGCTTTCCCCAAACATTTACCCTGCTGGGTGGAAACAAATGACTCTGGCCAGGAAATGTAGCAGCGCTAGAAGACTCACCTGGCAACCTTGCTCTTGGCTCCCTAGAGTCTTCCTCACCAGAAGAAACCCCCTAAGCTGACTGATAAGCCTTGTGGTGTACAGATCCTTAGGGGCTAGGTACCAGGAGAAGACAGACAAATGGTGGGGACACGGCAGCACCAAGTATTGATGAGTTCAGTTCAAGCAGAGAGAGTTCAACTCGGGTGTGGGTAAGCAGAGGCAAAGATCAGTGGACACAGACTAAGCCAGCCTCAATAGAGCCTAGTGGACCCTGGATCCGCTCAGACAGACACAAAGGACAACGATCAGCGATCCAGGCACAGAGACTCCATAAATGGCCGTCGTAGAAGACAGCACTGACCCCAGATGCATTCAGCTAAGCCTGCATCTTGAGTGCAGGAGGAATAGGATGGCATTTCTGGAAAGACTTCTTTGCCATAGAAGAATATCTGGAATATTTAGTGCTTTAAAACTCAAGATGGGTTGCGCATGCTCCTGCTGGAGCGTGATTTTTAGGTACTTCCTTGGCTTCAATTCTATTGTTTAAAGAAAGCATTTCTTCACTTTTCTTAATTTAAGTTCTCAACATGATTCATAGGTTCATGTCAAACCCTTACACTGAATCAGGGGACATTATATCAGGTGGCTTTTCTTAGGCTCGGCTAATGTGGCATTGGTAGGTGAGGAAATCATTTGGCTACCTCAGCAGGTCAGAGCCATTCATTGGCAGTGTTCTCGAAGTGCACAGTCTCCCAGTGAACCCACCACCACTTTTCCATTCTTCCTCTTCCTTTTTTTACCCACAAGCCAACTTCTCCCAAACAATTGCTCTGTGTGAACTTACATTTTTTCCTGCTTGAGTCCCGAGTTTTACCTCCTTTCCAGTCTGAGCATCATCCAGTCCAGCATCAATGTTGGACCATGATGAGACAAGCCCCAACATTCTTAAAATAGCTTTGATCTTCATTTGGGGCACACATTTCCAGTCTCCCTCCCCTTGTGCACGATCGCCTGTCAAATCGGTTTGGCTGTCACAACAATGGCTGGTCCATAGTTTAGCTCCTCCAATTTCCTCTGCTGCCCACCTTGTGACAGCAATGCCAGCGAGCTGCAAAACAGCCAAATAACAGTGGACAGGTGGGGTGGAGAGGAGGCAGAAGCCAGGAAGCCGAATAATGAGCCACTGTTGAACAACAAGACAGGACAGAAGCCGAAACTTCCTGAGCATATTGGACTGGGAAGAAGGTTCCTGTTTGCTGGTGGGTCCAATGCTGATCCACATGGAGGCGCCATGGGCTTCATTGGCCTTGGCAGGATTATAAAGGGTCTAGACTCACTTGGAAAAAAAAAAAAAAAAACTCCCCTTGAACGCTGTCTCCAGTGTATTTCCTCCAATCTGTTTTCTCGGTGTTCAAGATTCATTCCTTTTCAGTTTTCCTGCTGTTCAAAGTAAGTAAGAAGCCAAGAGGTTATGCTTCTCAATGTAAAATAAACACAGTTTTCCTTTTGAAACAGATGAGGCAGAAGGAAAATGACTCCAACAAATGAGTGCAGCACAAAGATAAAAGCAAATGAAACTGTCATGAGCCACCCTCCCTCTGCTCTCTGCTGAGGCTGAGCTGGCAGGCGGACTGCTCTGTGGCCACCTTGCTCAGCTGCCAGGCACTTTGTAGGTATCTATAGTTTTACTTTAACGCATCTCCTTACAGTTTTGTTTTCAAAGGACTTTCTGTTCAAAAGCATTGTCCCTCATTTTCATCAGCTCCAGTCTATATTTTGTTTGTTTGTTTCCTTTGAGACAGGGTTTCTCTGTGTAGCCCTGGCTGTCCTGGAACTTACTCTGTAGACGAGGCTGGCCTCAAACTCAGTGATCGGCCTGCCTCTGCTTCTTGAGTGCTGGGGAGAATAGCAATGTAGAAGGATCCAGTGGGTCCTAGAAATCTACAAGTAGAACATTATGATAGGCAGATTTGGGTCATGGGGTCCCGCTCAAACTAAGGCACCAGCCAAGGACAATACAGGCGGTAAAATTTAAACCCCTACCCTGATCTAGCCCATGGACAGGACAGTCTCCACACTTGAGTGGAGAGAGGGATTTGACTTTCTCATGTACTCTGGTGCCTCACATTTGACTATGTCCCCTGGAGGGGGAGACCTAGGGGCACTCAGAGGAAGGACAGCAGGTCACCAAGAAGAGACTTGATACCCTATGAGCATATACAGGGGGAGGTAATCCCTCTGAGGAACAGTCATAGGGGAGGGGAATAAGGGGAAAATGGGAGGGAGGGGAGAATGGGAGGATACAAGGGATGGGATAACCATTGAGATGTAACAAGAATAAATTAATAAAAAATAAAATAAAATAAAATTTTATTTGTAAAGTTCCTTATTTAAAAAAAAAAGACGTGAGCCACCACCACCCAACCACTCGTTCTATTCTTATCCCGAGGACTAGAAGGGATGCGCAGAGGATGGAGAGTCAACCCCACGGGGCTCTCCTAATCTCGGTGTCGCTTTAATAGTCAGCTACAGGAGAGCTGCCACAGGAAAGATGACGTAAAAGACTATGGCTTCAAGGTCACTCCAAGCGTAGCCGAATTTGCCCATTAATTTTCATGATGGGCCCGAACCCTCCAATCTAACTTCTGACCACTCTGAGTCTGTAACAGCTGTACCACCAGCCACAGCGCTGAGCACGTGGCTGCCTTGGGCCAGCAAATCTTCCCAGAGCGTGCCTGAGGGACAGAACTCACCATCTTCCTGCTTGACTCATGGGGTCATATGGAATCTTGTTTGGGCTCAACACACCCAGGGCCCGGGCCAGTTGTCATTAGGCACAGACTGGTCGGCTGCCATTTGTCTTTTCCCATTGTAGGAGAGGAGACACTTCTCTTACTTGGCTGGGTTTTACTACTGGGTCTGGGAATTAAAATGACATAAGACAGATGAATAAGAGTAAAGCATAAAAAATTATTGTACATGCGCATGGGGGAAGAACAATAAAGACCCATAGAGGCAGTTAGGGCTGTGTGCTCATATACTTCTTAAAAGTAGATATGGATATGAGACCTTGTTCCAAAAAACGAAGATTGGTTTTTGTAGGTTTGTTGGTGCAGATCCATTTTGGTGCAGACCACAGCCTCTGATAATGAGGATAAACTTTTCTGCTGCAGCGGAAGGGGCCTTTCTCCTACACCGGAAGGAGCCTTTCTTCTGTACCGGAAGGGGCCTTTCTCCCAAGCAGCATGGAAGGAAGGCAGCCTTTCTCTTGTATGCTGTTCTACTTGCTTTCAAATTGTTTTTTTCTGGCTTATGTTAGAAGTGGCTGATGATTGGCTTTTTTATCTTGGCCTCTCTGACTCCCTTGCATTTCTTTCCTTATTGGTGTGTTTGCCACTGGTCTTTGGCTTTGTTTTTGTTTCGGTTTGGGTTTTTGCTTGTTTGTTTTAGTTGTTTGCTTGCTTGGTTTTGCGGGACTGAAGATTGAATCCAGGGCTGCTGAGGTACTTACAAGGCTGAAGTATTTCCCCGATCCCTGCATTTTCTTTTCCATGAACTGTGATCAATGTAAGGCTTGCTCTTAAGAGCAAGACTAAAGTTTCCGGTTATTTTTGGTTTTATCTACACCAACACCTAGAAGTATGCTATGGAACGAATTCTTACAAGAAAAAAATATTTTTAGAAAATACTTTAAAGCTTATTCTTAAAGGATGTTAGGAAAAAAGAAGAGTCCAGAGGTTACTGTGAATAAAAACATAAAACAAGTCACAGAAAAGCAACATTTTCTACTTAGTGTCTCTAGTTGCAATGCACTCTTAGTGGTGGGTTGCTAGAATTGCAAGCAAAAGTGAGACCAGAAATCTCATGAACATAATGCGTCTTGTCTTGACAGAAGTGCCACACCATGGACACAAAGACTTATCTAAATAGAGTTCTTGTATGACACAAAGACATTTTGCATTTTCATTTCTTTCCTCAAATTCTATGTCACCCATTTCCCCAGAATCCTTGTGAAGGGATAGCAGGGAAAAATCAAATGACAGAAGACTGAAGAGAAGAGCTTACCTCAAAAAAGTTCATATGTGATAAAATGATGAATTATCATCGGGTAAAAGCTATTTTAATTCATAACATCCCAAGGAAGCGAACAGCTTGGACATCACAAAATCAATATTGTCAGCATGGAAGTGTCTTCTCTTGAGACCTGATGGACCACAGGGCAGGTCCCACGTAATTGCTCAGTCCCACACTAGTGTCATTCACTGTCCAATCTCCTCTTTATGTGATGATAGAAAAACAGGGGAGCATGACTTAAAGCATGCTTGTGTTGTAGAATATAATTTCTGTAAGACCAAGTCAAGTTATTGAAGAATTTACATTTTAATAAGTGTCTTAAATTTATTTTGACTTTCTCAAATATATGGGAAATTCTAATTTTATCATACTTTCCTGTTTCAACATGCTCTGAAAGATCTATCCACTTTTAATTACTGTATTTTTTTTTTTTTACTAAGCTAATGATTAGTTGATAGAATAAAAATCCATGCTGAGTTCTTCTTCTCCTTTTTTTTTTTCATTCTGTTATTGGTAAACTTGTTAAATGCTAATTTGAAATGGAGGTAAAAATAAGTAAATTCACTTTGCTATATTGTTTAAGTTAAGCCACCTTCCAGGTGCAAATATTCCAGGTACAAACATTCCAAGTGTCTAGAGTCACCAAATCAAATATCGCTTAGAGGATTAGAAGTGAGGAGATACACTTACGAGCAATTACAGCATGAGATGGAATTATTGACTACTGCTACTCCAGGTGATAATGATGCAACAGAGGCAGGTGGCATGCCTCTCATCCGTAATTAAGGGAGAAGAAGACATCCAAGGTCAATCTGCAGCTATCAATCACACTTAAAGTTGTGTATCAAGAACCGGCTAGTTAGTCAAATCTATATGACACAGAGTGGCAAGATAGGAAGATCTTACTTGAGAAAATGAATTCAGTCACTGAAAACTTAAAAAGCAATATTTAGACTCTTAACTTTATTTTTTCTCATTATTATAGGAATTTCAGGAGCAAAGACAATGAGAGACAATTTTCTCCTTTTATCTTCTTCCCAAAAGACTACAAGCAACAGTGGCTTATTAAGCAATGCTAGCCATGCCCCTTGGCCCCTTGTTAGGAACAGTAGAGTTGAGTCTTTCTCTAAGTCTTCAACTTAAGTATTTTCTCTATAATTTTGAAGTCTATCTAGTGCTTTTTAATATTTTATTGCTTTTTCAAATGTGATATGAATAGATTTTCTTTTTGCAAATTGTGTCTTCTTAATAGACCAAAACCACAATATTCAAAGGCTAGAAAGTGAGATTTTTCTGTCAAATTTCAAGCAAGACCAAACCAAACAATAGGCACTGCACTTCCTTACCTTTCATGGTGGGTTTCTGAGGAATCCATGCAAAGCAGCTGGTTGGTGGTACTACGGATGTCCATCTCATAGGTGTAAAGGGGATTTAGCAGTATTTTTCTTCTTTGTCTCTCAATAGCATCTTGCAGAAAGGGAATGGACAACGTTCTCCCATCTCTAGCCTAGTGGGAATGATACTGAGGCAGTTCTCTGAGAAGCTGAAATCTGCCGTGTGGCATTTGAGAGTTTTAAACATAAGAAGTAGAATTTAATCCCTGCTGCTGACACATCTCACTGACAATATATGAGGGCAGCATATCCCTGTACACTATTGTCACCTACCTTAAGGTCTTTCTAGTTTATGAATCTACAAAATTTACAAGTAGCTTAGAAATGTGAGTGTCAAAGTCAATATATGTAGCAATCATATCTGGAGTCAGTGTACATTATGGTAGGCTAATTTGGATAATCAATCACAGGGAAGGTGTCAGAAACAAAACAGTTGGAAGAATCAATTGCCAAGTAATTTTCATCACAGAAAATATGATCCACGAGTCTTCACGGTTCCATCACACTTGCATTTACAGCAGGGCTGTGTGTGCTAGCACCCCACTTCTTAATGCTGGACACCGGGTTGCTGGAAAGAATCTGTGGATCTCTTCAGGCCCATCCTTTCTGTCCCCCTGTCACATTTATGGACATGAAAGAAACCCCTTCTCTCAAGTATTTCTGGAAGTAGAGTCTCTGTCACAAGCTGTGTGGAGGGTTGTAGACAGCAGGGACTTAACCTACAGAGGCCTGGCTGCTATCCAGGGTGGCCATAGATGCAGAAAAGAGGGCCAGATGCCCTAGCCTGGAATTACAGGTAGTTGTGAACTGGCTGAAGTAAGTGAGAGAACAACAAGTAAATGCTCTTTACTGCTAAGACATCTTTCCAACCTCTTAAGATTAGCAAACAATAGACATTACACACGTAAGTTAGAGGAGGAAGAGAAAAATGAGAAGATGCTGTGTATCTAATTTGTACAAGAGTCTACTTCAATCTTCTCCACCATGATGGCCTTGGAGGCACCAGGAAGAAAGCAAGCATCTACAGTTTAAAAAGATACTGGTGAGCATCCATAGGCCCCTCAAGTAGGAGGGCAATGTGGTTTTAACAAATATGGATGTGTGCAGGTTAATATGCAAGACTCAATCTAGGGTTAGTAAGCTGAAAATGCTATAATGGATGTCACGACTCCTGGCCAGTCAGTGTCAAAGCCTATGGTCTTGTGACAGCTTACTAGTTCACTATAGATCTTTACCCCAACAGCTTTGGCAGAGAAGCCACGTGTTGTTCAGTGAGGGTACGAAGGCTGAAGGCAGAAGTCGTAGCTTTCTTCTTAGTCATAAATGACTCCAGTGGCTACGTTGGGAAACCAAAGAACAGAAGGGAACAGGGGGAATTTTTCTTGTGAACAAAGTATACACACAGAAATGACTGTCCTGAGTAGTAACTGTTTTGGGGTCAAGCGTCTTCCATGAAATACAGCCTCTTCAGCTAGAAGTACCTTAAGGTGTGTCTCAGGATGGAGAAGCTGGCGAGGGCTTCCATAGAGGCTAGCTGGCGGAAGGCTTGCCCTAGTACAGAGGGCGGTACCTGGTGTGTCCTCTGCAAAGCCTCCTATCTACCACGGAAGCTGTCTTTAGAGTTTGAGGTCCCTTGGAAACCTAACTGAGCCAAATAGCAAGGAGGCTGGAAGTAAGACCCCTCTCTTCTAAGACTCGCCTTCCTGAGCCCACTTCTCCTCAGTGGTAGGAGGCTAAGGGTGAAAGGCAAGCGTGGATGGAGAATGAAGAACAGGATAAAGCTAGATGGTGGAAGACCAAGCAAAGAAGACTGTGGCTCCTTTCCATTCTCTACCACAAGGGTAATTATAAACACACTTTTAGAGAATTAAAGTTCTTACTATACCAGAATAAAAACTTTTGAGACAGTTTCTAGGCCAACCCCCTGCCCCCCTTCTCTTTGTCATCTTAGAATTCAAGAAACAAGACAGGTCATTTTTTTCAAATGAATCATTACAGGTAAAAATCTCAGCATGAGAAACCTCCAGGGGATTGATCTTCACAGCACATGTAGGATAATTTGTAAACCATATTTCTTTTCATATTTGCATTTCTATTAAAATGTTACTTTTCGAGGACTGCATATAATATTGATTATCTGGAAAAATACTTGTTTTGTTCCTAGTAAGATACTATGACTCATGTAAAAACATCAATTGTGAATGTTAATTATATTAAACACATGTTGAGAAGCTGTAATTAGTTTTGAAGGCCATGGCCTAATACCCACAAAATCAAAGATGCAGACCTGCTAACTTGTCATAAATATGTGGAGGTGGAAGCATATGTACATGTTTGTACATACACAAGTGTGAACACATCCCAACACATTCTAGGCAAGGGTATCTTTAAGCTTAAAGATTTAATATGTTATGTGTGATTTCTCTATGCCCCAACTCAATAAATAAATAAGTACTGGTCACTGCCAGCTACCCTATTAATGGCTGGAGAAACACGGTACAAAGCAAAAAGCTTTCTTTCAGAACAGAAAGAATACCACAGGAAGGGAAATCACAGAGAGAAAAAAATATTTGGGAGGCCAGATGTGAGGCCTAAGTGAGACAAATAGGCATTGCTGATGGGAGAAGGTGGGACAGATGGAAGCAAGTTAATCCCGCTCATCACTGAAAACTTGCCTTGTTTCACACAAGGCTCAGTGTATTGATAAAAACATTCACAGTATTCACAATATGACTAATGAAAAATGACACGCCCATTAGCCCATCTGATAGAAGCGTGGATTAAGGGCCAACAGTCAAATGCTCTTTTCCAAGCAGATGAAAAAATGTTATTAACATCAAGCTGTGGCATTGTTTTGCTCACAGGCCAAACCTCTATTGCTTGTTTCCTATGCTTTCCAGATCAGGAAGAGAACCTGCCTTCTCCTGTATCTGGCTTCATGTGGCATGGTAGATTAACGATGATGACAGTCTTTACATTCCCCACTGAGAGGAGAATATATTCTGTTTCCTTGGACTCTGGGCTGGTACAATACATACTCACTCTACTGAGTGTGGCAGAGGGGTGTTGTGCATATTCTAGGGCTGGATATTTCTGTTCCCTGTGTACATTTGTCTGTGGGACACTCATTCTCAGAACTTGGTAGCCATGCAGGGATGGGGGCAGAGGTCCCAAGTCAAAGCTCGAGGCTCGAGGCTGAAAGTTTTCTTGTTGACAGCTCTACTTGGTTTAGTGGTCACAGTCAGATGGCTCTTCTGTGTGTTAGAAGGAAAACAATTGAAGAGTGTCTTGAGGTTAATAATCTCTTAAACTTCATTACTGTGGCTAAGTTTGGTGGGATGTCCTAAATAAAAGTATCTAATGAGTTCTACAGGACGAGATCTGCTTCTCTTCCTAGCTTATTCTTTATAATGGGAATGCATTCATAACCCTTGTAGCTCTAGAGACCATGGAACAACATTTAATTCTCTGAATGGTCTACGATACATCTGACTGGATAATATAAAATGTAAAGGGACAAGCAGTCAGTGGGAGCCCCTGCTTACCAGAGAGGAAGGAGATTGCTGGCCTGCCCTCACGAGGAGTACCAGAAGATGGAAAGCTGCTTGGTAGTTGTTAACATACGGACTCTAAAACAACAGAACCAACCAACAAACAATAACAATGACAAAACACCCGGGAGAGCACGGACTCTACAGGAGCCTTAAATGTCTTTCCTTTTCAATATTTTGATGCTTTGACATCTGCTTTGCTGACCTTGCAAGGAAGGTCAACACCTCCTAGAGGCAGCCACACCCTAAAGGCGATTGAGTGACTCCTTTGTGAGTCCACTGCTCAAGTATAATTCAACCAATCCAGGGGCGCCGTTCAGTCATTTCCTTCCATGGGCTTTCATGCTCCAGGTCACTGTCTACTTCCCCTAATCCCACCAGGGCCAATACCAGGGCCAAGGACAGCCTGAGGGGCTGCAGAACCATCTGCAGTTATTCAAAATGGGCAACCCTATGGTGGCAACTCTGACTCAGCTAGTGTTTCCTATGGCACTCGAAACAGAAACTAGAAAACTCTTGCTCAATTCTGTTCACTCCCTCTTTGCCTATGTGCAAACTTGCTGTTTTCTTGAGTGTGCCCCACATAGGGTGCTGTGCCCCTTTCTCTTGGGAACTGTGAGGAACTGGCTGTTCTTGTCTGTGGCTCCACTGGTTTCAAAAGCCCTAGTCTTCAAATTTGCTATGGATCCTGTGTGCTTTAGAGCAAGGCTCCGTGTGCTAGAGCCAGATTTCTCTTTCCTCTGATGGTTTGCTTCTGAGACAGGAGCTCACTATGAAGCTCAGGGTGCTCTTGAACCCATGATCCTACTGTCCTCCAACTTCTGGGGTTACAGACATGAACCACCTCACTCCCTGAGAGACTGAAAAAAAGGCCACATCTCAGCAATCATGCTGGCAGGACAGATCTGTCACTGACTGTCCTATCAGCAACCAGCATGCTCTAGGTAGCCTACGACAGAGTATGTTTTTCAAAGATGGCCAAAACACCACCTCCAGTACAGCATGGCTTCTGTGTAGCAGGTTTTTATACTTCCCCTCCCCTGCACGCTTCCTGTCTTTGACTTCCTGTGACTATGGTGAATGTGACACGTGTCCCCCATCACAGTTAGTTTTTCTGCCTGTCTGCTCAGCATCAACAGGGATGCACGCTGTCTTCCAGCAGGAATGCTATCACTCTCCACAGAGGATCAGGATACTGGGAAGGCACTCCTGACCCTTAACCATATAGGGCAGGTTAGCAACAGTCCCCGGGAACATTCTTAAGTTCGTTAAATCTCAAAACATGATATAAAAGGAGGCAGATATGAAATAGTACATCTGCTGTGCTCTTATTTATATGGCATGTAAAAATAGATAAACTAGTTCATTCTGCAAGGAATTTACTGTCACATGACACAGTGACTGGGAGACTAGATTACTGTTAACTTCTGGAAGCTGCTTTTGGGGACAGAATATGTTCATTTGTGAAATGTTGCTGGACTGTACATTTATGATATATGGCATATACTTATATATACTTAACATATATGTGTATACATATATGCATGTATACCTCATCTTATGTTATACATCACATTAAATTTTTGTAGTAAAATAGTGATATTTGGGAAATACAAAGGAAACATAACTCCTAAATTCATTGTCAAATCTTTTTCCAATGATAACATATTTTTATACCTTTTTCACATGTAAAAAACCAGTTGGATTTTTTTTATAGGGGGGAGTGGAACATAAGGAAACATTCTTTTTATGAGAGTTGACACAAGAGTGAGTCCTCAGCGTCCAGAGCCAGCATGTGTTCCTGGAAGGCTCTTGTGCTGAGTGCTTGGAAGAACACTGTGGAGTCTGCTAGACAGAGAGGAAGGTGAGAAAGAGGGATTTGGAGTGGTCCCTTTGTAAACCTTCACCCAGAGGACCTTAAGCATGACTGAGATTATGTTAGTGTGTTTAGAAAATAAGGTGAGAGAAATAACAGTACACGCAAAGAGCTAACCCTTTATGTCACTGTACCCCACATTTACACTAGGCTTATACAGCTCAGCCGAGCATATTTGGTGAGCATGCTCACTCCTACATGCACACGCCCTTCCACGAAGCACAGGACTTCCTCCCGTACTGTGCAGAGTCTTGTGATTAGTTTTTAATTTCTGTATGCACCTGAGGCTCCCAGTGGCAAGTGTAATTCCTCCTCTCCAGGAAACATGACTTTCAGGCCACATAAACCCCCAGACGCTTATTCATCACTGAATTTTAATTGTTGCTGGGCAGGTGGCAATGGTGAAGTGGCCAGTGTTGTTTGATTATAACTTGAAAATGACAGGAAATGTCCCTTTTAAGACAACTTCCAGCCAGTAAGTAAAGTAAAATGCTATAGCTAGAATATAATATTGAACTACTAATGAATGGATGGATCCTGGCAGTACATGTTGATGCAGCTCAAAGTCAAGCAGACATGGTGTGTCTCCAGAAGGAAGGACCAACACTATTCATGAAGTATTCTTTCCAGAAATAAAACCTGAGATCAAGACTCTACTTCAAAATGCAAAGAGCAAAAGGATTTTTAGTTTTTCATTTTAATTTGCACACAGGAATGAAATCAATAAAATCCAGCAACGACAATCTCTACATCATCAAACAATTCAGTTTCTTCAACAAAAATGAGGAAGGATGACATGCAGATGAAAAGTCCAGGGCATTAATAGGTTGTCACATATAAATCTTATTTGGACCATTAAGTTTTGGCATTTAATTGACACATAATGTTTTCCAGTGCTTAGGAATTACAGTGTGATGTTCTCATTCTTGTATGTGTTGGGTAGTGATCAACTCATGGTAACTAGCATACCTACCATCCTATAGTGTTAGCATATCTTTATTGTGGATATATTCAAAATCTTAGTTTCTATCTTGAGCTATGTAATGATTAACTATTACTTTTATTTGTTTTATAAATGTATTTAAAAAATATATTTGCATCCTTTACTTTCTACAATCCCTCTCATGCCCACACTCAACAACTTCCTCTCAAATTCATGACCTCTTTTTCTTTAATTATTATTGCTACACACACACACACACACACACACACACACACACACACACACAAATGTATAGATACAACCTACCGAATGTGTTCAGTGTTGCTTGGATGTATGCTTTTAGGATGATCACTTGGTGTGAGCTAGCCACTTAGGGCTCTCATGTGTAGGAAAGCCCAATCTCCCTCTCTCTACAGCACTTTGTCTAGGGTACAGACCTGTGAGTTTCCTCTATCCACATTGGCATGCCAACTGGCCTTGTTATTACTCAGGTTTTATTTGCGCAGCCATATTTAGTCTATATCATGGGGGAAACCTCTTTGCCCTATCTAGAAGATACAGTCTTGAAGCTGATTTCCTGGTCCTCTACTTCGTACCATCTTTCTGTCCCCTTCACTATGATATCCCTGAGCCTTCAGTATAAGGGTTGTGTTATAGATGTATCAATCGGGGCTGACCATTCGCCATCAGTTGTTCTTTGTATTTTGGCCAGGTGTGACTCTCTGTAATGGTGTTTTCCTAATTAATTTCCATATTCTTTATGGTATAACTCATTAAATAGGAAGAAAAGGAAACATGAAAAGCAGAACAGAAGGGCTGGGGCCAGGTGCTAATGAAATGCCCCAGATCTGTAGGTTTTGCTCTGGATGCATTAATTACAACAGAAATTGCAGGACCTCTGATACAGGCCATCTCGTAGGAGCAGGTGGAGAATGCGTAAGTCTCCTAATCTCCCTGCCTTCTTCCATCTGAGAAAAACAATGCTCAGGTTCCTGAGGGTAGACAGCAATCTGGAGCCATGACTACTGACTGGGCTTCCTGGAGTCTAAGTTTTGGATAATGGTTAAACAAATAAGCCTGTAAGAGTCCCTAGAAAGAGAGTTTGGGGTGGGGCTTCCTGTGAAAGAGATTTTCTGGAGACATGTTCCTATGATATAAGAACTCAGTGGAGCAGGATAAGATAGAGAATAAGAAGAAAGCCAGGATCTTGTTCTATATATTGGCTAGCTTCAGCATAAAGGGCCTCTAGGACATAGATGCAGCAACAGAGTTGGTCAGACCTTGAAGCAGGAAACCTGGGCAGCCTATTGAACCTGGAATCAGCCATGGACATCATGGATATCAGTGCAGGGCATAGATAACTCACTGAACCTTGAGTCAGCTATGGACATCATCAACAGCAAGGACAGTATGGACCAATATGGACATCATGCACAGCATGGACAGCATGGACAGTATGGACAGTGTAGGCAGCCATGCACAGCATGGACAGTATGGACAGTGTAGGTAGCCATGGACAGCATGGACAGTATGGACAGTATGGACAGCATGGACAGTATGGGCAGTATGGACAGTATGGGCAGTATGGACAGTATGGGCAGCATGGACAGCATGGACAGTATGGACAGCATAGATAGCATGGACAGTATAGACAGTATGGACATCGTGGGCAGTATGGACAGCATGAACAGTGTAGGCATCCATGGACAGTATGGACAGTATGGACATCATGGGCAGTATGGACAGCATGAACAGTGTAGGCATACATGGACAGCCATGGACAGTATGGACAGTGTAGGAAGCCATGGACAATATAGACAGCATGGACAATATAGACAGCATAGACAGTATAGACAGTGTCCACAGCATGGGCAGCATGACTGACTATGCCCTTTCCCTCATTTAGGCTGAAATCCTAGCTCTGCCTACCTCAGAATGAGACCACATTTAAAAGGAGTCTTCAAAGACTTCATGATGCTTATGAGATGAGCATTTATCCACAGTTTAAATCCTTAAGGAGAAAAGCCAAAGCACCACCTTCTTCTAATCTTTTTAATGATGCCAACCCTAAAACCACATGGTCTACTAGAATCACTATTCCCGCTGAGTATGTGGTCCACAGTATAAACGCCATTTAGTTGAGCTGGCTGGGTCTTCAGAAAGTTATTTTTATCAATTCACACCTGATATTTTCAGTACTAAAAGGAAAAGGACATTATTAGTACCGAGTTACCTGCACAGTTTATATGGTCATGTTCTCAACCCTAGTTCTTCAGAGTGTGAAAGGACATTGAAGAGGTAACAAAGCTAAGATGAGGTTCTTAAGATGAGCTCTAATCTAATATGCTGGCATCCTCATAAAAAAGATTTTGAACAACAACAACAAAAAAAACCACACAAGGAGGGAAAACCTTGTAGGGTCATGGGAAGATATAGCCATGAGCAAACCAAAGATATAGATATAGATATCTATATGGATATAGAATGAAACCATCCTTGCCAAAAAGATGGCCTTACACTTCCGTCTCCAGACTTGTGAGAAATGCATTTCTGTTGGTTAAGTCCCTCAGTTAGTGGTGCAGAACAGAAAGTCAAGTGAACACCATGAATAGGGTTGAGTGTTCCTGTGTGTGAGTAAAGCAGAGTCAGTGCTGTGATAACATTTGCACCCTATTGGTTTAAATACTTTGAAAAACAGCACTCCATTATTTACTTCTTTCTAAGATTTAACTTTTTTGTTAGGATTTTAAAACTTATAAACAGGGTCTTCTAGAGATCAGGTGGTCTAGAAAATAGTTTGGAGCCAAGAGTGGCCTTCGACTCCTGATCCTCTGACTTTAGTGTTAGTTACTTTTTTTCTGTTGTTGTTGTTGTTGTGATGAATAAGGCAACTTTTAGAAGGAAGGGTTTATTTGGGACTGGCAGTTCCAGAGGATTAGGGTCCTTAATAATGGGGACAGTATGACATCAGGTAATAGAACATGGTGCTAGGAGTCCTATGTAGGCTCAATTTTCTTAGCAAATATATTTTATTATGAACTTATTAACTGAGAGTACCTCACTTGTAACCAGACTAACCAAAACAATAGGAAAAGAGGATTAAAGAATACAATAATGAAACTGTAAGGATATCAGTTCTGAGGAACAATTCTCTTGGCATAGTCAGCAGGATTTCTTCTGCTGGAACCTGGAGCAATCAGAACCCGGAACCTCAGCCATTGCCCGGAGCCCTGAAGCCTTCCCTCAAGCAGTTCTCTCTAGAAGCATCTTAAAGTGGAGCAATGAACAGCCAAAACTCTCCCAAGTCTCCAAAGGCCCCGCCTCTAGTTTTTGGCTCACATTTATACCTCCTCTCAGCATTTGTTCAAGGATGTTTTTCAGCTGGTTAATAACCAATCTCCTCCACACGGTGGTTCAACTTCTAAGGGGATAAACATCACCTGATTTCTCACAGGTCTTTTCTCATCCCCTACTTGTGATCTAAACAAAAAACATGTTTATCTCTCCTTCAGCCCTCAGCTCTGATTACAGCTTGGCACCGTGTCTCCAGGAGGCTTAACTTCTTAAAGACGTGGTTTCTCTATCTAAAATAAGAAGCAAATTGGCTAGTGGTATTTAAGCTTGGACCAAAAGCACCAAGGCCCCATCCCTTCTCCCGCTACCTAGACCTTTGCATGATGGGAATGGAGGAGGGGCTGCCAACACGTGTAGACAGGTTCAGATAAATCTGCTGAACCTTCAGTCTGCTCCACTACTACACTGTATAAGAACTTCAAAGGAAACTTGGAAAAAATGTTCAAATAACAAGCCCATTCCTATGGAAATATTTTACTGTTATGTGATCACTTAAAGTAGTTTAAGCATCTGAAAGCCCAAATAAACATTGAAAGCATCTGAACGTAATATAGGATATGAAAATATCTTTTCCCACAGAACTTTAATGGACTTTTTATGGTACAAAATAAATCCAAGCAGAAAATTATCTCATCAAAATTGAATTTGGAAGTGGTATTATTAAACCTTAATTTTCCTATTCCTTCCCCAAATCTCTACTCTTATCGCTATTCAGGAACTGTTTTCTTTGTGTATCTACCTATAATTACATCTGATGGACCGTTGGCACATGGTTTTGTTATCTTGAGTGACAAATATATGCCTTGCATCAGGTAAACTTGCATGTCACTAATGGAATGATGCTTCCATGGGCCCTGATATGCATGGCCAATCTTCATCAGGGTGGGGAAGAGGCACACTCAGGCATTTTGTAGGATGAGCTTGTGTCACAGTTGTTCTCCAGAGGATATGCTCTATGCTTCCTACTGTCCACAGCGCTGTTGTGCCTGTGGCTCCAGGAAGGTCTATATGGGAGGCTAGGCACTATTTGCTGGCTTTCTCTTTGGAGAGGTGACTGATATGTTTAAGAGATAGCATCCTCTCTTCATGTTGACTATTCTAAAGAATGCAAAGAGGAACAATTTCCTTTGAAGGAATAATCAGCAGAAAAGAGATGTACAGTTGCAGGGACACCCCCTGGTTCAAAAGGAAGTAATTTCCCAGCAGCATTTGATTATGCTGTCCTGATCAGTGCCACAATGCATCATGCCACAGAGTGGCCTTCTCTTTGTACCTGTGGAATGAGAGCAAGAGCACACGTGAGAATTCTCTCTCTTTTTTTAAAGATAGTATATCTGGTGGCTAATATTCACAATTGACTTGATGGAAGTACCCATATACTTCACTAAGCACTTTTCTGTCTGTTTCTGAAAGGATGTGTCTAGATGAGACTAACACTTGAATCTGCAGACTGAGTGAGACAGTCTGCCTTCTGCATTGTAGAAGGGCTTCATCTAGCATTACAAGCCTGAAAAACAAAGGGGGCATCAGGAGAATCCACACTTTAACTGCTCTTTCATAATTATCACTGCATATTAAGTGCAAAAAATAATGGGATTTTTGATAGTTTCACAGTATATATAAAATGCTTTGATCATCATCACTCCTACTGTAGTTTCTTGCTTACTTGCTTGCCTCCTCCCCAATCCTTAAATAGTCCAGAACTATCTCTGAGTGGGACGCTGGTTTTCCCCTATCCTCAGACTGAGGCCTACACCGTCCAGCCTCCTCATCCTCAGGCCTTCAGATTTGGACTGGGGCTCCTACACATTGGTTTCCTGCTGCTCAGGCCTTAAGACTCAAATCAGGATGATGTCACTGGGTTCCTAGGGCTCTAGCTTGCAGATGGCAGGCTGTGAGACTTGTTTGCCCTCATAACTTCATAAGCCAATTCCTATAGTCTAGCTGTGTGTCTGTCTGTCTGTCTATCTATCTATCTATCTATCTATCTATCTATCTATGTATCTATCTATCTAGTATCCATCTATCAGTCTATCTGCCTATCATATCTCTCTATCATCTATCTATCTATCTAGTATCTATCAGTCTATTATCTATCCATCTATCATTTAGCTCTCTATCCTCTATTCTATTCTATTCATTCTATTCTATTCATTCTATTTCTCTAAGAAAATCTAATAAAGAAGGGGTGTATCATAATTTAAAAAACTATTTCTTTGTTAATGGTGGTTGATTTTGTATCTGGGCTTTAACTATGAGCAAATCTGCTATATATATACATATATATACATACATATATATGTATATATATTTATTTATATCCTTATATGTCATGAAGTTATTTATTTAGGATGTATTTTGAGGAGCGTAATTAATATATGTTGACTACATAATTAACTGAAGATATAGGTCAGCAAGTAAAGGTTTTTTCTGGGAGGTCTAATGACCTGAGTTCCATTCCTAGGACCCACATGTTGGAAGGAGAGAATTGATTCCCATAAACTATTCTCTGACTTCCAGTCACATCCTGTGTGATGTGAGCATACACACATGTGCACACAAGTAAATAAATATAATACAAAGGGCTTTTTAGACTATATAATTTAGCGTTTGGCATGGTGACACATACTTGTAACCCTAATACTCAGGATGCTGTGGCAGATGAGTCATAAATGCAAGACTTGCCTGGCTACACAGCATGATACTATCTAATACCCTCTTGTCTCCCTCTCTGTTTATCCCACAATTTTATATTTTAATGGATGTTGTCAAATGGCTATAGACATATGAAAAGATATTAAATACACTAGTCGTTGGGGAAAATGAAAATTAATATAACAATAAGACACTTCATCCATCAGATTATAAAACTGTTAGGGAAAAAGAGTTACACTAACAATATAAATCTTGTGAAAAAGCATAATCTCATAAACATACAACATGAACCAGCTTCCTGGAATGCAGCTTAAAGCCATTTATGGGATCACAAAAACAAAAGACACCATACCTCATTCTTTCATATATCTTTTCACTTCTGTCATGTGAATGTACACACGCCAGCCCCATAAAATCACCCCTCCTCGAGGCTCTCCTCCACTCACTGGGAGTGGACCAGGGAGGCTGAGGAACTGGGGGCTTGCACACCAGCTCTCTCTGAGACCTTAGATCCTAAGGCCTTAGACCCTTGCGTCCCGGCTGTGGTGAAATGCAAGGAACACCATGCTGAGGAATGACTGGAGAACCACAAACGAGCCCTAGGAAAGTCCCCTTCCCTTCACTTAGTGGGTTGTTTCTTTGGGAACCCCCAGGTTAGACTATTTCCACAGTCTCTGGCCGATGATGCCATGGCCCAGGCTTTGCTTTTCTCATAGAGTTATCACAGAAGGCTGAGGAATTTCTGTCTATAACTTAATGACATCGTGTGATTTCTTCTGGGTCAAGCATGCTGCTGGGAGCCTGGGCTGCCTTGCTATTTGAGATTCTCTATTGATTTTCAGCATGGTTGATAAAACAGAGATGAAAGGCCCAAGTTCTCTTTTTATGATAGATATGACCAATTAGCTATAAATGTCAAGTATCCACAAGTTAATTAATTCCAGTTCATTTAACTACTGTAATTAGATTTTTTTAAACTCCCAAACAAAGCAGTAGTCTGCTTTCGAAGGTCACAGACTAACACCACAGAGACCAAGGCTGAAAAACCAGAACCTTTTGCAGAAAGTGCTCGATGGCAGATGCCTGTGGGGAAAACAGACCCCACAAAATGAAAAATAATTGGCAAGCTGATGAATAGAGTGTGTTTGAAATGTATACATAATATGTCTTTGATTAATAGCCCTGATGAACACTTGAAATGAAGTCTGAAAAATTTGTAAAGGGTGTTCATTATTATGAGAAGATATAAAAAAAAAAAACCTGATTGGAGTTGGGTTCAATACGTCAACGTGAAACCAGAATTCCAATTTGTGAAGAATGTCTCTTTCGTTTAAGAACCACAACTTAAAGGGGCATCTTCCATTATATAAATAAGTCCTTCCAGGAAGATGTGCAGTATAGAGAGATTTGATCCAGGAGAGGCTCAATTATTTGTTATCAAAGACATGAAGCTTAGAACGCTTGAAGAGGCAGACAGGGGTTTCTGGGAGAAGAGCTTTTGAAGGAAGGTGAAAAGGAGGGGAGTGACAGGCTGCAGGGATGGTAGCAAGACAGCTCTGAGGAAATGAGGACACCTCCCTAAGGAGAGTAGGTCAGCGTAGGGAAACTGTAAAAACAGAGAAATCTAGTATTAAAATTGGACGTGCTTTCTGTGCTTCTTTTCCCTGCTACCAGTCCCCCCAGGAGTTCACTTAAACTCATCCAAACCTAACTGGCTATGGCCACAGTATTTGAGGGGTGAAGGAAGAACCAGAGTGCATCTAGAAGGGACAGAAGCCATGAGGAAGGACAGGGCACTGTGGAAGCCAGGAGGAGCAGCCAAGGACAAGCAGATGGACCTTGTTAGGACAAATATGTCTTCCCATTGCTCAGGTGGTGGTGCTCAGGGTATGAGCCATGGTTAGCCCAGAGAATGGAGCATAGTGGTGTAGAAAAGGGGCTATTAATATTTACTATTAATATATGATTATTATGGTGATTATTATTTAACCTGCTATCATATCAATAAAAGACACAGATGCCTGTTAGATTTTTCATAGCCTTAAGCCACTGGAGAAGGGAAGATATAAACCCTCTATGCTATCTGTTTATCTTCCCAGCTCAAATCCCCGTGTCATTTGCTTTAATCATTCCTCTCTGGGCTACTTCTCATGCAAAATTCTCATAAATGCTTGCACATGTTTTCCATCTAGGCTGCTTCTCTCCATCTCCTGGTCCTCAGAGCAAGCTTCTCTCAGCCACCAGTTCAACCAGTTCAAGATTAATGCATGGATGCTCTGCTTTCCTCTTCCCCCTCTTCTGTTCCTCTCCTCCTCTTCTTCCCCTCCCATGATCCTCCTGTTATCCAAGCCCATGCATCTTAGCTCTGCCTACCTCTCTTCTGCTCTGCCTGGCATAGGCATTTTTTAATGGTCAATGTATTTAACATATTTATTACATTTTCATTCTTTATAGTTATTGTCTGAGAGAATCTTCAAAATGTGTAGGCCAGTGGATAATGTAACTATGAAAAGATGGGAGATCAATCAGGCTAAGCAGAAGTTTCCTTATTTTGGGGCAGGGGGTTAAAATTCTTTGGCTTTCTTTAGATGAAAAGCAGATGTAGCACAAGCTACTTGGCTCTGAAGAAGGTGAAGAGCTGAGGGGCATATGCCCTTCTAATTGGGTGCTTGATCTCTCTCTCTCTCTCTCTCTCTCTCTCTCTCTCTCTCTCTCTCTCTGTGTGTGTGTGTGTGTGTGTGTGTCTGTCTGTCTCTCTGTCTCTCTCTGTCTCTCTCTCTCCCTCTCTATTTCTCTGTCCCTTCCCCCATGTTTGTCAGTCTGTCTCTCACTTTGTCTGTCTCTCTCTCACTCTGTCTCTCTCTGTGTCTCTGTCTCTCTCTTTCTTTGTGTGTCACTCTCTGTGTGTCTGTCTGTCTCTCTGTGTCTGTCTATCTCTCTCTCTCTGTCTTTATCTATCTCCACAACCCCCATCCTCACCCCACCCTCTCTGTGTGCATGTATATGTGTGTGCATGTGTGCATGTGTGTGTTATGTTTTTATCCATATAGACATGCTTTGGTTATGATAACACTCTGTCAGACAAGCTGTTTACAGGGCTGGGTGTGAATAGTGGGTAGACTCTGTACACTCAGGACCAATAATGTTGATTAACAGTGATAACAACATTAGGTGCAATAGTGTTTACACATTTGCTAAGACATATTCATGTATACATTTAAGATTTCTAAAGCCTCCCCTACCAAAAAAATTCAGCATGTAGAGATGGCTCAGTGGTTAAGAGCACCGCCTACTCTTCCAGAGGTCCTGAGTTCAATTCCTAGCACCCACATGATGGCTCACAACCATCTATAATGTGATCTGATACCCTCTGTTGCAGATAAAGCACTCATATACACTAAATAAATAAATCTTAAAAAAAAAAAAAAAGCAAAGTTGCTACCTGGTGTTTTAAATTAGCATTCTGGGTTTTGGAATACTAAGCAGGATGTGAACAATTTGCTGCCTCCTGTCTCCTTGCATGCTTCAAAAACTAAATATGTTCAATTATTAGTTCAATATACTCCAGATTTCCCTTTGGGAGAAGAAAGTATCTTATTCACATATGAGATGGCCTTTCTTCTATGTTGTAGTTGGAGAGACCAGGACTGGAAGCAGATTCTAGTAAACATTGTCTGTGTCTCTTCTGCTAAAGTCCTGGCTCCAGTTTCACCAGTTCTGGCCCTCTGAAATATGACTACTCAGGCCCTCAAGAAAGAAAGCATTGTACTTTGTTTTTAAACTGGATTCTGTTAAACAAGTTACACATGGCTTTGGATCCTCTCCTGTCGAGGAAGTGGTCAGAGCATCTTGAATAAATTCACTGGTAGGGAGGAATTGTAGTCTTCTTTATGTTTCAATATCTGGACAACACACACTGGACAATTTTCAAAGGAATGAAGGTTTACTGGAGGTTCAGAATTCAAGGCTGAGTCTCTCTTCAGAGTCCTGAGGTGCCTCAGGACATCCCACGAAGAGACAGAGCAAGCTAAATATAAAGAGTTCATTTCTATGTCCAAGCAAGCTACTAATAACCAGTTAGTTGGTGGAACAACTAATGTAAGAACTGATTCCTCGTGACCCAGTCACCTCCGACTTCTCAAGAGCAGGGCTATATGTCTCTCAGTTGACTTTGCAACACATGAAATTTGGGGAACATACTCAATACACAGCAGTGGAATATACAATATCTTTTTTGTTCTTTGCTGGCTATACTGCGTATCCAAGTGAGGCTTCATAGATATTTCTTTGGAGAATGGACAAAGCAGGAAAAATAAAAAGATTGCACACCTGGTCATACATTTTTTGCTTTTACTCCAATGTTAATAGCCTGGCCCACTCTGCCAAAACCAACCAACCAACCAAGACTCAAGTAGTCCCAATTTGTTATTGTTTAAACCTTAAAAAGGCTGATTTCTTGCTTCTTCTATGTGTGCTCCAGGGTTAGTTGTGAACCAAGGTCTGTCTGTGTACTTCCCTCCACAGGATCTCAGCTAATCAATGGCCATTACCTTGTGTATTTCCATTAGAAAATATACATTTTCTTGTATCTTTCTCTATAGAAAATTGGAGAGAGTCTTGGATGACTCCCCATCAGTGATGAAGTGTTCTGCCTTGCAGGGACACAAATAACTTGTGCTTTGAGTTCATGGAGCAATATTGGTCCTGTGTTCTCCAGCAACCAGAAAAATGTTAGGGAATGTAATGTTAGCACATGCTCAGAAGAAAAAGAACCAGGATATAAAATGAGCCACAGTAATAACCACTACAGCCTGGGCAAAGGCTGTACACCTTGGGATCTTCATTATGCCTCTTCTTCTCTATAGACCTGCCCTCATATCAAAGACATTTTATCACAATGTTCAAGACTAGCACAATACAAGAAGTCATTGTGTGGTGTAGTAATATTCTGTGTATTATCTGTTGTATTAGCCACTGGCTAGTCTATCATAGTCATTGAGTTCTTGGAATATGGCTAGGAAAATGGAAGAAGTTTGAAGAAAATGTAATTTAACGTAATTCATTTAAGTGTAAATAGTCACCAATGACTATCATACTAGCCAACAGTTCAAGACTGCTGAAGTTACACTGAATTTCTCTCTGTCCAACAGCATTAGTGAGATCATGTATCCCACTGCACTCTATAGTTTTCAAAATGGTTTCACCCATATTGATTGTCTCATATATTTCTCCTAATAACCCTATGAAGTAGTAGAGAAGCAACTTCGTATTGTAATATCCATTTTAGATATATCAAATACAATATTAGGGATGAAGTGATTAGAGGTATAGACAATAGACGTCGAGTTCTAGGCAGAATGTATGACATCATACACCCGGTTCTGCATCATGCTTTTCTCTCAAGAGGAATTTAAACCAATACATGAAAGTTCCACACATTGAAGGAAATCTATGTTTCCTTCCTTTCAAGCCCTTTTTATTATTTTTAATAAGACCACCATAGCACTTCCTTTAATGTTATGTCAGCTAATCACAGAGTAAGTTTGTGTTGTTAATTACATTATTTCATGACTCTGTCAGTTGAATGCATGGATTTCTTTTTAATCCAATTAAATCATGAGCCTCTCATGACCTATGGACATTTCTTTCCTTGGTAATTCCTTCAGTGCCCAGGAGAAAGGTTTCTCTGACTGAAGATGTGCAGTACCTTAGCCAGGGCAGTCCCAGACAAACTGTCACAATTGGTTTCCTAGGTGCCTGGGACAAGGCTGCTTTCACATATTGGCCTCAGTTGTACATCAAAGTACAACATGTAGTTCACTCACAGCCCTTGCCACAGGAGCCCGAGAATGGCAGACACTCAAAAAATGACTTAACTTCATGCTAAAAATAAAGGGTGATAAATATTATATATGCTTTCTTATGCCTAAATAAAGCAAGCAAGTAGATTTTTAAAGAACTGCCTGGTGCCAGCACATCTTTTTATATCTCTACATCCCGTTTAAATGTTATTTCAAAGTCAAAAGTCAGTAAAAAAACTTTTGCCAAAAGTCAGTAAAAATTATTTGTAGCTGAGTTTGGATGTGGCAGGTACTGTTAATATTGTATATGCATATGCACATAGACATCCCACCCCCTCACCACAAAGTTAAATGATGCTCCATTCTCAAAAGCCCCCATGGACTTTAGACAGCTATTCTAAAGTCCAAATATTTATTTTCAAACATTCTGATGGACTCCCTCATTCCCTGAAATAATCATGCCATCTATTCTTTCTGGGGGAATGTGGCTAAGCTCTCAAATGTATTTTCTAGTTTCTACTCTTACAAGCAGGGCCGGAGCTTTTGATTTTGATCTGTGGATTTGAGTAGGGGAGGGAGACTCATTCTTTATTGTGTCTTGAGCCTCTCTGAATGCTTCAGTCACTACGGCATATTGATTTTCTCAACTTCTTCAAATGAGAAAGTGCTTTTTGAATAGTAATAAGGTGGCCCTCTACACACCTTTGGAATAACAATCTGTCTGCATCTGTATTTGGAATAGCAATGTCTCGAGAATTTCTCACACAGCTGGCAGCTTCACGGAGCTTCATGTCACCCTCATCTAGTGAACTCCATGATGTCCTCAAGTTGACAACATGTTATTCAGTGGCTGCTTTTTTGAAAAGCCCAAGGGTTAACTTAGCTTATGCAAATCAAATGCCTATGGCCATAAATCTACTAGGAGACTGAAAGGAAGCCGTGCCAGGTAGAGAGAGGCAGCGCACGTGACTCCCAATGTGCAATATCCTGTATTTTGGGAACTCAGTTCTTGCCATTGTATACTTACCAATGAATAATCTTAGACTTTTTTTTCATTTTATTTCTGTATAATATTCAATTAGCAAAGTCCCCTAAAATATGAGCCATAGCATAGAATTCTCCCAGCCATGCTTGTAAAGGACCTCAGCTACTATGCATCATTCATGCGTAAAGATAAATAGCTCATCTGTGTTGTCCACCATGAATCTAGTAGAGGCAAAGTTTGATTTCTTAACCGACCCCTGGTATCTCTGAAAATAAATACGGAGATGAGAAAAATCGTGAGGAGACACTTGGGGCATTTTGGCGTGGGAAATGGTGAAGGTGCAACCAAAGTGAAATGTTCATACAAAATCAATGCAAGGATGGTAGAGTTGAACTGAATAACAAAATGAAGACCCCTCGAACGTCCTCTCTTTGATGTGGAAGCAGTGGAAACAAACATGACTTGCACTGTTCTTTGAGGCCAGCTGATTCCCAAGCCACACACCATGAATCCCAGACACCAGCAAAGTTAAATTTTCCAGGTGATTCCAAATGTGCAGGAGAGCCTGAGGACCAATCTGCATTCCGAGAGTTCACTCTAAGTTCATCAAAAAAGTCACCAAGCATGGAGGGGTCAGGGCCAGGGGGCTGTAGAAGTAGCTGCCGCCACCGCATACAGAATTTGCTTCTAGGCTTAATGCTTTGTTACTTATCTTCACAACAACGGCATGGAATGGATATTCTGTCTAAATGAGGGACTTTTCTAAATGAGTTGTGTTTCAAATGCATCTCCATGGAGATTCCTACCCTGACTGGCATTAACTTATCTCTAGCTGTTCCACAGAAGTTGTTAACAAACTTATTAATGTTGCCCTAGTCAAGGACTGTGAAGATAGAAGGCTACAGACCGTGGACCTGGGACACAGCACCCCTCTCACTCTTGGACTGTGGCCTCCTTGTTGCTCCTTTACATCCTCTGTGGTGGAATACTCGGCTGTGTTCACTTGTGGTCGGCTCTATAACCTACTGCCATGCATTTGCTGTGTCAGTTTATTTGCAGCTGGTAGGCAATTTGTAATGAAGAAAAAAATTCCTAACAACTTTGGAAGCTGAAACAGTCAATATTAAGGTCCTGGTGTCTGCTGAAGGCTTGGGCTACACCACACCATGGCGAAATATAGATGGACAAGCAAATGTGTGAAAAAGAGAAAGAATAGGCACCAAAATTATTTTCTCAGGAGCTCTTGCAATAAATAACTCACTCCTGTGATAGCAGCATTAGTTCATTCAACAGGCCAGAGCCCTGTGGCTTAATTACCACTTCAGGAGGGTATGTCTTAGTTAACACTATCATGACTGCAATTGAATTTTAACATGAATTTTGGAGAAGATATCAGTACCATAGCACTTTCCCCCTTCAGATAGGCCTCAGTTTCCTTTCTTTTTTCCTCTTGTTGCAGGAGAATGGAGTGCCGGGCGGAATGGCATAAGGAAGTCACACCTCAAGGTTAATTTGAAGGGGTCTGGCTAGGACAGCATTATATGCCAACACATGCTGCTATTTCAACCTCCATAGCTCATGGTCCTTTCACTCTTTCCCTTGTCTTTGCTGACTCTGTGGATGGAGAAAAAGTTGACTCTGACTTTGTCTTCAATGCTGACTTAAGCAGCATTGAACAGGTTGTCTATTCTCCTAAGCCGTAGCTTCTACATCTGTAGAGCAAAATGCTTGAATTATATTCTTTATTTCTAAATTTTTACTTATTATTTTTTTTGGAGGATGCATACGTGTACCGTGGGGCATGTGCAGAGGTCAGGGGACAGCTTTATGGAGTTGGTTTTCTCTTTCCATGTTTACATGGTTGCCAGAGTTGCCTGGAAAACACTTTTGTTCACTGACCTATGTTACTGGCCCAATATATGTGCTTCTTTGCTCATGTATTAAATTGCTTCCTGTTTAAATAATTGTAATGTCTGAGTGATCGTGAGGATAAACAGTCTCTTGAGACCCCTATGAGAAAGCAGCCCTGAAAACAAGAAGGCTATAATGACTCCAACTGAAAGACATAATGCTTGTAGACTAGAAAGGACAATAAGACGGCATACTATAGCACACTAGTTTAAATATTAAAAAAAAAACCACCATGGATTCTTGACTGAAAAAGAATGGCCAAGCATTGTAACAACTCACACAGGTGACAACTGAGTTGGTTTGAATAACTCGCTATGCCTTTTAATGTTCATCCTCTATAGACCAGAATTACCCAGAAGCCCACGCGCACAGCAAGAAAGTGGTCTTCTACATGTCAAGGACAGAAGCTCCACGGGACACTGCAGACTTTCCAGCACCCTGATTGTGAAGTTGTGTCCCCCAAAATTATAAGAAAAAAAGTCTTCTCTAAGTTACCCAGTTTGATAGTTTATTACCACACAAGCACACAAATGCCTAGTGAACATGCACTATGCTCTTAAACCTTTTCTTTGGTGATGCTTACTTACTCATTTTCAATTGTGTAGAGGGTGGGGATAAAATACTCCAGTGCACATTTGAAAGTCAGGGAGCAACTTGAGGAGTGTTGGCTCCTTTATTTTACGATGTGGGTTTCAGGGATTGGATTAAGGTCCTCAGAGGACCAAACTCGGGTCATCAGGCTTGGCAGCAAGTTCCTTTATATACGGAGCCATCTCTCTGACCTTGCATGCTGTTTCTTCAGAGCATCATGAGCAGGTGTGTGTAGGAACCACCTCCTTCTGAGTTATGAGAGCCAATTCTTAAGTTTAGAAAAGTTATGAGCTGGTGTATACAATAATTGTTTTAAAAATTAGGCTATATCTGTGAAAAATAAATTAACTTAAAAAGAAAGGCAATAAAAGCTCCAAGTGCATCAGTTTCTAGTTATTTTAATGTTTCCTCTGTTCTTCAGATTGTTGCTGTCTGTTTTATTACTTGGTAGAAAGGACTAGGACCT
Organism: Acomys percivali; assembly: GCA_907169655.1. Taxonomy (NCBI): domain Eukaryota; kingdom Metazoa; phylum Chordata; class Mammalia; order Rodentia; family Muridae; genus Acomys; species Acomys percivali. The sequence continues at coordinate 6,666,000 of OU015742.1, read as the reverse complement.
TTTGTAGCTCTTGGTGGTGACGTCAGGTTGACAGTTTGGAGCGGTCCATGGTATGGCTACTTACATCATGGAAACAGACCAACAGTACAATAAGGTTTGGCTGTCATGTTTTTCCCCAAAGAGCTACACTTGCTAAAGGTTTATCAGCAAATCCCCATAACAAAGTCCTCTTGGAGGATACATGTAAGCCCAGATTCCTAAATCAGGACACTCGAAACTCAATCTGGAGACTCCCAGAATAAGTTGGTCCCTTGACTCCCGGTTCTTTCCATGATACAAGGATGCCTTTCCATGCACATATAAAGAAAAGCTATACCTGTCAAGCATGGTGGCATGTTCCTGTAGTCTCAGCACTCTGGGAGGCAGAGGCAGTTAGATCTCTGTGAATTCAAGGCCGGCCTGGTCTATAAAGCAAGTCCAGGAGAGTCAAGGCTACACAGAGAAACCCTGTCATGAAACCTGCCTGCTCCCTCCTACCACCACACACACAAAAGTACACCTGTGTCGATACATTGGTCAAGTATCCCAGAAGCCAGATTAGAAAGAGCTGGTGCACTGGTGAAAGGGTAAGGGTATACACTCTGCCTGTGAGAGGGTAAGGGTACACACACTGCCTGTGAGAGGGTAA
>OU015742.1:6612074-6656317 GCA_907169655.1 Acomys percivali | reverse complement strand
GTGTGTGTGTGTGTGTGTGTGTGTGTGTGTGTGTGTGTGTGTGTGTGAGAGAGAGAGAGAGATGAGGGGCTGGAGAGATAGTTCATTGATTAAATGCATTGGCTGCTCATCCAGAGAACCTGGGTTCTACCCCAAGCACCCACATTATAGCTCCTAATTATCTGTACATCCTGGTCTAGTCCCAGGGGATCCACCACCCTCCTCCGGGCCAGGCAGGCCCTGAACATACATGGTATAGGTACATACACTCAGACAAAACACCCATAAACATAAAATAAAAATAAATAAATCTTTAAAAACTTGTAATTGATAATGAAAGTGTGGAAATGAAGCTCGGTGGCATCAGAATGGCTGTTTTAACTGCACAGAAGTTCACTAAGATATAGTTTGTCACTGCACAAGTGTCCGAATGGCTTCCTTAAACAAGCTGTGTCATAGTTTTATCTGTCAGTTGATTTGAATAAAATAATTTTATCTTCTTTTTAAAAGACACTGGCCATTTTCTACCAAATAGTGCTCTGTCTTGTTGAACTCACTTCTTCCTTGCTTATCATCAACGCTCATTGGTTCGTGTGAGCTTCTGTAACTATCAATGACTTAAAAGATGAGCATGTACTTAGCTCTGATGGTGGCTGGGGAGGGAGCAGAGGTTTCTCCTGTCCAGCCTGGATGTGGATGATCTCAGTGAACTCTGCAAAGCACCTATAGCTTGGCGGTAAGCTGAGGGCTGCGTAGGATATAGGTTGAAGTGAAAGGAATGTCTGGGCTGCCTGGGGTATCTCTCCTATCATCCACTGGCTGATCCTGGAATTCTCCTTTTTTAACTGGGTTCTGATGACAACGAGAAGAGAAAGCTCACAGAGTAACCACAACCAACAAGTCACTCCAACTATCGCTTCATGAGTCAGAGCCAGTTATAAAATACAAAATATATTCGAGAAAAACTTTGTGGTCATTGTGCAGTCAGTTAAGTTTTATTTTTATCTATTCTATGGATGTAGGCCATATATGACATTAAAACCACAAACTAGGAAGCATTAAGCAACTGGGTAACTTATAAAGATTATATAATATTTTCTTATTCTAAAATTGCAAGAAGCTGGGATGGGTAGCTTCCCCATCCTATAGCAAAGTGCTTTGCTCTATAATTAACTTGAAAGGCCACTAAGGGAGGAAAAGAAGTTAGAGCAAAGTATGCAAACATATGTGCAGTAAAAGCCACAGCATCCTTTACTTTATATGATAACTTAAAATATTAATAAAACATTTTAGTTAAATGGAAAGTTTGTTTATCTACAAGTATGTTTTATCATTCTGTTGTTGGAAAGAGGTTTGATATAAGATATGTAATAGCAAACAGCTCTGTCTGGAAGAATTTATCTAAAACATTATTTGGATTCAGCAAAAGTAAAATATTTCCTTTCCATACACATGGTCTGAATGTAGTCCTCTGTCTGGATATTTAACTCCAGAAGGATTTTCATCTTTCAAGTCTTCTACTTGTCTTTTCAGATATTGATCAGATCTAATATGAAGAGGTGAAACCAGTGGATTTGGTTGGGCATTACCTCACTGCTTTGCCTAATATTCTCTCCCTTAACTCTCACCTCATTGACCAAGGCTAATATGTCGATGATTGACAAGCATTAGTTGGTTGAATTGAATAGGACTGATTTTACTTTCCATACTGAGTCACTGGAGAATATGCTTCCTTGAGGACTGTAGCAGTCCTGTATTTGGGGGAAAACTAGCAAAGAGCTTTCACTTCACTACTGGATGAGGCAGAGTTAGAGATTTTTCTACTTCTTTTTTTAAAATTAATTTATTCATATTACATCTCAATTGTTAGCCCATCCCTTGTATCCTCCCATTCCTCCCTCCCTCCCGCTTCTCCCCTACTCCCCTCCCCTATGTCTGTGACTGAGGGGGACCTCCTCGCCCTGTATATGCTCTTAGGGTATCGAGTCTCTTCTTGGTAGCCTGCTATCCTTCCTCTGAGTGCCACCAGGCCTCCCCATCCAGGGGACATGGTAAAATATGGGGCACCAGAGTTCGTGTGAGAGTCAGATCTCACTCTCCACTCAACTGTGGAGAATGTCCTGTCCATTGGCTAGTCTGGGTAGGGGTTCGAAGTTTACTGCCTATACTTTCCTTGGCTGGTGCCATAGTTTGAGGAGGACCCCAGGACCCAGATCTGCCTGTCATAAAGTTCCTCTTATAGGTTTCCAGGACCCTCTAGATCCTTCTATTTCCTCATTCTCCCAGGCTTCTCTCACCTAAAGTCTCAATAGGATGTCCTCCCCTCTGACCCACTTTTCTGGTAAGTAAAGTTTTTCATGGGACGTACCCCTTTATTAATCAAAAGGGATGAGGAAGAATTTTTCTTCTTGCCACTAAGTTGTTGGTAAGCTTGTGTTGGTGGAAGGAGAGCAAAGCACTCTGTAGTGATGGGATGCCTCTTGTGTTCCCACTAAGTCTGAAGCAAGGAGGAGAGGCAGGGGGGAGATAATCCCAGCCAGAACCTAGGCATCAGGTGACCTGGGCATCACTGACCTGGGCATTCAAGCTACAACAGTGGGAAGACAACAAAAACATCATCATCATCAACAACCATGGGAGAGGAAAGCAGCTCACTCTAGCAAATCAGCATTGGGAGAGGCAGCAGGCAAGCCAAATTTTTCTTTTAAAAAACCTCATTGACTTTGCATTCAATGTCCATCACTGTTTTGTCCTGGAACTTGGCTGAGATCTTTCTTTGAAAATGATAGACAGAAAAGGCACAGCCACACTAGCCTATGGGGTTTTTCCATTTAATGCAAATAAGCACTAACTATAACAGCACAATATTTAAACAGCCGAGAAGTAAGTCCTTGTCATTTCCAATGATCCACAGTAAAAGTACTAAATTTAATGCAAGATTTTTTTTTTTTTTATTGATTAACTCAGGGGAATTAGAAATCAGTCTTGCAGGGCAAAAATATCTGACTTAGGAAAAAATAAATTCAAGAGATTCATGTTCATTTTAAACCTCCAAAGGGGCCTAGATATGAAAAATTGAGGTCCTAAGATTCTGATTAAAATTGATTTAGAAGTGGCCTTACCCAAAGCCATGAAAATGCAGAAATCCTCATTATGTCTCTCATGTGGCTGTTCCCCAATTAATTAATTAACTCTTAATTGTTCCACAAAATACTCCTGTGACAGAAGGACCTGATGAAGCTACTGTGATCTTAATGAGAAGGAACACGAAGCAATAGGGTGTGAAATGATCTCTTCAGTTGCAGGAGGAATCCATGTTGGAACTGAGGACAGACTACAGAGCGCTGCGAAGCTTTGTCTTCCACACACAGAGGCTTCTCACAAACCACCAGGTGGCTGCTCTTTGCTCTCCATCACAGACAGCCTTTTAATGCTTTTCCATTTTTAATTGCCACTCGGCAAATGTACCTATTTATAGGGCTCGGTGTGACATTTCAACACATGTGTATAATGTGTAATGATCAAATCAGGATAATAAGCAATTGCATCACCTCCAAAATCCTCAATACTAGCTGTTTTGAAATACAATTAATTGTTGATAAGCATAGCTACCCTACAAGTGATATGGAAAAAAAATTTTTTTTGAGACAGGATTTCTCTGTGTAGCCTTGGCTGTCTTGGACTCTATTTGTGGACTAGGCTGGCCTTAAACTTACAGAGAACTGCTTCCTCAAGTGCTGAGATTACAGGCGTGAGCCACATGCCCTGCACTACAAAACTTTTAATGTCACTTCTAACCGACTGCACCTCTGAAGCCATTAACCATCTTTGTTCTATCTCTGCCTCTGGCCCCCCAACCCCTTCTGAGGCTTGTAATCACTATTCTGCATCTATAAGGTTAACTTTTAGCTTTTGTCGACAACAGAGAACAGGTAAAGATATTGCATTTTGGTGCTTAACTCAAAAACAAACAAGAAACCAAATAACCCAATTAAAAAAATGGAGTAGAGAGCTAAACAGAGAGTTATCAACAGAAAGCCACTAAAGGAAGGGAAGCACTTAAAGAAATGTTCAGTGTCCTTAGTCATCAGGGAAGTGCAAATCAAAACAACTCTGAGGTTGCATTTTATACCCATCAGCATGTCTAAGATAAAAAAAACTCAAGTGACAGCACAAGCTGGCATAGATGTGGAGCAAGGGGATCACTCTCCTGTTGCTGGTGGGAGTGCAACCTTGCACAACCACTGTGGGAATGAGTCTAGAGGGTTCTTAGAAAATTTGGAATAGATCTACCTCAAGGTCCAGCTATACCACTCATGGAATATACCCAAAAGATGCTCCACCATACAACAAGGACACTTACTCAACTATGTTTATTGCAGCTTTATTCGTAATAGCCAGAAACTGGAAACAACCTGTATGCCCCTCAACTGAAGAATAGATAGAGAAAATGTGGTCTATTTACACAATGGAATACCACTGGCTTTTAAAAACAAAGACATCATGCAATTTGCAAGCAAATGAATGGAACTAGAAAATATCCTGAGTGAGGTAAACTAGACCAAGAACGACATGCATGGTATGTACTCACTTATAAGCAGAGATTAACCATAAAGCACAGGAATAACCATGCTACAATCTACAAACCCAAAGAAGTCAAAGAGAGACCAAGGGAGGATGCTTGAATCTTACTCAGAAAAGGAAATACAATAGGCATCTGAAGTAGATGGAAGGAAGGAGCTGTGTGGGAGAGGGGGGTGGGAGGGCAACAGGGGTTGGCATCACCTATGGGAAGATGGGGGTGGGTGGGAGGGGGGGACCAGGGAACATCTCTGGGATGAGATGGGATTGTTTATGTAATGACCCTAGCTGAGATTCTCACAGCTGGGGGATATGGAGGCTGAAGTCACCACCTCCTGTGGCCTGGTGGGACTTCCAAAGGAGGGAAGGTGACACCAACCCACCCATAAAACCTTCAACCCCAAATCTGCCCTGCCACATAAGACTCTATTGATAATACTCTGCTATGCTTGCAGACAGGAGCCTAGCATGACTGTCTTCTGGGAGGCTTCATCTGGAAGCTGATGGTGGATTCAGAGACTCACAACTGAACAATGGGCTGAGCTCAGGAGTTCTGTGGAAGAGTAGGAGGAAGGATTAAGGGAGCCAGAGGGGTCAGGGACACCACAAGAAGACCTACAGAGTAAACTAACCTGGGCCCATGGCGCCCACAGAGACTCAACCACCAACTGAAGACCTTGCATGGGCCGGACCTGGACCCCCCCCCCCACATATGTAGCAGATTTGCAGCCTGGACATCATATGGGTCCTGTAACAATAGAAGTAAGAGCTGTCTCTGACTCTGTTGCCTGACTTTGGGGCCCTTTCCCCTGGCTGGGCTGCCTTGTCTGGCCTCAGTAGGAGAGGATACACTTAATTTTGCTGTGACTTGGTGGGGTGGGTTGATACCCCTTAGCAGTACCCCCAACTCTGAGATGAAGGAGAGGGGGAAAGTGGAAGGGTGTGGAAGTGGGACTGGGATGAGAGGGGGGGCTAGGGCTGGGATCAGATGCAAAGTGATTAAATTAAAAAAATAAAATAAAAGAAGAGAACATGGTTCTCTATAACATCTTTATCTATATATTATCAATATCATCTCTAACTATTTTCATTCATATCTATATCATCATGTTCCTGTATTTCATCATATGTGTATATACATACATGTCATATAAATTCATACAATGATCTTCATCTTCTTAGGACAACCTGTTTCTGAACTATTATTCATTTTTGTGCCTTCTGGCAGAATCAGGAAACTCAAGGCTGGAAACACAGTTTCATAGCATTATCCAGGCAATGCATTGGGGCTGCACAGCCACATTCATAGGCACTCTACTCAAGCATTTTAAAATGTTTTTCCTAAACCGTCTTGAGGGACTGAACTAAACGAATGTTTTGGTGAATATAATATACTACTGGGTCCTAAAGCCCTTTATTTCAAGATTAAGAAGACTAAGAGAAAATACACTCAGAATAAATTTCAAAAGCTGGAAAGAGTAGGCGCTCTTAAAAAGCCAGCAGCTAGAGCGTGAAATCCCATCTGAAGAGCAGGAACAACACAGCTCCTCAGAGTTATCCTCATTCAAATTCATGGAAGAATAAATCAACAGCGTTTGAAGTGCCTCAGAGCAGGGATGAACGTGACCAATGCGGGAGGAACCTCTGAGGGCATGAATTCATGCTTTGTGTGGCAGGGTTGCTGAAATCCAGTTTATTTTCTTTTGAGCCATTCAGAAGCCATAAAGGAAAAGTAGATGTGTGTGTATGTGCATGTATGCTGCGCGGGTAGCTCCCTTTCGGTTCTGAACAGACCCTCCGAGCGACTGGATGCAGAAGCAGATGCTTCAGCCGGTCCACAGAAGCATTCATCATCTCATGTGCCTGGTGGGTTGTCGGAAACAGACGTGAGCAGCCTGCCTCAGTGTCCCTCCTCTGGGGCTCTTCACAGGGATTCAGGGTGCATCCTTAAGAGTTTCCCCTTTCTGTGAATATAGATGTTGCTTGGGAAAAAGTAAGCTTTTAGAACCGGCTTACACTGGTGAAGTTCAAGTCCCATGGTATTGACGGAGGAATTAAATTGTCTTCCCAGCTGTTATGAGTTGAATTGTGTTCTCCCCAAATTCATTTGCAGGAGCACTGGCCCTACAGTGTGACTGTCATTGGAGATAGGACATTTAAGCAGGCAATGAAATTAAAATGATCCTGTTAGGCTCTGATCCAATTTGATGAGTGACTTATAAGAAGAGGCAATTAGGACACACAGCGGAAGAGATGCAAGCACACAGAGGAAAAGTCTGTGGGGACACATTGAGAAAATAGCCACCTGCAAGCGAAACAGAAGCCTCAGCAAAACAACTTGCCAATGCCTAGATGCTGAGCTTCCAAACTCCAGAACTGTAAGCAAACATGTTTCTGTGGCTCAAGTCATCCATCTATTCTGTGGTGGTTTGCTGTGGTGTCCCTAGCAAATGCATACATCAGCTCTTGACCAGATCTGCTGCTCAGCACACTTCCAGAGTTGAAAAGATTTCTATGTTCCTGTAGCAGGAGTTCAAAATGTCACTAGAGTGAATGAATGCCCATTCTATGTGAGTTTTCTTATTTCCTATAATAAGCAGAGTTAGCACAGAGCTGCAGCCAAGAGGCTTGCAGAAACCAGAGCATGTGGCATGTAGTATGTACCATTCAAGTGTTTACCTTCATGGATTCCACTATGAGTCTTCACAATGGCTTCTCCAGTTTGGTGCCTTTTGTAGGGATGACCTTAAACTAGACAGTGAGGTATGTTGTCAGGGACCATCAGTATTTTATTTTATATAGGACCAGTAAAACCCGATGCATTTTTCTTTTGCTAATATACTTAACTGATCTTCATACCAGGAAAATCACATACATTGTAAGTAGATGGAATTGGACCCCCGGCATTGGCTCATCCTGTAGTGGTAAGGTTGGGTTGTTTTATGACTGGCTGTTGTTTTACAATGGGTGATGGTATGAACTGATTTCTTTACTTTCTGGGGCCCTTTTTTTAGCACATTGGATTCAAAGTAGGCAGAACCAAGGCTGGGACAGTCAGCTGAGGGGTGGGGAGGAACGGAGCCAAGTTCCTACAGTGCAGTGAGCAGGAGAACATTTGCAAATTTTAACAGTTCTGCCACCATGGATCCGATTTTACTTTCCTCTGTTCAAGACTTTCCTTAGCTCCGTGGAATGACTGCTAGCTATTTCCCATCCATTAGAAATGGTCTTTCATGCTGGAAGCCCCCAAGTACAGGGCGGAGAGCCAACTTCTGTGCGTTCTGTATTTCATGACCGTGGAGCCAGTCTGCTGCATGCTCCATTAATCTCTCAAAGCAGCTTCAGATTTAGCCAGTGCTGAAAAAAACGTATCCGATTTTAACCTGTCTGCCTGCCTCAAGGAGTTGTCTGGGAAACTGGCATTCTGTTGGAGGGCCCCGTGGCCCTTTGGTGGCCCTGATGTCCTTTCCATTTCCTCACTGCCGGATTATTGACTTTCCCAAGTGTTGATTCAGTATACATTTGCCCACACCCTGCAGCCCCTGGAAGCCAGAAGCTTGTAGAGAGCTTATCTGATAGCATCCATGCTTTCTGTAACTTTTGAGCGCAAACTGACTCACAACAGAACCGGTCACGTGTCCGTCCACTTCCAACAGCGATTCTTCTTTTCTTTATTTTCTCCCCTTGATTGTTTCATTCTGAGACAAGAAAATTTGACGCCTATGCCATTAAGAAGATCAGAGGGTGAAACTGGTTTAAATATTTAATTTTTGAGGCATCTCACACCACCGGAAACAGCAAACAGAGCAGCTTCAGTTACAAGGGAGGCGAGGAACACACCGCTCAGCAGCACCCATGAGGAGAGTTAAGGCAGATGTCAGGAAAAAAAGAAAATTGTGGGCACTTTTCCCAGTCACATCCCAGTCCTGAAAGTAAAGAGTGTCTTGTAGAGCCACTGACAAGGAAGAAACGGGGGGTGGAATAGAAAATAAGGAAGAAATCTAGAAAGTGCAAGTGTAGGCCTGGCTTCTTTACCTTACTCTCCTCAACAAAGACTGTCGTGTTCTGCCACTTGATTGCCTCTGAACGACACAGAGGCCGGCAGGTGGCTTCAGTCCCTACATTGCTCAAAGGCCCCTCTCTGACAAGAGGAATTTTTCATAATCGTCTAACATCCATAGGTTATTAGAGATAGAAGTAATTTTAGAGATTTTCCTATAAATCTAAGCTCACTATTTTACTGTGCCCAGTTATACACAGGGGTGTGAGCTTGCTATTTATTCATCTGGGTCCAAGTAAGATTTTCATTAAAGTACAACATACTTAGACAAAAGCACGTGGGTCATAAATGTATGGCTTGGTTTGCAACTTACACAGTACGTACATTGAACTCTGTAGCTCCCTGTATTGTACTATTGATGGACATAGGTTCTCAACTTGAGATAATCATACACGGTGTCTTGAGAATTTTAGGGAATATCTTTTTAAAATATGAACATGCAGTTTTTGTTGAGTATAAAATTCAGGTCACAAAAAAATAAAGTAAAATAAAATAAAATTCAGGTCACACACGCTCTCTCTGATGAGCCCATTTAATGTTGTCTGAACATATATGCAACAATAATAAAGAGGCTATGAGTTAATGAGGGAGTCAGGGAACATGAAAAGAGTATCAGGGGTAGGGAAGGTGAGGTGGAAGTGACATGAATACAATGCTCATGAAAAGTTCTCAAAAAAAAATGTAAGAAAACTCAGGTTGTGAGCCATCCTAACTATGGCTTTAGTCAACAACTTTAAACATGCTTGTACAAACTCCCATAATTATCAATAATTATCTCTGCTATTTTAGCCATTCTTGCAGGCACAGTATAATTTCCTTCTGAGACAGAAAAGACAGTTGAGTAATTTTTTTCCTGAGACTTAGGGAGAAGTTTGGTTCATGCTCCTCTTGTGTCTGATCTTGCTGCCAAGGTGATTTGTTAGGACTTTATCAGCCTAGAGACATAGCGAACGCCTAAACCCATGATAGGAAGTAAATATGAAGCAAGGATCTAAGCCGAAGGAATTCATACCCAGTTTGGAAAGGCAACAATTCTACACGTGACATAAACAGGCACAAGTAATGTTAAATGTTGGCTCGGTGTTTGGTGAGTGTTGGTTGTAACTGGTGAATGTAAACGTTGACTTAGAGCCTGGGGACAGAAGTGAGAGACGTCAGAGCACCAGTGCTTGGCAAAAGTTTAGGAAGGAAAATGCCCTTCAGCTGGACACGTGAGAGCAAGACAGTTGCAGGCGGAGAATTCCATAATATTTCATGCCATCCAGACCTAAGAAATGCAACACTAAGAACATGTTTCAATATTGTCAATGACCTTCGTTGCCTCAGTGTGTCACTCAAGATTAGAAACACACAGTGTACAGATCAGCTCATGGACTGTTTGGGAGAGTGGGTGTCATTCATTGAATTTTCAGAACACCCTCTTATCCCTTGTGATCACTGTGCCTTTGGTTGTTTAAACCAAAAGACTGAAATGTGCTCTGTGGAATGGCTTGAATGCTGTTGTTTGCTATTTGGAGTGGAAAGTGAATTACATAAAACTTCTCTACTTGTGATTGCAATCATTTGAAATAAATCTCTCATTTCTCATAGAGAAGTGGAAAGATGAAATAACACACGGTTATATTTTACTAGAAAGGACTTTATGCCCCATTTAACTTAATGAGTATTTTAGGCAAGGTTCTACAGAGGAATAGAATCAATCAGGTGTGTGTGTCTGTGTGTGTGTGTGTGTGTGTGTGTGTGTGTGTGTGTGTATGCGCGCGTGCGCGCGCATGTGTGTCCATGTGTGTGATTATATTGCATTAGGAGACTTCTTAGAGTAGTTTATATGATCTGGGATGAGTAGTCCAACAAAGGTCATCTGAACACTGGATAGGATGAGATGATGAAACTGCTCAGTCCATGAAGCTCAATGCCTCAACATTCCCAATCTTCACTGAAGATGTGGCACTTTGTAGAGTCAGGAGAAAGTAGTAGAAGCCATGTTGGAAAGCTGAAGACAGTGGGGGCTGATGGTAGCAGAGGCAGTAGCGGTAGTGGTAGCAGCCATAGCCATAGATGCACTGGCTCAGCAAGAAGAAGATAAAACAGGCAGGTGAAAACTGCTTTTTCCTTGTCCCTCTATGTATTCAGGATGCCTGGTGGAAGATATTGCCCACTTTGAGGATATTGTACCTCTTTAGTTGAAGCACTCTCATGGGCATGCTCAGTGGTGTGCCTCTGAAGTGATTCTAAATCATAACTTGACTAGTTAGAAGTAGAGATTAGCCATCTCAGTGGCTGTCTTTAAAACAAATCTTTTCGGTAGAAATTTGACACAGGAGACCTTGATTGTAAATATGACTTTGAGTTTTTGTCTTTAGGAAACAAAACACTGGGCAAAGGTACACAGCTTTCAGAAAAACAGATCATCACAACAGGCTAAAGACCTGGGCTCCAGGATGGTCCACACTCATTGTTCAGATGTGCACAAGTGTTGCTGGAGAGTGGTCCTTCCTACTTTACCCAGTGATGAGGACTTTTTGCCCCTGAAATAGTCTTGTCATAATTTACTTTGACTATCAATTTGACTCAGCTATAGAGTCATCTGAGAAAGGATGCTCAATTGAGGGACTGCCTAGATCAAATGGATCAAATTGATCAGTGGGAACAGCAATGAAGGGTTTCTTGGTTGTTAATTAACATAGATATACTCAGCTCACTGTGGGTGGCTCCACTTCTTGGGCAGATGATTCTGGGATACATAAGAAAGTTAGTGAAGCATGATCCTCAAGTCAATCCAAAAGACAATATTGTTACATGAGTTCTGCTCCAAGTCTTCACTTGAGATCCTGCCCTTATGCCCTTCCCTTATGCCCTTCAACAATGAACTATACCTTGTAAGCACACTCTGCAGCGGAAAAAAACACTTTCACCCCAAAAATTTGCTTTTGGCAAGAGGGTTTTATGACAGCAAGAGAAAGGAAATCAGAATGAGTCTGAATATTTTTCCATCAGCCTTGAAAGCAGAACTCTTGTGGGTCCCCTGTGATGTCTACCTCTGGGTCTTCGCTCAACACTCCACACCCACTTGAGTCAGTTCACTCTTCGCCTCCACAAGTAGGCTCTCAGCAACTGACAGCATCTTCCTTGCCTCTTGTGAACTTTTTCTTCTCCAAATGCTGAGTATTGGTTACTGCAGGTGAGGGAGATGTCCATAACTCCTTGAGGCCACTCTCTAGAGTAAAAGGTAAGGGTATAGAGCCAAAAGCTTGTCTGTAGAGAGGTTTTTAGCATCCTGTAGTAGAAGGTAAACAAAAGAATCAAGATATAAAGTTGTATATTTACTAGGATTATAATTATGTAAAATAAACATGAAATAACTTATGAAGACATACCAAAATGATGATCCTTAAAACTTCTTTAGATATTGTTAAGATACTCATATCTAATGTACTCGAGGACTTTAAATTTTAATTAAATTTGTTTGACAGTTTCATACACATATTTAATGACTTCTGGTTACTAACATCCCCCACTCCCCCATGTCTTCCACCCTTCCTAAAGCTCCTTCCTCCATACAAATTCTTTTCTCACCTTCATGTGTTTGGTTTTGTTTTCATTTGTATGTTTGTTTGTTTGTTTTTAGTGACCCACTGACTTTAATCAGGGCTATACATGTTACTATAGGTTTAAAACTGCCCACTGGAGCCTGATGGACTTACCAGTGGATACACAACTGAAGCATAATGTCTGTCCCTCCCCAGACTATATCAGTATCCATTGATTCAGTAGGAAGGTGCCCATTTGCCCCTCCCCGATCCATGCTTCACTGTTGACAGGCCCAGTCAACACTCATATTGTCCACAAAGAAATAAAAATGATTGTATTTAGTGCCCAGTCAACCAGCTTAAGGTCAGACAGTCCAGCTGACCTTTTAGATAATGACCAATAAATTGACTCATCCCATGGAAGAAAGCCAAGTTGTCACCACTCAAAAACAACTCCATATTTCACCCTACCTTTTCTTTTCTGTCATGAAACCTATGTCAGTTTTGTTTCACCGACAGATCATACAGCATCTTTTTTTTACAAGGGTCAATCTGCATATAAGAACCAACCAGAATTGGAATACATTTTTGACTTCTCTTACAGTAAAAAGAAAGGCAAACCTCCAATGCTGTACATGTTCTAGCATCTAAGTTAAAGTAGAAGTTAAAGAGGGAGCTGAGCAGGAAGGTGTGTTGATGAGGTGCCTTCATAGCACACACGGGAGCCTTGGCTTAGACATTGTGTATAAGCTTCACATTTGATAAGTGGAAAAGGTGAGATTTTATTTTTACCATTCTTACTGTTTTGCCTGGAAAGAGATAGAGTCATTGGTATTGACGGGAAATGAGCTATTAAGCTGTGCAGAAAACTATCAGTCAAAATTAACATTCATAATGACTAACTGCTATAACTGGTTGGCAGATAAATAGGATAAACACTACCTAAAAAGGCAATGTTTAAGATAAAAGTAAGATAATGCATCTTACCAAAGATCTCAGTAATCAAGATTACAGATAATGTGAAAAGCCTTTCCCAGATTCCTCCTTTATGAAGGTGAATACAGGGTTATAAGCCAGGAGCTCACAGCCAATGGACAGGAATGTACCTAGCTGTACTTATACTTCTTTGATTTCAAAGCATCCCATCCCCTGGTCAAGAGCCCCCATGAGTATTAGGACAGAGCGGAAGACTTACCATTAGCATGTATGTTACACTGTGCTATATAAGAGCAATGGGGCCTAGAATGAGGCCATTAAAAAGAGCTATTCGTTAAATAAATAACAACACCAAGACCCATAGAAAACATTTTAATTACTCATTCACTAATAAATATGGCTTTTAGAGGCATTCAAGACCTGGCTTGTACCATCTTGAGAAAGCCAATATTTAAATTTTCATGGTAATTTCAAGTCAAGTGACCATGAGGAGAATATCATGGGAATTGTCAAACTCCGTATGTCAGGATATTTTTTCTCTCCTACCCTTGAAATATTAAATGTTAAACATGCACCAATATGATTTTGCCTTCTCTTAGAAGTAGAAGTAGAAGTCTTTTGCACTCTGCAATACCTCTCCCTCACCAGTTGTTATGAGCTTACTTGTTTGTCACTTAGCAGTGTCCCACAGCATAGAGGTCTTCCAGATTTTCTGGAACCTTCAGATCCGCCTACTCAGTTGTCTGTTTAGCATCTGTACCTGGACATGCACAGTCAACCGAAGCTTAACCTATCTAATACAAAACATGGATTCTCCACATCCTCTCCAACTTACTCTTGTCTCAACAGCATCCACTCCTAATCCATAGTTATTTGTCCTCAAAACCTGGAAAAAATAATTTATTATCCCTCTATTTACCTCATATTGTAGATTAAAATGTGCTTCCACAGAATGGTACGACCAGCACTTATGATCTTGTTAAGAAACTGAGTCTCACTTGCCCAATTAAAATGACATCGTTCCACAGTAGGGTTGATCCTTATTCTAATATGACTTGTGTTGTTATAAGAAAAGAAGGAAAACAAGTACAGAAAGTGTCAGTGATATCAGAGATCAGAGTGATGCGTGTCTAAATCAGGTGATGCCAAGAATTTCTTTCCAGCAACCACCAGAAGCCAGGACAAAGGCATGGTATAGATTTGTCCCTGTGGATTTCAAAGAGGCTGTAGCCCAGCTGACATGGTGGTCTCATTAACTGTCCTTTAGAACTGTGACAGAATAATTTCTGTTTTAAGATACTCAGTTGATGGTAATTTGTTATAGTAATCCCTGAATTTAATATAATTCACAATCCTCTCACCTTCTATGTTTGGCTCACCAAAAAGCCATATTAATTGTGGTTTCAAAGAGAACTTACTCTATCAAATCCGTTGCTGCCATAAATCTAGGCATCCTTTAGCAGCAATCTAGTTATGACAATCACTTCCTAACTGGCCCAGGCTTGACTTGACCAGTCCTTTCAGAAAGACAGACATAAAACTTCAGGTTGTGTCACTCCTATGTAAGAGTCTCGTTTCTGCTATGTCTAGCATGGCTGTCAATTGTCCTACCTTGCCTGTTTTCTGAAATTGTGCTCACTTTAGATTCGGGCTACTCCATGTGTCCCGGGTTTCTTCCTTTTCTTTCTTCTCTTTTCTCCTTCTTCTTCCAGTTCCTCAAATTCAATGCATCACTTTCTATCTCATATCCTTTGGAAGATTCAGGTGCCTGGAGAATGTCTTGTTGCTTTTCTCCTGGTTACTGCTTACTTACTTACCAGGCTATTCTTATCCATGGCTCTATAAATGCTCCCCTTCCACCATGACAGTATTGCCCTCCAATAGATGCCTACGGTGTAAATTTATGGCTCTATAAATGCTCCCCTTCCACCATACAGTATAGACCTCCAATAGATGCCTAAGGTGTAAATTTAGCATTCCTTCCTCAAGAACCAGAGTTCAGTTTCTCTTTCATTAACTGTAGGCTAGCATTACTATATACTTTTAAACAAAGAAGTTCCTGAAAGTTTTGTTGTATGACATCATATATATTATATATATATATATATATATATATATATATATATATATATATTTACTGTAGGGTGTTTAAAGCCCATTTTAGTTAGGCTGACCTAATCTATTATGTTCAGTGGGTTATATACATTAAATGAATTTTGACTCAATATTTCAATTTTCAATGGTTCATTAAGTTGTAACACCAATATAACTAAATTTCACAACAAAAACACAAAATTGGATCTTCTAGCTATCAACTACTTGGATTTCTACTTCAAATACATACATACACACACACACACACACACACACACACACACACACACACACACACATTTTCTCAGGAGAATTTGGCTGTAATATAACTAATTCTGTCAGCCTGAGACACCAGGCTAGAAATGACATATGGCAATGTTGCAGTTGGCATCCCTGTCTGAACTTTATCTCTTAGTTAGTCTTATCACTAAATGTATGAATAAAAATGTTTGTATACTGTAACTCTGTTCCTTAGCTGAGTTTCATTGGGTGACCCTCAGTCTTTCCACAATAATGAGAAATCCCACCCTGCAATTCTCTGACTGAATTTCTGACCCACATTCCACTAGACATAATCCAGAAGATGATGTTTCAGATCCTGAGTTTGGAGGGTGGTTTGTGATGCAGCCTTAGCCATGGGAACATCTCCATGGTAGCTATCCAAAACTCACAGGCTCAGTTGTGTAAGCAGGTGCTTTGTCTGTCTTTCTTGCTTGTCTCCAGCAGCCAATGTATGATTTACTATTCTGTAGGTACTCAATAAAACCAAAAGCATCCGGGGCTACAGATGCAGTTTAGTAGAAGCACTTGTCAAGGAGAAGTTGAGAGTTTTTGCTCAATGCTCAATAACACCAAGACAAAAAGAAGAGTTTGAAAGTTGTAATATGGTAAAACTCTTAGAATACTTAAAGCTTAGCAAGACACAAGGACATCTGCAGTACCCTATGCTGAAGGAAGGGAGCGATGAGCTCTTCCAGTCATAGCCACTCATAATAGAACCTGTCATTTATAATTTCAGTCACATTGAAATAACTTAGAACTAATTCCTTTCAGGCTTTTCAAACTGACCATTCTTATTCAGAGTCCTCTCCTGAGATGACAAAATGTATTATAAGTTATATTAATATCTTTTGGGAGCTGAAGTAATTTGGTAACATTAAAGGTTAGAAAGCAGCTTCATATTAGAGCCGAAAAAAAACTACCATGAGTAAAGAAAGGGCTGTCCAATCTCAGTAAGATACAAAACCACTTCTTGTTTTCTGCCATCAGTTTTAATAAACTCATTAACCCATGTGATGATATTTCTGCCAGAGAATATTAGAGAAATTTGAAACAGTTAAACTACCCCCTACATTCACCTGAAACAAAATAGAGTTGGAATTCTCAGCCTCATTTACATAATTGTTTTGGATTCCCCAGACAGAAGTAATTCTCAGGGTTGTCTTGTCTGAACGCAATCTGCAATTCAAAGCGGGGGGGGGGGGGCCTGCAGAACGTCCTCCCTCAACTTCGTTGTGCTCAGAACTCAGCCTGTCTCCGGAGGTTAAATCAGGCCTGAAATGTTTTATACACAACCGGGGTCTTTTGTTGCCAGACAATTCTGACCAGTCTAAAATTAGAGCAGTAAAATGGCACAGTTGCAATTTATTCCTACAGAATCCATCTCTGAAGGCTCCGCACACCATCGATGCTCTTCTAAGTGTGCCCAAAATATACTGTAATATAAAAATATAATATGGTATACGCATACGTATTACACGATGGCATCTTATGCTCATGATTCCTCACTTATAATGTTTTTGGATTTAGTTGGTTTTTTCAATAATGCTTCAATTATACAGCTATTCTGCTTCTTGCTGTTGTGTTCCGTAAGTTACATGAGATAATTAACATTTCGTTATGATCTTGCTTTACAGTAGGGTATTTAAAGCCCATTTTAGTTAGGCTGATCTAATCTATTGTGTTCAGTGGGCCATATGCACTAAATACGTTTTGACTCAATATTTCAATTTTCAATGGGTTCATTAGGTTGTAGCACCACCATAACTGGAAACATGGATATTCAATAAATAAAAAAATAAATTTCACAATAAAAACACTAAAATTGGATCCTGTAGTTATCAACTACTTGGATTTCTACTTTATATATTTCACTTGTTACATACTCAAAAGCAGTCATACCCATAAGAATTATAGTTAGTGCTAAAGATGCACAGATAATATAAAATACGAGAATAATACCAAATAATATCAAATGCAGAATACTAGTATCTTGGCACATATCCTGTTGCTACAACAGAATACCTAAAATTGAGTGGAGCTGAGGTACCATGGAGCAGGGAGCAGCTGGATCAGGAGTCGGATCAAGTTAGTTTCCAAGCCCAGAAATCTCATCTCAAGAGTGGTAGGAGTGGGGACCACTCCCGCCCTGGGCCTGGGCCTGCGTGTTCCAGAGCATGGATTTCTGTGTGTTCCCCCCTTTGTTCACACCAAAGGAGGTCACGTAGCTGCAGCCAGGTTAAATGTCCCTTCTCCTTATAAGGTCATGTCCAGCAAGCACCTGGAATTCTTCTTCATGCAAATAAGGCATTCCCATCACCTTAGTTCTGCTAATGATGTGCATTCACCCTGAAAGCCTCCACCTACTCCCCAAAGATTTAAACAGCCTTTGTTTCCCCCAGGTAAAGGAGCTGCTTGAGGAAGCCTGCCTTAGCTCTCCCTGCCTCCCACTTCCTCCCTTAGGACCAGCCAGCTGGTTAACCTGCAGACTGCACAGGGAAGGGCTGGGGGGATGTGGAGCCCGAATGGCAAAACTGAGTAGTTTATAAAGACTAAAAATGTACTCAGCTCACTCTTTCAAAGGCCAGGAGTCCAGAACATGACATGAGCATCTGGTGAGGACTTTCTTGTTACAGCACAGCACAGCAGAGAGCAACGCACAGTGAAACACATCATGTGTGCCAGAGAGAGTCCCTGTTACAGCAAACACTCTCCAGATAGCCCTTTAACCCACTGTAGCAGTGCGAGTGAGGATGAATGAGAATAGTTCCCATTACATGAATAGCTTATAGAAAACCTGTTTGAGTTATATAATATATATTGCTAAATGATTATTTCTTAGCGATATTAATAGTGTAAGCTGTGATGAGTTGGGCTGTGGCAGCATTAACAAACATGTTCCAAATCACAATGAATTGTTTCTGGTATTACGTTACATGTTCAGCTTGAACTGGTGATGGAGGGTAGAGGTGAAGATTCGTTCTCCAATCATTACAGTTACTCAGAGACCTAAGACAGACAAAAGTTTCATCTTGGGATATGTTGTCAAGACAACAGAGGCAAAAAAAATAGAGCAGCTGGTAAACTCTGTAGTGACTCTGCCTTGGCCTTTACCATCTTGTTCTAGGTTCACTGGTCTGTTACTACTGTATCCTCATCATCTTACACTCATTATCTGAAGAAACTGCACAAAGATGCCAGGTTTTCAAAGTGCAGAGTGTAGCAAGGGTCTTCTATAAGCGTGATGTAAGAAAGACATTTAAATAAAGAAAACAAGGTAACTAGTTCAGTTTTTGAAATGAACTGTTGTTATGTGTTTATGTAAGAAGGTGGATGCTATGGTTTTTCATGCCACAAGTCTCATGTAGAAATTTGGTTCTCTGTTAAGCAGTATTGTGATCTGGGTCCTTTGTGAAAAGACTGTGCATCAAAAACTCTCTGGATTAGTACACTAGTGAGTTAACGGGCATCCTGGTTATGTAGCTATTGCTGTGATAAGAAACCATGCCCAACCAAGACCAAGTAAATTTGAAACCAAGCTTATGGTTCTCCATGGTTAGAGTCCAT
Source organism: Acomys percivali (assembly GCA_907169655.1). Lineage (NCBI taxonomy): Eukaryota > Metazoa > Chordata > Mammalia > Rodentia > Muridae > Acomys > Acomys percivali. The sequence goes on along the minus strand of OU015742.1, from coordinate 6,637,291 downwards.
GATAATCACAGCAGAGAGCATGGCAGCAGGCAGGCATGGTGCTCGAGCAATAGCAGAAAGCTTAAATTTTATTTACAAGTGGGAAACAGAGACAAAGACCCAGAGAGACAGAGACATACAGAGAAACAGAGATAGAGAGAAAGACAGAGAAAGACAGAGATACAGAGAGACAGACAGACTGAGACAGGGAGGAAGAACGAGAGAGAGAGAGAGAGAGAGAGAGAGAGAGAGAGAGAGAGAGAGAGCATGCCCTGAGAATGACATAAATCTTTTGAAACCTCAAAGCCTGGCTTAGGGTTAGGATTAGGATATGTCTCAGGGTTAGGGTTAGGGTTAGGGTTAGGGTTAGAGTTAAGGTTAGGGTTAGAGTCAGGATTAGGATATGTCTCAGCGACATATCTCTTCCAACAGCACTACACCTCCCAATCCTTCCCAAACAATTCTACCAACTGGGGAACAAATATTCCAATATATGAGGCTACGGGGACCATTCTCATTCAAATCACTACAATGGGTAAATGGGTTCTCTTGAGAGTGGCACTTCGATATCAGGGACAGGGATGCCTTCTGGCATACATCTTCTGCTTTACCATGTGTTGCCCTCTGCCATGTTGCGATGCAACAAGAAAGCCATCACTAGATGCTGATCAGGTGCTCATGCCATGCCTAGACTCCCTGCCTCTGAAATAGTGAGCTAAATAAATTTCTATTCTGTATGTATAAGCTACTCAATTTTAGATATTTTGTTATAACAGCAGAATGTGTGCTGAGACACCAGTATTCTTATAGCTAGCTAGTATGCAGTACTGTGATAATCCTCTGCATATTTTTAAGATGAGAACTTTTGTCTGGGTATCCAAAATACAGTAAAGTACTAGAAGCATCAGCGTGCCCTAGGTGCTTATTGTCAAACTTTCTCATGTCCTATTCCTTTTTTTTGGTTTTTTTTGGGGGGGGTTGTTTTGTTTGTTTTTTTCGAGACAGGGTTTCTCTGTGTAGCCTTAACTGTCCTGGACTCACTTTGTAGACCAGCTGACCTCGAATTCACAGCGACCCACCTGCTTCCCGAGTCCTATTCTAATCTCACTAAATCAGAATTTTTTTCAGCGAAAACTCAAGCCAACTGTATACATGTTAACATTTGAGGAGCACTGGATTTCTACATCTGTATTGTGCTCATGAAATCATCTTACATCATGCTTGAAATTAGACAGTTGGAGATCAATCAACATTTTTAAAATGGAGTTTTTTAAAAACTTAGATTTCAACTAGCTATAGGACCTAAGAATCCCAAATAATTTACCATGATGAATCATAGGAGAAACACAGCTAACCATAGTTAGGAATTTCGTTCTGTGTTTGAGATGAGTGCTCATTCACAATAGCCTGGCTGCCATGGAAGTTGCTCTGCAGATCAAACTGGCCATGAACTTACAGATTTCCATCTGTCTCTACTTCCGGAATGCTTGAATTAAAGGGGTGCACCTCCACTTAAATATTTTATCAGCACATCATTTAGTTGATTACCCAGGTCTTCTGAACTGCTAGTCTCCAAGGGAATTCAGTGATGTTACTTTACGACTTCTGTGAGGATAGACACTATCATAAAATGTATAAATGACATGTCTCAGAAACAGAACCACAACATGTTCTTGTCTCTCTTTGGGCTGATTTTCAGAGCTCCAGATTTAAAAAACAAAACAAAACAAAACAAAAAAACTAATACTTGTTTCTAACCTTTATGGAATGCATATATTATCATTGTCTACCTAAGATCCCACCCAATCCAGGGAGAGGGAATTATTTTGATATACATAAATGACACTGCATTGTAGCATAAACATAGCATTATATATAAGTAATAGCCATTTCTGGCATTCATTCATTTATTCATTTGTCTTGAAAAGTAAGAATATGATTATGAAGAATATAAAAAGTAAGATTGAATTGCAATGAAAGAAAATTAATTGCACAATTGATTTCTTCTCTGAATGGAGAACAAAGGTTGCTTTTTAGTAAAATTTAGCTGACCATAATTTTAACCAACTGAGGGAAAGTAAACTTGATTTGGTGCTCAACAAAAATGCTTAGACTTGTTTAATGCTTTTTGTGAAAATAATTCATTCTACATAAAATTTTTATATAATTACCACCTGTAGGGAGGAAAAAAGATGCAAACAAGTTGCCATACATTTCCTGGTTCTATCTAGCATAAATAAGACAAAATACATCCAGTATAGTTTTACGGTGCCTTTTCCTTTAAGCACGTTCCTTTCCCTAAGTCACTGCTGCAAGATACTGGAAAACATTTAATGAGAAACATAAAACATGTGCAGATAAAGTAGGGAAATATATGTGTATTGAGAGCCACTAAGAGACAGTGCAGTCACCATCTTTATAATTTAGATGTCCTGACAGAGTTTTATTCCCAACTGGTTATAGTAATTTTTCTGCTGCCCAGAAAATAAGCAAATTTTATCGTTAGTAGATGCATGAAGCTTGTATATGATGGTTATAACGCGCCTCTGGGTTTAGCTTGATAAAAACCTGTTTCGCTGGAAAGTAAATCTTGTTGCCTAACAGAAATATGAGTCTAAACTGAGCAGAACTCTGGGGAAATGTATGTTCTCTCCTATTAGGTTTTAAGACGTGAGTTTTTAGAAATATTTTTTTTAATTCCTAGTTTGACCACCAAGAGGTCAGATTTTATAGAAGACTTGTTTATAATGCATCCAGATTCTTTTGCACAACAGGTATATGTGATTTCAGTTTGGGTGCTCATACCCCCTAAGACTTTGGATATAGAGTCAAGTTACAAGATTTCTTAAAGAATGAGGAAAACCCCTTTCCCTTCATTCCCTACCAGGCTGAATTTCAATTCGTAGTTTCACAGTCACTCAGGAAACTGTTAATGACCCATTCAAGAAAGCCCAGAATGATTGCTCATGCATCTGAAAATGTGCTGGCTCTTTACAGATGAACCTGGAAAAGATCACGGGACCATTGTCGAATTGTCATGGGACAATTTCCTCCTTGCAATGTAAACTGTATAGGTGCTGTGGTTCAATGTAAACTGTATAGGAGTTGTGGTTCAAGTTTTGATAACATAAGTCTGTAGTCCTTTAAATCGTTTCATTTTCTGGGCAATTTTCTTCCCAGGTGGAGTGTCTTTATGTGTTTATAAATGTTCTTTTTAAAAATAGCTATGAACTCTTGGAAAGATCAATTTATATAACACAGTCAGGTTATAGCTTATTTTAGGAAAAGCATTTGAGCTGCTCTCATTATCACCAAGCACAGGTAATTAACCGCTCAGATGTGTGTGTTAATGGGTAGGGCACCTTCTTGTTGCTTAGAAATTATTTTATATTTACTTGATGTTCTTTTGTTAGGAATATACTCAATATTCTTTTTACAAAACAGGCTGGTTTCTATATCTATATAATTAAAAAGTACTTTTTGTGGTTGTTTAGCATTATTCCTTACACTCACAGAATCTTCATTGGGTATCACACTTCCTTTATTATGGCCTAATTTTCACCCAATTTTATGCAGTCAGTCAATCCATACTTATTGAGTATCAGTCACTCTTGTAACTACTTCAGTAAACAGAAGAGACAAAACCACTGCCCTCAAAACCTTATTCCATGCTGCAACTTCAGGTGATTTTAGAAAGAAAGAAAGAAAGAAAGAAAGAAAGAAAGAAAGAAAGAAAGAAGAAAAACCCAGGCATTTTGTAAAGAAAGGAGATAGTGCGAGGGTGGGAGGGAGTTAATGGTTTCTTTCTTTTATTTTTTTAATTTATTTTTTATTTTTTGGTTTTTCGAGACAGGGTTTCTCTGTGTAGCCTTGGCTGTCCTAGACTCACTTTATAGCCCAGGCTGGCCTCAAACTCACGGCGATTCTCCTGCCTCTGCCTCCCGAGTGCTGGGATTTAAAGGTGTTCGCCACCACGCCCAGCGAGTTAATGGTTTCTAAGTGCGTTTAGGCATATGATGTTTATTTGATTGAATATCCCCAAAACATGGTCAGAGAACCCCAAACACTAATTCCCTTTGCTCTTGGATCAAAGACTGGGCTGCAATTAAGATGTAATCTATAGAGTGCTGGAGTACTTTTTCAGACTCTCAGAAATCTGAGATTGACTTCAGGGAGTAACCATGGCCGTTGTAAAGGTGGTTTGACTACTTGTCCCTGGAGACTGGCTTCTGTAGAATTGTATCACATCATAAAATTGGGACGCTTCAAAGCGGCGGTAAGGGAGAGAATCCCCTTCCTTTCTCTTCTGTGACTTCACAGCTTGGCCTCCATATTCTAATTTTTTTCTCATCCAGTTCTCTCTTTCCACAGTAACCACCCTGAGCACTCTTCGGGAATGCGCATGCGCAAGACCATTCTGCCACAGGCCTCCGGAGCAGGAAGATATCGATTGACTCGGTGCTCGGCTTCTCGACTTATCTGCGTTCGATTGAGGAGTGTGGCCATTCTCTTCCGGCTGCCTGGCGGCTCTTCCGGCTCTGGCTTCAAGCGGACGGCGCAGGCTTCAGGTGCGTCTGTCGTGGTCCTCCTTGCTATGGCTGGTCTCGGGTTTGGCTAGGTCCGCCCAGCCGGAACCGAGCTTGCTAGGGCAAAGGCGCCCTCGGCTGTGCGGTCCCTGGCTCGGCGGACTTTGGGGATGGAAGGGACGGCGACCCGAGGGCTGGCGGGTCGAGGCCTGGCGACCCATCCTGTTCTCTGCGGGGTAGTTGGATTTTGAACGCCGGTTGGTCCCTCGTGTTGGGCAGATCGGCTGGTGTGTGGAGACGCTCTAGCTGACGCGTAGGGATTGGCCCGGGATAAAGAATGGCCCTTTTCTCGCTTGGGGATGTTTACAGTTGACTGTGCATTCTCAGACCCCATCCCGTCCCGCAGTCATTTGGATTTGGGGTGCCCTCGCGCTATCTCAGCCCGGGTCTCTGCTCTGTGTTCCCGTTTAGGGAAGCCAGCCTTTGATGAACGTTACTATCATTTGTTACCTGTGTAGTGCACGCCCTCCCTTAAGTCATCCTGCGATGTTCCGCGCAGCTTGTTGTGTCACCCTAAGATACTTGTAGTCTTCAAATTGAAATAGCCATCGATAATGAATAGTAACTTCAGGTGCTCGCTGATGCAGACCGTTTGATAGCTGTCTCATATAATCTTCTGGGCTCCATTTTATAGGTGCTGTTACCATCCATAAATTGTAGCTGAAGGCTCAAGACATTAAGTAACTTGCCCCTCAGCGAAACAGGTTATAAAAGCATGGTCAGATTTGTTTGTTTTTTAGTTTTCAGTTTTTGTTTTCTGAGACAGGATTTCTTTGTGTAACCTTCCTTGGCTATCCTGGACTCTATTTGTAGACCAGGGTAATCAGCTTAACAGAGGTCTGCCTGCCTCTGCTTCCCTTAATGCTACGATTAAAGGCATCCACCAACATGCTGGTCTCATAGACAGAATCTAAATCTGGATTTTATTGGTATCTGAGCTCTGAACTATCATTCCAGATCTTTAGAGAGAATCCTGAGGTCAGCTTATACATGCATATTTAACATATGTTACATATGTTTATATATTATATATAAGAAATAGGTTTGAGTGCTGTCGAGATGGCTCGCTCAGCTGGTAAAGGTGTTTTGTTTTTTTTTTTTTTTTTTTTTTTTTTTTTTGCCAACTTTGAACACTTTGAGTTCATTCCTTGAGACCCGGTCTAGTAGGATAACCTGCCCTTGAAAGGTTCTCTGACCTCACCGTACATGATGGCACTCCTAAACACACACACACACACTTAAATAGGTTTGTGAAAGCATATGTGTAATTTGTATTACTTTTCTATTACAATGAGTTTTTAAAAACTAATGTGTTTACTTTTTTTTTCTACAAAATGCTTAAACTATTTCACTGAAAGAAAGTTCCAGTGAATATGATCAAAGTACATGGCCTGTCATTCTCAAAGAATTAGTAAATATACCTTTAAAAAGTTACTTCATTGTGTAGATGAAAAGACAGTATCATTTTTTAAGTGTGGAGAGGAGTAAAAAAAAAAAAGTATAACCTTGACCATGTTTCTAGATCTACCTGTGTATTGGTAGTCTACCAAATTTTGATCTTGAGAACTAATTTCCATTTGTCTAAAAGAGATGGCTGCAGGAGCTAGGGAGGAATTATTGTCTACTTTCTGCTGAAAGTTTCTGCCATCTAGGATGGAAAAATAATCTAGGATGGAAAAGTTCTTGTCTTTGCCCATGTCACATACCTGTATGATTTAACTCTCCTTGTTAATAACAGATTATTTGTTATTTCTTTTAGGCTCTTTGAAGGGTTTTACCCAAACATGGATATTAGACCAAATCACACGATTTATATAAACAATATGAATGACAAAATTAAAAAAGAAGGTATGTTCTTTTAAAATTACCTGTTCACAACTAAAATGCGTGTATTTATCCGTGTCTTCAGAATGGGTCTCAGTGTCTCATCTAGTTGTCTGTCTTGGTGTTCATCATCACGGCTTATCCTATTTTTACACAACTTGAAGGATTGTTAGTATAAGAATATGCAGGGTTGAAGTGCTTTGAATTGTTTTTACTCATAAATGATTTCCAATAACTATTTAGATTGGGTAGCAAATGGTAACAGTGTGGTGTGTTTTTGTCAAGTCACTATAAATAAATAAATGGTAGACATGGTCATTGTATTGTTATTTTATGAAGAACTTAATCATAGCTTCATTCACAAAATGTTTTCCTTCTTATTTGTACAGAATTGAAGAGATCCCTGTATGCCCTATTTTCCCAGTTTGGACACGTGGTAGATATCGTGGCTTTGAAGACCATGAAAATGAGGGGGCAGGCTTTTGTTATATTTAAGGAACTGGGCTCCTCCACAAATGCTTTGAGACAATTGCAAGGATTTCCATTTTATGGTAAACCTATGGTGAGCTAATCCTATTATTTCTGCTTTAATCACTATTATTGAGTGGCACAGTCAGTTTTTTAGTAAGGACATAATACTAGGATGTTGCTTTCTTATTTTGTTTATTTAGAGATTTCTTTTTTATTAATATAGGTATTTTGTTCTGAGAAAGAGTCTCTGGTAGCTTAGGCTTGTTGTGCAGCCAGTGCTAATTCTCCAGAGTCTATCCCCTAAGTGCTGAGATGGTAGGTTGTACTACCACATAGGTGTTTACAGGCATTTTTAAATAAAAATACACAATTAGAGCTGAATTAACTCTTATTTATTCTAGTTAAAATGAACAAAACTAAATATGTTAAAACTTATATCACTGAAAACTAAGATGGCAACACAGACAAGATTCTCAAAGATATTATAAGTTAAGGTAGGCATAGTGGTACATGCATGGATTCTCAGCTCTTGGGAGTGGAGGCAGGAGGGTCAGGAGTTCAAGGCTAACCCCTGGATTCATGGGACTCCGCTCAAAGAATCCAGTGGGAGAGGCTGGTGCAGAGGGCTGAGGCCCCTGTGTGTAAGTCTTAGTATAGAGGATTGAGAAGTGTTGAGCAAACGTCTTAAGTGTGCGTACATACACTGTACCTACAGTATGGATTCATACTGCCTTTCTGCTGGGATTGGAAAGTCATGGGAGAGCCAAGCCTGTGCGTTAGGGGGTCTGAGTCCTCCTTCTGGATCTGTCATTAGCAAATTCTATACCTCAGTTCATTTCTACCATCACTTAAAATACAAGCAAGTTGAATCTCTGGTTTATTCTTGGGATCAGCAGAAACTAAAAGATTACATATTTTAGGCTTTTGGACCACATAACATTTCTGATACGATTGTTTCACTTATGTGTTTTTAACCTATTGGAACTGTGTGAAGTAATTGTTAATTCATAGGCTGTACAAAAACAGGTCTTGATTTGGATTTGGCCTAAGGCTGTAGTACATGCCTAGCCTCTGCCTGTCATGGAGGACTGGGCATGAGGCTAGCTAATCTTGTTAACTTAGGGTGTAGTCCTATAGCCACTGGCACTGAGTCTTACACCCAGGGCGTTATGCCCCTGCACCAACCCCTCCAGCTTGATTCTTTGAGACCCATGTAGCCTGGGATAGCATTGAGCTTCTGACCCTCCTGCCTCCACTCCAGGAGCTCAGAATCCATGCATCTACCATTATGCCTACCTCAACTTCTGATACCTTTAAGAATCTTGTCTGTGTTGCCATCGTAGTTTTCAATAATAAAAATCATAACATACTTTAGTGCTTGGATGCTAATCACATCTAGGATTGTCATGTTTCTTATGTGCTAGGAGGGAACATCCTTTCTCATATGACCAGGTAGTAGGATTGTAGGCCTCACTAGCCAGCTGCTCCTGTGTTGTAGCTCTTCTCTACATAGCAAGAAAAGCAGTGAAAGCCGTGTGTGCACAAGTGAATGGGTGTGGGTGTGCTCTACTACACTGTTCCCGAGTTTCAGAAGTTGAAGTGTTACTTACTATGAAGAATTTACATAATCTAGACCTCATGTGCTTGCAGCATAAGGCTTCTCTAGGCAGTTTGGCTGGATGGAAGTGGCAAGTTGGTATGTGTCTGCTTAACTGGATAAATGAAGGAGGAAATATTTGCTGAGTTTGGCAGTAGCCTCATCTTGCCAACTCATTTATTTAAAATGAGCGAAAACTTGCCATTGGTCTAGTTTTATATTGAAGGTATTTGGAAGTCTGTCTCTGACTGCCCCAAGGACGGTTAGCAGGAGCAGCCAGATCTCTAGCATCTGGACAGGATGAATAAGATCCTTTGAGCTGCCTTGCTTATATTTAAGCGCTTTTAAGTTAGTCAGAAGTGAGCACAATTTGTTTCAACTTCTAACTTGGAACAAAATGACCTCAGTAAAGCAGAACTACTGTCTGAAGGCCTCTGTCATGAGCCTTTTGGAATAAATGTAAATCTTGTTCTTTGCTGTCTTTAAGAGATGACTTTTTTTATGGGTATTTGGACCAGGGTTTCTTTATAATGGCACTTTGGGGTCTTTACTATTCACCAGGGTGTCTGGCAGAATCCCTATTCTCTACCTACTAAAAGCTGAAAGCATCTCAGCTAGCAGTGTCTGTCAGTAGTGCCAAGTGTCCTGGGCAGGCACATTATATCCTAGTAAGAGCTACTGTTGAGATCAGATGCTTTCTTTTTTTTTTTTTTTTTTTTTTTTTTTTTGGTTTTTCGAGACAGGGTCTCTCTGTGTAGCCTTGGCTGTCCTGGACTCGCTTTGTAGACCAAGCTGGCCTTGAATTTACAGCGATCCGCCCACCTCTGCCTCCCAAGTGCTGAGATTAAAGGCGTGCGCCACTACGCCCGGCCTCAGATGCTTTCTTAGATGACTGTGCCACCATAAAGGCAGACAGATCAGGTATCCAAGATCTGTTCAGGTCAGTGCCAATTGAAGACCTAAGAGAACTGAATTCTTCTAAGTGGCCTCGTGTGTTGGACCATGATGGCGAGGTTAGCAGAGCTGGTTGGTGTCTGCTTCAGTAGAATAGTCCACACTGGCCAGGCCCAGCCTAGGCTTCTGAGCGGGGCTTGCTATCCTGTTTCCCCTGGTGTAGTCTTTACTAGCTGAAGGAGGGAAAGAATCCCTTAGGGTTTTAAGAGATCCTTGTCTTCTAATTCATACCTCATCAAAACGCTCCCTCTCCCCTTCAGACCACGAGGAGATCCTTGGGCTAGGAATACTTTGTAGGATTCTTGTGTTTTGATGTCATCAGAGAAATGTTGACTCTGAGCACTAGAGATGCTTTTGTCTGAATTGAAATTGCAGCTTGCAGAGAGTTACACCCTAGGTAACTGTACAGATCATTGGCAGAAATATTTGGCCGTTGATTTCATCAGTGATAAACTTATCTATATGGCAAACTTAGACTGTGTAAGGCCCCACTCCTCAAAGCTGGTCACCATTCCCTTTGTGCTTGCTAAAAGCATAAAATCTAAAGTCTTACCTAGACCTACTGTGTCAAAATCTACGTGTTTAGAGGCTCTCTGGCTATTGGATTGTGCACTCTACTTGATAAAGCCCTGGTGTCGGCCAGTGTTTTTGACTGCTCGCTGTTCTTAGCTGCCTTCCGTTTTGCTGGCTTTGTCTGGAATAGGCACACCAAGGCCAGACATGGCAGCTGGGGTCTCCTTTTCTGTTTCCTCTCAAGCCACTTGAACATTTAAGGTTATTGATTTTTTTTTTTTAAAGATAGAATCAAAGCGAAATCATTTACAGATGAGTATTTTAGTCACTGTAAATAACAAATACCGTGATACATTTCACAGCTTATTGACATATATTGGGCTTTTGGGAGTCATTGATAAGGTTTTGTAGTTATTAAATCAGAAGAAGCAGTAATGAAGTCTGTCTAGTTGCTTTCTGTTGTTTTTATGATCATGCTGGGAACTGAACTTGGGACTTCATATGTGATAGGTGAGCACTCTTCTCCTTGGCTATCTCTTTACCTTTTATTTTGAAACATTCTAAGTTTTTCAGACTGGCCTTGAAATTGCTCTGTAGCCCAGGCAGGCTTCGGATGTGTGATAGTCTTGGTTTGGCCTCCTGAGTGGCTAAAGTTACAGGTCTGAGCCACCCAGCCCAACTTCGTTTGTCCTTTAGTAAAGGCAGTTGAGTGTAGTTTGCTTTATTGTGACTCACAGGCCGCTACTTATTTCCACTAATTTATTTCGATGAATTCTTTAGAGATGTGTTTAAAATTAGTTTGCAGTGTATTCATGTACTGGGATTTAAAAGACTGACAACTATTGTAAACAACCTTCCATAAAGTGAAGTAATTTGTTTTCCTATAATTAAAACAGAGAATTCAGTATGCAAAAACAGATTCCGATATAATATCTAAAATGCGTGGCACTTTTGCCGACAAGGAAAAGAAAAAGGAAAAGAAGAAAGCTAAAACCATGGAACAGGCTGCAGCAGCTGCAAACAAAAAGCCTGGTCAGGTGAGACAGCAAAGTTCACAGATTGTGTGTGTGTGTGTGTGTGTGTGTGTGTGTGTGTGTGTGTGTGTACACTTACATGAGACATGGTCCTTGGGGAGTGTGTTACACATGGCTATGTTTAAAGGTGAAGCTGGAATAACTAAACTCTAAAATTCTAGTGTTTATTTATGCAACAATTTATAATATCAGCCTTTGCACATGGAGGTTTTTAGTAAACAGTGTTATTCTGATTCACCTACCATCTTTTTTGGACTATAAGACGCACCCAGTTTTTAGAGCAGTAAAACAAGAAAAACAGTAAAAACAGCAATCAGACCATAAGGTGCACCCTAATTCCACCCTGCCCCCACTTTTGGGGAGAAAATGTGCGTCTTATGGTCCAAAAAATATGGTACTGTTTAAGACATCTTTCTATAAGACATACCTATTGGCATTTTTCTTAAATTTGGTCTATAAATTGTACATACTCTCATCATCATGAATTTCCTACTCAGAGGTTCTTTAAACAATTCAAGAGACAGCATTTGAAATTTCTAATAAAAGTGAAATTATCAAAAAAGAAATGTAGTTAATTTTGGGTTTAAATGGATTTAAATCAATTTGACTCAGTAGAATGCTTATATGGAGTTGTTTTAAAAAGCAGGACATAAGACTGTTCCTTTCCCCCACTTTTTAAGTTATTTATTTATTTAAATTCATGTATTTATTTATTTGTTTATTTATTTATTTTATGAGATAGGTCTCAGCTCAGCAGCCTAGATGGAGTCTGTCATCACACGAGTGGTGGCCCTGTTGGCTCAGCCTCACAGCACACTTGGTCTCCCCATCATTTAAAGTTTAAATATAAAAGCAGGGCATGGTGGTACCCGCCTTTAATCCTAGTTCTCAGGAGGAGAGACAGGTAGTCTGGTCTACAAAGCTAGTTCCAGGATAGCTGAGCCACATAGCAAGAACTGTCTCAAAAAAAAAAAAAAGCTCAAATGTTAAGTTTTACGATGTAGTCTGTAGAGTTGAGAGATAGACATTTCAGAAATAACTGACAAACTAAGTAAATTGTTAGGATGTAGGATTTTAAAGTAAAATGGAATAAAGTATCTTACAGTTTGTTTTATGTTCTGTTTATATTATAAATAACAGTTGCTTTTTACCAGAGCTAAAATTTAACCATTTCTTAATCTCAATTTCTTTTTTGTAGGGAACACCAAATTCAGCTAATGCTCAAGGAAACGCAGCACCAAACCCTCAGGTAATACTTTCCTCCAAAGGGTGCCTTAAGATCATAATAATTACAACGTAAAATAGTATGCATGTCTGCAAAAGCAAGTAATTCCACTTGCAAGGCATAAAAGAAATTCACTCTTCAAAACATTTAAGTTTCCCTGAGACAAGAAAACAAAACCTGCCCTGATTTCTTGTTTGCCGTGAATTGATGACAAGATCAAAACGGCAGAGTGTGGGGCTGAGAGAAGGCTTTTGTGGGCACAGGGCACAAGTCAGCACTTCACAGAGTGCCTTGAGAGGGATGCTTCCACCCGGGGCGCTGATGCACTGTCACATTGGCAGCGGGAGTTGCAGTTAGCGTTGATTCCACTTCCCCAGTGCCGTCTCATTTTCTAGGTTTCCTGCTTTGAGTATAGTCTAAATTACAGGACTGGCACGATCCACATCTTCTCTGTATTACCAAGAAAAGTGTAATATTAGAGTTAGGTGCTTTTGATTTTCTTCTCCTTTGTTGCTGGGGATTGAACTCTGGGCCTGCTCTGTGCTAGGCAAAGGCTGTGTCAGCTGCCCAGCACCCCTCACATGCACTGAGACGGTCCTGATGCAGTCCTCCTTTCTCAGCCTCCCCAGTGCTGAGATACCTGACCTTTGCATTTTCTTGTCATCTTTTTTTTCTATTCTTTGAACTCTTAGAACTTGTAGTCAGTTTACAAATGGTTATTTTATCCACCTAATTCTCTGTCTTGAGTTGCTCACTAATTGCTTTTTATGCTCTTTTCTGTCCAGGATACTAGCAAGCAGACAGTATCTTCCTATATCTAAATCCTTTATCTATTCCCTGCTTTAGATAAGTAGATGGGATAGATACCATTCACTGTGTGCATGTGTGCACGCAAATAGAGTAAATGCAGCAGGCTGTGGTTCTCAATAGAACCAGTGTTTGAATTCCGAACTTCCTCGTCTTCTGGTAGTAAACAGTGATGCTCAGGAGTCAGGTGTTGGAGTGTTAGCTGAGTAGTCTGACCAGCTAAGGATGCCAATGCTGCTTCCTTTTCTAGTTTTTAGACTCTTCAATTCTGTATCCCAGGTGACAGAATTCCCCAGTTACAACTGACCTATGGGCGCTTCATCTATAAATACTGTTTTCACAGAATCACAACCTTCCAGATGTGAGGTGTCCTAACTTGAATGTTGGCTTCCCCTGTCGCTAGGTTTCTGGCTGTATCTCTGGTGTCGTTGTTTTCAGCTTTTGTTTTTTGTGTGTTCAGGTTTCTCAGGCCCATAAACACTGCAATGTAGCTCTCTGAGGATGAGGTTTTCATGTTTCTTAGAGCCAAATATCTTGCAGTGCAGTTTATAGCCACAAGCTGACTTTGCCTTTTGTTTTCAACAGGTCCCTGATTACCCTCCAAACTATATCCTATTCCTAAATAACTTACCAGAAGAGACAAATGAGATGATGTTATCCATGTTGTTCAATCAGTAAGTCTTTTGTTTCTTCACTAAACAGTTGTGTCTGTCGGGGTCTCCAGCAGGACAGATGGCACTGCTGTACCCTGAGGTCCTTGTCGCCCAGCAGCGCAGCAGTTCCCTGCGGGTCATTGATTAATCATGAGTTGAAGCCGGTCTCCCTGCTTAGCAAATAAGGAGTTGTATTTCCTCTGTGAGAGTTATTCTAATAGATGGGTAAAACAGGAAACTAACCTTTGGCATAATGACAGAAGTGGAGTTAGCATGAACTCTTGCTGCCCTTTCATGGTAAAATTGTATGTCCAGTGCCTCCATCCTATTTGGGACTCTTGGTTGGATGTGATTAGTTTTCCTAGACCAATAGCAGGAAGTGACTCAATTTATGTATACATTTGCCTGCATTTTTTGCTTTTGTTTTTTTCTAGATTCCCTGGTTTCAAGGAAGTTCGCTTGGTACCCGGGAGACATGACATTGCATTTGTAGAATTTGAAAATGATGGGCAGGCTGGAGCGGCCAGAGATGCTCTACAAGGGTTTAAGATAACACCATCCCATGCCATGAAGATTACCTATGCCAAGAAATAACACTTGGAATGCCAGTTTTGAAGGACTTGGTGTTATTTATAGTGTTTGTTTTGATCACATTCTGTCAAGTCGTTTTAACTGGTTGGAAGTGAGACTGAAGTTTGCAAGAGAAAGGCACCTAAGTGTTTTTTGTTTTGTTTTAGTTTTGGTGAACTATGAACAAAAAAGCCTTAATTTTGTACAATAAACATGTATTTGTATTCTGTGTACTTAGCATTGTTTGCTAGTCTTTTGTCCTACCATCAAACACTTATTTCAGTATAGAGCACATCTGAAAGTATGTAAAACTCCATAGTGGAGGGTTTTGTTATTTTGGAGTAGCAAATGATACAGATACTAATGAAACCATCTTTAGAAATTGACTATTTTTTCAAATACAGCACACAATGAAAAATATTTTTGATATTCTTGTTTTAGCATTTCCTTAAAACTCCTCTAGAACTTAGAATTTATCTTGTGTGCCTACAAAAAGATCATTTTTAGATTTAGGTAGAGACTTTATTACGCATAAATGTATTAAGAAGGGATAAGCAAAAAATTGTTCCTAAGGAGGCTGGAGAGATGTCTCAGTGGTTAAGGGCACCAGCTACTCTTCTAGAGGTCATGAGTTCAATTCCCAGCAACCACATGGTTGGCTCACAACCATCTATAATGTGATCTAATGCCCTCTTCTGGCGTGCAGGTGTACATTCAGGCAGAGCACTGTATACATAATAAGTAAATCTTAAAAAAAAAAAAAAGAATTGTTCCTAAAACTGCCATATCAGAGACTTATTTTTTCCAAATGAAAGTAAAATTTATCCGAATAGCAGAACTGTGAAGACAGGTAAGTGGTTGCGTAGGGCTGAAGTGTGTGGGATAAGGGGATGGTGTAAACCAACTGTGGCGGTAACATGATTGTGTACAGTTGCCCCAATTCAGCAGATCCATCAATAAAACAGGCAAACATTGCTGTGAGCTTTATTCTATGTTGGATGCAGCAATTTGTAACACCCTTGGATAGGCGTTTGGGTATTAGGAACAAAATGCTTGTGAACGTACAGGTAGATGTTCACATGTGTCAGATTTTGAACAAAAGGATGACATCTAATTTTAATAATTTCCATTTTACATAAAAGTTGCAGAAATAGTACTTGGAACTAATAGTACTTTCAGACAACCCAGTAATGGCAGTTCTGAATCTGTGGAGAGTGTGCTCCTCTGTTTCCTATTACCTTGAGGCTTTTTTGTGTATTTTCCCTCTTTAATATCATGAGTCTGTGATCACAAATGTTACATTCAGGCAGGATTAGACTAAACAGATGCTCAGTAGAAAAGCTATCTTAGTATAAGCAATTGAAAAATGAGGACGAGAAAAAATGGAGACCCATAACTTTGATTTATAGTCCATGTTGTTACAACTTAGGAAACGATATTCTGCCCTCATACTGTAGCTGAAGGTAGAACAGATTATTCTGCTCTGAAGAACTGAGGTAGCAGATGGTTATGTTTTCCTGGAGGACAGGAATGAAGAGAGATTGTGTGGCTCGGGATGGCCAGGAGACTCACTGTTGGGTTCAGTAATGACAGGCTAAATCCAGAGAATTTGTTAGCAGTTTTGCTTGTTAACAGTTTTTGTTTTTGTTTTGTTTTGCTGGTGAGCTAGCTAGCTACAAGTAACCCGTGAACCTGTGAACCTGTGGATCACTCACCAGTATCTATGGTCTTGGCATAATCAATGTTTGCATTTTCCTACAGATGCTTTTAGGCCCTTGGATTAAAGGAAGGAAAACAAGTAAACTAAAACCCACCCTACCAGTCCGCTTTCCTTGATGGGAAGCAGGAAAAATGGTTGAAAACTCTTGTAATTTGACACTGATAAGAGGCAGTAGCAGTGGCTCTTCATAGTTCCCCTGGATGACCTGTGAATAGGGTAGTCAGCAAAGGGCACTTTGGCCACTGTGGGCTTTCTATCATCTCTAATAAAGATACTGAATAAAAGAGTCTTGGGAATTAGGCCAACTGTATACAGGGTCCTCCCCGGAAAACAACACATACATACTCAAAAAACCCTTATACTCACACAAACAAAACACTAAGGCTCCATTGCACACATGTGCATGTACTCATATCTATGCCAAGCAAGAAAACTTTATTATGCTAGGTATATTTTGCATTACCAACTTACGCCTTGGAAAGTAATTCTACATAAAATTGCTTAATAATTTAAATTCTTGTCCCTCATACTGGGTCTCTGAAGCCACATGGTCAGCCAAGTTGGAGAGGCAGGCTGACAGGGAGCTATAGTCAAGAAACAGTACGTGGGGGCAGGATCTCACCTCACCAAAGAAATGCCCATCCCAATCACCCTGTAAAAAGCAGCTAGATACTGTCTGTCTCTCTTGGTAAATGAGAAACTGTTTGGACCAAAGCTGCTTGTTATTCAATGCTAGATTCCACATGCCTAAAGCAGAACTTAGCACACAGGATCTGCTCCTCAAATCTTTATTAAACAGATGGAACTGTGTACTGAGGACTTCTAAAATGTTCCTGAAAGAGTTTTTCAGTGTAAGCGTATCTTAGCAATAGAGAGCTTAGGGAATACCAGAGTCATACCACACAACAAACCACACACGAGATTTATTGGAAAGAAACACAGAATGGCCACTGCCTCTGGGCAGGAACAGAGAGCAGCCGGCTAGGCTGAAAGGGTGGGATTTCTGGGTTTGGAGCTCATGAGGAAGTACAGCATGGCCATTAAGTATTGCTTGGCCATTAACCCTGAGTAATAGAGGTAAAAATTTCCAAGGCCCAGGTTCAGGGACAGGCCAAGGGCACGGTGATTTTCCACTGGCTTGTTACCTTACAGTTCCTCTTTCTATGGTCTAGACTAACTCCAGAGCAATAAAGAGCAGTAACTGTCTTACTGAGGGTTTTACTGCTGTGAAGACACACTATGACCATGGGGACTCTTATGAAGAAAAGCATTTAATTGGGGCTGGCTTACAGTTCAGAGATTTAGTCCATTATCATCATGGTGGGAAGCATGGTGGCCGGCAGGTGTTTTCATTGAAACCACCAGATCAACAAACCTCAAGTTTCACCCTCTTCTCTGTGATCAATCATGGCATTTGCAGACTAAAATCATTCTTAGAGGAAGTTACTACAGTTTTGATTTTGAGTATCTCTTAAAAAAAAAAAAAAAAAAAAAGCCCTACATGTTTAATGTGTGCTCCCAAGATGGGTGGAATGGGGAGGAGGTAGAGCATTTGAGAGGCGAGGCCTACTGTGGGGTATATATGTTACTGGGAGTGAACCAAAGGGGATTGCAGAGCGCACTGGCTGTTTTTTCCACACCGTCCTTCCATTTCCTAGCCATCAGATAAGTGGTGTTCTCGGCTACTGTCCTCATAAAGCCAAATCAATAGGCAGTGATCATGGACTGGAACCCAAAATAAATAAACTTTTCCTTATGAGTTGATTGTCTCAGGCATGTGTTATAGTGAGGGAAAGTTATCATACACTGGAATACAGAAGGAATTGTGCCCCCTTTTTCACTCATCTGTCTCTTGCTTCCATGTTAGTAGGATGTGGTTGTGATGTTAACTAGTGTATTATATAATCCACCAGTGGCGTGGGCCAAACATGACTTCTAAGAAACCTATCATAAAAGTTTGGAATGGCTAAGAAACACGTAAAGAAATGCTCAACACCCCTAGTCATTAGGGAAATGCAAATCAAAACGGCTCTGAGATTCCATCTTAGACCTAACAGAATGGCTAAGATCTAAAATTCAAGTGACAGCACATGCTGGCGAGGATGTGGAGAAAGGGGAACACTCCTCCATTGCTGGTGGGAGTACAAACTCGTACAACCACTTTGGAAATCAATCCGGTGCTTTCTCGGGAAATTGGGAATAGTTCTACCTCAAGCCCCAGCTATGCCACTCCTGGACATAAACCTAAATGATGCCCCACAAGGAGTGATGTGTCCTTGTTTTGCTGAGTGATTTGCTCAACTACATTCATAGCAGCTTTATTTGTAATAGCCAAAATCTGAAAACAACCTAGATGCCTCTCAACCAAAGAATGGATAAAGAAACTGTGGTACATTTACACAATTTAATCTAATCAGCTATTAAAATCAAGGAAATCTTGTATTTTGCAGGCAAATAGATGGAACTAGAAATGATCATTCTGAGTGAGATAACCCAGACCCAGAAAGACACACACAGCATATACTCACTTATAACTGGATATTAGCCACATAATACAGGATAACCACACTACAAAATACACATAACTGAAGAAGATAAGTAACAAGGAGGACCCTAAGGAGGATGTTTAATTCTCACTCAAAAAGGCAAATGGAATAGACACAGGAAGTAATTGAAGAGAAGGAACAGGACAGGAACCTACCATAGAGGTCTTCCGAAAGACTCCACCCAGCAGGGGATGGAAGCAGATGCTGAGACTCACAGCCAAACTTTGAGGTGGAGCTCAGAATGTCTTATGGAAGAGCTGGGGGACAGAAGAATCTGGAGGGGTCAGGAGCTCCATAAGGAGACCAGTGGAGTCAACAAATCCAGGTGGGGCGGGGATGGAGGGTGGGGTGCTGCTGAGACTGATGGACTAAGGACCACACACGGTGAGGACCTAGACCCCCTGCTCAGATGTAATAGATAGGCAGCACAGTCTCCTTGGGTCTCATAGCATGGGGAGTAGGGGCTACTTCTGATGTGGACTCTGATGCCCACTCATTGATCACTTCCTCCTCCTGGTGGGGCAGCCTTACCAGGAAACAGAAGAAGATGCAGGCGGTCCAGATGATATTTGATAGGCTAAGGTTGGATGCTGGGGGAGAAGGGCTTCCCCTTTCTGAGGACTAGTGGGTAGAGGGAGGGAGGTGGATACCGTCAGGTGACGAGTTAGGGGCCTACAATGAGGATGTAAAGTGAACAAATTAAAAAGTTTTTTAAAGGAATAAAGTATAAAATACCAAAATGATAATAATCATAACTGGTATCCAGCCAATTTTGTTAAAAATAATTTCTTTATAGTTATATAATTATATTTACATATACAAATAATAAAAATATATCATGTAAATACATTTACATGTATTATGCAAATCTAGAATTCTATTAGTTTGACTTGCTAAAAATAAAATTTGCACTCAAGACATTTTTTCTTTTTAAAATGTATATGTGTGTAGCATGGTTTGTGTGTGTGTGTGTGTGTATGTGTGTGTGTATGTGTGTGTTTACACATGTGGAGATGTTTATGTGTTCCTCAGAAGGCCTGAAGTTGATGGTGTGTGTGTTCCTCAGTTTTTCTCCACTTTATTTCCAGAGGTTCTTGCTGGAGCCAGAGCTTGTTGATTGCAGTTACTCTAGCTAGCCAGCTTGCCTCAAGGATGCCTTGTGCCTGTCCTTGCAGGGCCACCAGGCCTGTTCAGTTTTTGTGTGAGTTCTGTGCTTTATTCCTCACACTTGCACAGTAAGTCCACTGAACTGTCTGCCCAGCCTCCATTTTTACATCTTGAACAGATTCTACAATCAATACATGCTTGCTTATAAACTGAAAGACTAGGGGGAACAAAACAGAAAAATAAACAGTGGTTGGCCTTTCCGCAGTCCCCTCAACAGTGTTTTGCTGGTGGGCACCACAAGGCATGGCAGATGTAGCTTTAACCATGGCACATCATTTGTGTGGAACACAGACATGGAGTTTGACTCTCTCTCTCTGGAAAATGAAATGCTAAAAAGCCTCTGGGATCCGGGAGCACACATTATGAAGGGCGGGGGTGGGGGTTGGGGGTGGGGGTGGGGAGAGGAGTGGGGGGATGTGTCCCCTTCCTATTGGCTGGCTATTTACCCAGAGATTTGGCTTTCAAATAAAAGAACCACTGAAGTCAGGCAGAGAGCGCTAGTTGAAACAGCTGAGAAGGAAGA
Source organism: Acomys percivali (assembly GCA_907169655.1). Classification (NCBI taxonomy): domain Eukaryota; kingdom Metazoa; phylum Chordata; class Mammalia; order Rodentia; family Muridae; genus Acomys; species Acomys percivali. Next base: position 6,617,122 of record OU015742.1, on the reverse strand, counting down.
TGGCAAGAGCATTGATTCTTCTGCTTGGGGGCCTTGCGGCTCTGCGCGCTGGGCGTGGAGTATTTATGGATAAACTTTCTTCTAAGAAGTTGTGTGCAGACGAGGAGTGTGTCTGTAAGGCGTTGTTAACGGTTTGGTTTTCATTATCTTCCAATCATATCATTGAAAATATATCCGGCAGAAAGCCAGACTGCAGTTTGTAGTGAATCTAAACTGTGCTTTGTGTTCTCAGGGCCTGTGTCTCACGGCGTGTTTGGTGTCTGTCGAGCATTCGCTTGCCTAAGATTTTGTTGCAGCTTTGAATCTTCTGGCTTTCTCTCTCTCTCTCTCCTCTGTTTGAAATCTCCTTTCCTACTTCGCTTATGTGCTTTGCCTTTTTACTTCTAGTCACATCATTTTTTTTTTCTTCCAGATACTATTTCTCTGGCTAGAGCGCAGGAAGATTACAATGCCCCCGACTGTAGGTTCATCAATGTCAAGAAAGGGCAGCAGATCTACGTTTATTCCAAGCTGGTAAAGGAAAACGGAGCTGGAGAATTTTGGGCTGGCAGTGTAAGATGAGATTCTATCTATATCTATATCTATATCTATATCTATATCTATATCTATATCTATATCTATATCTATATCTATATCTATATCTATCTATCTTATCTATCTATCTATCTATCTATCTATCTATCTATCTATCTATCTTGTGTTGCTCTTAACTTTTTGTGGCTTTCCTATCTTCGAACCATTTACTGTCTAATAGTAGCTGTCATTTTCTGGTAGTGCATAAAAAAAAAAAAAATTGAAGGAAAGTCAAAACAATGTTTTGACCAGCAAAAACACATGCATACAAGTTGAGTCCCCTTCAAAAAAATACCTGAGAGGATTTGCCAAGGGTTGTGTGTCAGTGGTCATTGTAAATGAGAATGCTCCTTTAGGAAAAATTAGCACCCTCTTTGATTCTGCAAGAGCTGCTTTCTTGAGCTAAAATGTACCCACAAGCTAAGCAGAGCCCAGGGAGGGATGGAGCACGGTTGATGTCAACCAGAAGATACAGAAGATACATTGAAGGATTCAAACAGGATGCACTCAGTGAACGTCTATTTGAATTGTTAAGACATGGGGCGTATACATTCTTTAAAATGACTGCCTATTTGCTCTAATTTTTTTCACTGACCTTGACTTTTTTTTTTTTTTTTTTTTTTTAGATCCCAGAAGGTTTCAGGCAAGTCATGAGATTACAGAAAGGGAAGCAGTGTTGAAGTAGTCAGGCCAGGCAGCCCTGCCCCCAAAGCATAGACTCAGAATTCCCCATGCTGCCAGGGAGTTTCAGATTTGCTCTGAATTCCCTGGAATGCACATCAGAAGGGAAGCTCTGGCTCATGCGATTTTCATTACAAGGAAGGGAGTTTTTCAACACCCCAGATATCAACTTTGTCCTGACGCTGCTGTTTTGGGCACACAGGTTTACAGTGACCACAAGGATGAGATGGGAATTGTGGGTTATTTCCCCAGCAACTTAGTTAAGGAGCAACGAGTATACCAGGAGGCCACCAAGGAAATCCCAACCACGGTAAGCCTCTCAGAGGTGACTGGGGGATGACTCAGATCGTGGAGTAATGTAGACTTGTTCTGAAGAAAAGACAAGGCTATGTTCTCCCACTTACAGCATATGCTACACAAAAGAGGCACCAACAGTGACTTTTACGAAATGGTGACATGACGTGCATGGGCATGTTGACTTATGAGGTTAGCACACTTTCTTCACACACTGCAATCACTTTATATGAGTTGATTCTTCTTTAAATGTTTCAACTATTGAAAACTATTTTACCTTTATCAGGAATATAATTGAGCAGTGAAATTGCATATTGAAGATGTACAACTTGATGTTTTGATGTATACATATACTGTAAAATGATCATCCCGTCCAGGCTGATTTATAATTCATACCTGCCACCTCATATATTAAACACCCCCTCTCGTGTGTGTGTGTGTGTGTGTGTGTGTGTGTGTGTGTGTGTGCGTGTGTGTGTGTGTGTGTGTGTGTGTGTGTGTGTGCGTGTGTGTGCGTAGCAATGGAGACTAACAGCATGTTTCAAGTATACTACACGGTACTCCTGTTTTAAATATAAGCTTTCCTGGAAGGCATCTGTGCCATAGAGACAGGAACTAAAAAATTACCAAGCTGTTCTTCCTGATGGTTTTATGAAAGGTAGATTTATTAATGAAAGGTAGATTTTTTTTGAAAGGTAGATTGAAGGAAAAAAATACCACTTGTTTTTTGAGAAGATCAAAACAGCCTAGAAAATTCTTTGAGTCTTATCTTTATGGCAGACAGATTCCACGTATGCACAAAATAAAATCCCAGGCTTCCCACTGCCCTCGGGCCCTGTAAACTGTGGCAAAGAAAAAAGGAAAATCATTTGTGAGACAGTTATTTTGAAGTGAGTCTCCCAAGCTGACTGCTTTGCTTCAAACATAGCCCAGCACCACAGACACGGCTCACTTGTCATCGCTTCATAGCTCTGCGCTCGCTCCAGCTGTCAAGCAACTGTAACCCAGAGGTGTATTTTAAAGACCTTCGTTTCGAGTAGTATTTGACTTAAAGTGATAATTGTTTTAAATCCTTAGGTTTCCCACCTAGACTTATCATAAATCCAAATTTAAGTCTTATTTTTAAATTAAAAACCTACACCTGCTTTTTCGGGACGCTCCCTGAAAGTTCAATCTCTTTTCTTTTCTCTCTCTCCTCTTCAGGATATTGACTTTTTCTGTGAATAGGAAATGAATTAAAACTGCAGATAAAATAAAAAAAAAAAAACACCAGTGATGAAGAGAAGAAGTGGAAGTAACAAAAAACTGCGTATCTGTACCTTTCTGGCTATATTTGGTGGCAGGAGTTTGGATCTTGAAGGTTCTAACATGTGGAAATTGTCAACTCAGTTTTGTTTTTTGTTGCCCGGGTCTTCCCACAGGCAGCTACAACCTCCTGTGTGGCTTGCAGATGTCACTTATAATGAAAGACTTAATTTTCAGAGAGGAGAATCTTCATCTACACAGTGATGCACATACAAGGTGTTTTATTTGTAGTTATTTCTAAATGGCCAATCTTCCCAGTTCTGACTCCATGTACGTAAGTTTGATGAGTTATAGGTCTGACTTTTGGACTCTGGCCATTTGAAGTCTTAATACTATATTTGTCAGGATAGGCTGGTATTGTTACTATTTATATTTGGTACCCTTGGATGTAAAGATGTTAAGTGTAAAAAAAGCTTTTGGACTCATACATATTTGGACTGTGTCTCTGCATTTTTATATTTAAAATGTTTAACATGTTATTTCAGTAGACGCAACATTACATTCTAAACTTCCAAATTATGTTTCCTCAAATTTAAATAAGTCTGTGTTTTTGCACTGTGGCTGGTGGTGCTAGGCGTGGGGCAATCTTTGTAACAGTTTTCCTTTCACTGTGTTAACCTGTCTGGCTCTTTTTCGAGCTTTGAGTTATCAAAAGAGGCAGCCAGGAACCAAGTCTAAAGACTTTTTCCTCTACTCTGTTTCTCCTTTCGTTTCTTCTTTCCATGCACATTCCTTTGCACAAGTGTAACGAATTAAGAGCTTTCCTTGGAATGTTACCAGGGAGCCAGGAGGCCACTTTTATAAGTGAAAAACTGAAATTCCTGATGCCTGTCACACCAAAGACCAGAGAACAGAAATGAGAACTGAGTCTTTATGCTGCTTATTTATTCAGAGAGCTGGAAATCTGGGAAGACAGAGCCAGGGTCCCCACATCTGTCATCTTCTCACCATCTACAGCTCTAGAGCTGTGAACCTTTGTGAAGGTTAGTCTTGTCTCTCTGGTCTGGTGGCCAGCCTCACCTCAGAGAGTCCATACATTCCTACCCGTAATCATTTTTCTCTGTGTAGCGATGCTTCTGTACCCCCAAGCCACTGAGCTTACCCAGAGGTGTCACCTAGGTTATGTGGCTAGGTTAAAGGCCAGCTCAGAACAGACAAAATGCTAGTATTGTGTGCCGGGCTAGTTACAGGGTGGATATGCACTTCCCTTCTACAAGAAGTGGAAATGCGTATTTGCAAAATATGAGTGGGCCACTATCTTTTCCTACCACATTTCCAGTTCTCAGTCACGTAGATTAAAAACAAGATTTAAACAGACCCAGAAGAAAATTCCTGGCCACTTCTGGGAGGAGTAAGGCCAGTAAGAGGAAGAAAAGAAGCCACACTTTCTGGAGCAGAGGTCTCCCATCAGCAGCTGCAAAGGAGCAAGAAGCTCTTGTTTTTTGTTTGTTTGTTATTCAAGACAGAGTTTCTCTGCGTAACAGCTCTGGCTGTCCTGGACTCACTTTTTAGACCAGGCTGGTCTTGAACTCACAGAGTGCTGGGATTACAGGCATGTGTAATCACGCCTGGCTTGAGCAGGGAGCTCGTTAGAGAACAGGAGTGGCCAGCATGCCAAGACAAGTGGGTGAGGATTTGGGCTAGTCACTAAAAAAGAGACAGAAAGTGGAGGAAGTAAAAAAATGTATGATTTTGAATTAGAACTCAGGTAGCAGGCTTAACAGTGAGCATCTATAAACAACTGCACGGAGAAAGGAACTTGTAGGGTGTACAGCTCATTAAGGGAATACTTTTCCCTCCAAATGTCTTAATGTGTCTTCAGGCATGAAAGTTTTCTTGAGTGGTAGTTTTCTGTACAGGTGATTGACAGGCCCATTTAGATTAATACTTAAGAGAGGATGCAATTGCATATTTTTGGTGTGTGTGTGTGTGTGTGTGTGTGTGTGTGTGTGTGTGTATGTGTGTGTGTGTGTGTGTGAGAGAGAGAGAGAGAGAGAGAGACAGAGAGAGAGAGACAGACAGAGAGAGAGACAGAGAGAAGAGAGAGAGAGAGGAAGAAGAAGGAGAAGAAGAAGGAGGAGAAGGAGGAGGAGGAGGAGGAGGAGGAGGAGGAGGAGGAGGAGGAGAAGAAGAAGAAGAAGAAGAAGAAGAAGAAGAAGAAGAAGAAGAAGAAGAAGAAGAAGAAGAAGAAGAAG
>OU015742.1:6583788-6607125 GCA_907169655.1 Acomys percivali | reverse complement strand
TGTGTGTGTGTGTGTGTGTGTGTGTGTGTGTGTGTGTGTGTGTGTGTAGAGAAAACAAATTAAGGAAGTACAAATGTAGTAAAAAGCCCAGTGTGCTTTTTATTCCTGGGATCTCAAATAAAGCTGTAAATAGAAACAAACAAACAATCCCTCCTAAACCCTCCCCCCCCACCCCACCCCACCCCACCTTCCCCTGCCTAAGTCATCAGTGATATCACTTTACTTTGGCATTTTCTTTGAGTGCTTGTCATAGGGAGGTGAGTAATAAGTAAGCAAAGGTCCTTCTGAAAACCAGTCATATCCTGTGGAAACTAATAACATGAACCTAATTAATGAGTCTGTGGATAAACAATCCCATCTCTCATTCTCAAACAGTTTTTAGCTGCTTCCTGAGAAAAAAGCATTCAGCAAATGGAAAAAAGAAAAAGAAAGAAAAAGACAATTTAAGGCAGTGTGGTAGTGTGAATAGGTTTGGCCCCCCATAGACTCATGTGTCTGAGTGCTTGGCCCACAGGGAGTGGCATTATTAGGAGGTGTGGCCTTGTTGGAGTAGATGCAATGTTGATGGAGGAAGTGCATCACAGTGGTGGAGGTGGGCTTAGAGATCTCCTATGCTTGGCTACACACAGTATGGCACACAGTCTCCTTCTGCTGCCTGTGGATCAAGATGTACATCTCTCAGCTCCTTCTCCAGCACCATGTCTGCCTGCACACTGCCATGCTTCCCACCATGACGATAATGAACTAAACCTCCGAAACTGTAAGTCAGCCTCAATGAAATGTTGTCCTTCGTAAAAGTTGTTGTGTTCTGGTGTCCCTTCACAGCAATTAAGCCTTAACTGAGTCAAGCAGGGGTTTGTTTTGTTGTTGTTGTTTGTTTGTTTTGCTAAAAAGCATCTTAAGGTCATGCCTGTAAGCTTGGCAGCTCATTTCCACTATAGTCATGTCCTTTTGTAGACGTTATCCTTCTCGATGCTGGGAGTGCGGGGCAGGACTCAGTGATGGGCTTCGTGCTTAGCATGTAGAAGGCCTTGATTTCAACATTAGCTGTACACACACACACACACACACACACACACACACACACACACACACACTAGAGGGGGAGGAAGGAAAGATGGAAGGAATGAAGGGACAAAGGCAGAAGCAAAGGAAGGAAAGAAAGAAGAAAGGAAGGAAAGAGGAGAGAGAGGGAGAGAGAGAGAGAGAGCCATGCTTCTTACTTAGGAGACCAATGGTGAAATAGCTGATTTTGCTTCCTATAAAAATGAGGTAAATCAGATGTTAAAACCAGAAAACTACCCTTCCTCTTTCTGACCATGAATTCATAAGACTAAGTTCTAACTGGGCCTAGTAAGGGCTCCAGCTATGTAGTGTAGCAGATGACTTAACTATCAGAATTAACAAAAAAAATTTTTTTGCTATTTTTTTCATTTACTTATTTAGTCATTTTGCAGCTTGATCCCAGCCCCCTCCCTCCTCTCCTCTCAGTTCCACCCTCACACACCCCTTCCCCCATTTCCCTCTCTCCTTTTCCTCAGAGAAGGAGAGGTCCCCAAAGGGTACCAACCCACTGAGGCACCTCAAGTTGAAGCAGAACCAAGCACATCCTCTCCCACTGAGGCCAGACGAGGCAGCCCAGCTAGGGGAAAGAGATCCAAAGGCAAGCAACAGAGTCAGAGGCAGCTCCTGTCATTGTTAGAGGACCCACCAATGATGACAAGCTCCACATCTTCTGCACATGTCTAGATCCAGCCCACGCATGTTCTTTGGTTGATGGTTCAATCTCTGTGAGTGCCCATGGGTCTGGGTTGGTTGACCCTGTAGGTCTTCTTGTGGTGCCCCTGACCCCTCCAGCTCCCTCTATCCTTCCTTCCACTCTTCCAAAAAACTCCTCGAGTTTGGCCTATTGTTTGGCTGCGGGTCTCTGCATCTGTTTCCATCAGCTGCTGGATGAAGCCTCTCAGAAGATAGTTACGGTAGGCTCCTGTCTGAAAACATAGCTGAGTATCGTTAATAGTGGTAAGGGTTGGCTCTCTCCCATGGGGTGGGTCTCAAGTTGGGCCAGGCATTGGTTTGCCATTCCCTCAATCTTTACCCATCTTTATCGCTACACTTCTTGTAGGCAAGACAAATTTTGGGTTGAAGGGTGGGTTGGTGTCCCCCTCCCTCCACTGGAAGTCACACCTGGCTACAGGAGATGGCAACTTCAGGATTCATATCCATTACTGCTAGAAGTCTCAGCTAGAGTTACCCCCCTACAGGCTCCCAGGAGCTTCCCTATCCCAGAGATGACCCCACTGATTACTGTTCTCTCCCTGACCCTCACCCACTCTCTTCCTACACCTGACTGCCACCACGATTACCCCCACACCCCCTCTTTCACCCAGTTCCCTCCTTCTATCTACTTCAGATGTCCATTTTATTTCCCCTTCTGAGTGAGATTCAAGAATTCTCCCTTGGGCCCTCCTTGGCTTCTTTGGATCTATGGATTATAGCATGGTTATCCTGTACTTTATGGCTACATAAAGTACATACTATGTCTATCTTTCTGGGTCTGTGTTACCTCATCAGATGATTTTATGGTTCCACTCATTTGTGTGCTAATTGCATGATGATGTCTTTGTTTTTAATAGCTGAGTAGTATTCCATTGTGAAAATGTACCCCATTTTCTTTATTCATTCTTTGGTTGAGCAACAGCTAGGTTGTTTCTAGTTTCTGACTCTTATGAATAAAGCTTCTATGAACAGAGTTTAGCAATTGTTTTTGTGATATGGTGGAGCATCTTTGGGGCATATGCCCAGGCGTGGTTGTGTCTTGAGGTAGATCTATTCCAAATTTGTGAGAAACTTCCATTTTGATTTCCACAGTGGTTATACAGTTTGTAGTCTTGCCAGCAATGGAGGAGAGTTCCCATTGCTTCACATCCTTGCCAGTATGAGCTGTCACTTGAATTTTTGGAAGGATCTCCGATGTTCATAAATTGGTAAAATTAACATAATAAAATGGCCATCTTACCAAAAGCAATCTACAGATTCAATGTAATTCTCATCAAAATTTCAACACAACACTTACAGACATTGAAAGAATAATTTTCAACTTCATATGGAAAAATAAGACAAAAATTAGGATAGCTAAAAACAATTCTGTACAATAAAAGAACATCTGGAGATATCACCATCTCTGATTCTAAGCTGTACTTCATAGCAATAGTAATAAAAACCACATGGTATTGGAACAGAAACAGTCAGGTTGATCAATTGAACCAAATGAAAGACCCAGAAATAAACCCACATACCTACAAACACTTGATTTTTGACAATGAAGCTAAAACCATACACTGGGAAAAAATCTTCAACAAATGGTGCTGGTCTAACTGGGTGTCTGCATGTAGAAGAAAGCAAATAGATTCATATTTATCACTTTGCACAAAATTCAAATCCGAATGGATCAAAGACCTCAACACAAAATGGGATACACTAAACCTAATAGAAGAGAAAGTAGGGAATAGCCTTGAATGCCTTGGGCCAGAAGACAACTTTATAAACAGAACAGCAATAGCTCAGGCTCTAAGATCAACAACTAATAAATGAGATTTCATGAAACTGAAAAGCTTCTGCAAGGCAAATGACATCAGTAATTGGACAAAATGACTGCCTATGGGTTGGGATAAGATCTTCACCAACTCTACATCTGACAAAGAGCTAATATCCAAAATATATAAAGAACTAAAGAAATTGAACACCAACAAACCAAATATCCAAATTAAATAATGAGGTACAGAGCTAAACAGAGAATTATCAAGAGAAGGAATCTCTAATGGCTGAGAAGCACGTAAAGAAATGTCCAATGTCTTTAGTCATCAGGGAAATGCAAATCATTTCACAGATTGCATCTTACACCCATCAGAATGGCTAAGATCCTAGTGAACAATTTAAGTGCTGACTTTTAGCTGGACACGGTAGTCTTAATACCAAAGAAGAAGGCTGAGCAGGAGGGTTGTCATAAATTCAAGGTCAGCCTGGGCTACACAACGAGATCCTGGCTACCCTGAAGTATAGTATTTTTTTTTTTCAGCCTCAGACATCTCTTTTACTGAAATATGAAGGTGATGGCAGTACTTTATCTCACCAGCTACTCCCAAACTGCTTCTATGAAGACATTCTTTGTGACTTAGTTCATTATCCACAAGAAAAAATGTGATCACCCCCAGCATTGGCCTTTTTGAGCAGTTAAGTTTTAAACTCCAGCATATTTCATAAATGGAAGAGAAAGATAACTGTTAGGATCACCCACCCCTGACCTTACATAAATGTGCCCTGTCACTGTTGCTCATGCTTACTGAGTTTACCTTCATGGATCAAATTCAATACAGGGAGACAGAGACATAAGTGTGCTCACATGGTATTTAAGCAAGTCTCTGGAGGAGGGAGCGTGTCAGCTCTGAGTGGAGACAGCAAAGGAGCAAGCACTAGGAAGAAACTCATTCCTCCAGCACTCAATCTCATCTATCTACAGATCTGGAGGAGGAAAGATAAAAAAGAAATCATCCCAGCTTACACTATTCCTTATTTACCCTTGAAATGTAATTTCAGGTCTCCAGACATCTCTTCAGCTGTATCCCCTACAAATCCCACAGTACACCAGCAATTTAATCAGGAAAATGGTATATTGATCCATAGGCTTTATATAATCTACTCTCCATGTAATCTAGCCCATTATTAACTAAGAAAGAGAATGCTCCCAACTCCTGATTTAAATATTTTTCTAAATGTAAATTACTTTTCTGTCACACGTGACAATCGTCTTAATAATTTTTCTTCTCAAGTGCGTGCCATGCTAAAGTCAGCACGTTTGAGGAGAGAGAGGTGAGAGGTGGCTGTTACGTGCCCCACCATCTCCCACCTCTTCTTGCCTTTCCTTTCTTCTCCCCGTTTGCTTCAGCACGTGAATTTATTCCAGCCAAATGAATTAGTCACGATTGGAATGTTAATTTGTTTAAGCAGTGCTACATTGATGTGGGAAAATTAGTGCCAATGTGGGTGCTTAGATTCTATTTACCAAAGGAAAAGAACCCAAGCCATGGCCCAGGGTATCCATGTCCCCCGGCCTTTAGCCCTTGTGGTTTGCTAATTCTCTTCTGACTTCCTCTCCTTTGCTTTCCATCACACCAAAATGGTTTAAGGGACTTTAAAAATTAATTTCTAAATAGTTCCCTGGGTAGTATTATTGCTGTGCTAAAGATCAAGCCCAGAGTCTCACGGTGCTAGGCAAGTGTCTTCTCTCAGAGCTACACTCCCAATTCCTCTCTGGGCATTTAAGTCCTATTGTTAGCTCCCTCACAGATGGTTGAACACAGAGAGCGTTGGTTCCTGGAAAGAGTTTCACCCACTCTTTTTGGACAATAGACAGAAGAGGTGTCAGTGTGGCCTGCTGGGACCCAGGGGTAGACATTTACCAATACTGCACAAAAATGCCAGAAGAATGCTGGGACAACTCTAAAAGGATGAATTCACAAACCCCAGCACCACATATGGCAGCCATGCTGATGACCAGGGCTGAAGGGATCGACATGTCTGAGCACTGATGATCCACCGAGGTCTTGGGTCAGCCTCTTCAGAAGCAGACCCAAAGATGGAGACTTATGCATAGTGATTTATTAAAGAAATGGGTATGTCTCTGTCTTATGGGAAGCTGCAAACCTGCACTTCCTGTTTACTCAGGTAATTAAGTTTTATTCCTTCTCAAGTCTCTGGTGGGGTTGTAAGACTAGTTTAGTCTTACAATTAAGCTTAGTTGCTTAGAGGTTAAGATGTTCTTAGGTCTAGCTAGATGTCTTAAGTTGACAGAGATGAGATATGATAGATATTGAGTTTCATTCAGAATTTTTAGACTCACCAAGATAGGAAAGATGTTTTCTTCAAGTTTGCCAAATACAAATAGCCAAATCACTATGAATGTAACATTTATATAATTCCTGATTGTTTCGTAATTCTTCTTGCTGCATGTAGTTTATTTTATTTATGTGTAATAATATAAATGTATATGTTTTAAAAAGAAATATAAAAAATTGCAAAAAAGAAAGAAAGAAAGAAAGAAAGAAATGCATTGGGTAGCATAGAGCAGAAGAGCAAGAAAAGGAACTCAACCAGAATGCTACCTCAGGTAAAATCTTGGTGGCTGGCTCTGGCCTGACTCCACAGAGGACTCAGGAGTATGGTAAATTACCACAGAGCCACCCAGATCCAAAACAAAGAGGCTGGGTTTTCTTTTAGCCTGTCACTCATTGGTACGTATGACTGAATTTCAGATTTCATGTGTTGGAAACTTAATGCACACTGGGACAAGCTAAGCGAGTGTGAGATGTTTGCCTTTTGGGAAATCATTGAGTCATGAGGGCTGCTCATTCATGGATTGGCTCAAGCGTGGCTTTGTTGTAAAAACAGGCTCCGTATCCCATGCTTATTCTGTCTTGCCTATTCCTCCTTACCGTATCACCACGGTAAAGCCCTCACCAGATGCCAGCAACATGCTTTTGGACTTTCTACTTTCAAAACTGCTCACCATAAACAATCCAATCTCTAGTATTTTGTTATGGTGACAGACAAGTCGCTGGCTAAGGATTCTAGTAGGTAAGGTCATTGCCGAGCAGTTCTGCATTCAGGCAAAGATGGTCCCAGAAGGGTGTGGACGCTAGAGATTAGAAACAAAGCAAACAACAAACCAACCACCACCACCACCAACAACAACAAAACAGTGAAACCCAAGAAGCTCATGAATAGAGGCCTCTGCCCACTGCACTGACCTCATCTGCTGTAGCTGCCTCTGCATGGGGCCAGTTTTCACTTTGTTTATTCTCACTGGATCTCAGAATATGCCTAAATCCTCTTAAATCCCCTGGAGCTCCAGAAGCTATCCGAGGGTTCCCTCTGTGATACACTTCTGCAGACCTTAAAACTTTGTGATAGGGCTAGAGTGACCTCCAGTGGTTAGCTTGGATGGCACACACAAAGCGGTATTTCCAAAGGAAACCAGGTATGGTTGTCATGGCAGCATCGTTGAGCCCCATGTTCCTTCTTCTCATCAATGCATGATATTCAAATCTGCCTGACACCTGGCACAGACGAGAGGTTTTACTATTCCTTTGCTGCAGACCTTAAAATAAATTTGTAGCCAGGCATGGTGGCACACGCCTTTAATCCCGGAGGCAGAGGCAGGTGGATTGCTGTGAGTTTGAGGCCAGCCTGGTCTACAGAATGAGTCCAGGACAGCCAAGGTTACACAGAGAAACCCTGTCTCGAAAACCAGGAAAAAAATGACAGGTTTGAAAACCTACATGTTAGGGGAAAGCCAACGTTTCTCTTTCAAACCCATCTTGCCTGTTTCTTTTTGATATGGCGCCCTGCAGAGTTTATAATTTGTTTTAGTTGGTTTAATTCGTTTATAGAAAGCATCAATAACACCTTGTACTCAGAGTGGAAGCTTGTCTGGAAAACAATTAACACAACTCCTGGTGTCTAGGCTGGCTCTGTGGGGTGGCGACAAAGAACAGGAGTGTGTCCCCTGTCATTTGAGTTGTAAGTGGGGGAGCTGATATCTGAAGCCAGATGACAAGCTTGTTCATGACACTCTCGTGGTGTATGGGTAGTGGAAAGCATCCCTTCGTTTTTTTCACTTTAGGAAGCAGCATAGTTCTTAACCAAGGCCTATTCTGACTCATCACTGTGTGTTGGTCCCTGCAAGTGGCATCTGGAAATTTTCAGGCATAGTTTGGGGGGAAACTATTAGCATCAAGTAGCTATAGGCAAGAGTGATGCTAAGTCCCCATAGTTGGTAGTGCTAAAGACGACGTCCCATCAACGGCTACCGTGAAGCCCTGTGTGAGCAGCACCAAGGTTGAAGTAGCCTATACTTTGAGGTGACATAATCAGTAGGGTGGATTTTGAAAAAAAAATGACAAATGTTAGGCAGGCCTAACCAATTATCTGGTAGGTGTTTGTTTTTCAAGCCCACTCTGGAGTGTCCTTCTCTTGTAACGAGCCATTAGGTAGAGCTGGTGCTTGAAAAATTGGTTTGCGCAAACTCACTGTGGCACACTTATCACATACACGGCTTGTGACACAGACAGAAGTGCTGCCATCAGCGACACATGGAAGAGCAGCCATGGTGCCTTTTCTCCAATGTTCCTCTTGCTCCTTTTTTCCCTGTTTGACATCCCTCCCCGTGCCGTCCCTAACACAGCAGCTTGAGGACGGCTCCTGAAGTGCTGATGACACATGATGGGGTCGAAGAGTTCTTTGCATTTCTTCTGGAATCCATTTCCCATCTCCTCTAGGAGGAAAGCCTAATTGCTTTTCAAACAGCTATCATGTTCTCTCTGCTTTACAGCTTCTTTCTGAAAATGATTACAATGCCCTCTTATTTTTCAAATGAAAATAGCATTTCCTTGCCCTTCTATAATGTGTGCACTGTCGACTTCAATAGCACCAGCTGTCTCCATCCGGATTGCAGCTCTCTTTCCTTTATACCCCTTTCTTTGCTACTGCCATCCTGTCTAACCTTTCTCTGAAGACCTTCCTAAGCATTCGATTATATTTAGAGGGTCTCTATGCAGTTGTGGGTACAATTAAAACTTAAACATTGCACACTGGGTTCAATGTTGGCACTGCTTATTTTTTTATATATAGAGAGATTATCTCAATATTAGCACAAAACATGCAATTGTACTCTGTGGCGCAGGCATCAGCTCTGGGAATGGGCGAGAGGTGGGGGGGGGGCGTGTATTAACCAGTTCTCATATATGAGAAGTGCAGAGTCAAAAGGGGTATGTAGCTGAGCATGGTGGTGCACCTGTGGTCTTATCACTACAGAAGTTGAGGCAAGAGGATCCTGTGTTTGAGATTTCCTGGGTTACATAGAGAGACCCGATCAGAGACAGAGAGAAGAGGGGGAGGAGGAAAGACCTAATGCCTCATTTGAAATGTGTTACCTTTTCACATATTCAAAGCATGTAGGACAAAGGCTGAATAAAACCTGCTCAAGTTTTGCTCTAGTTTAGTTTGTTATTGTTCATAGCATAAATAAAGCATGCATGATCTTTTTTTAAAAAAAAAAAACTTGCTGTTGAATTTAAAGTTTAACAAATTAAAGCTTCATGTCTTCGTGAGACATTGTATTGTTTTCCAGAATGACCCCTGAGAAACAGCTGTGAAGCATGGTCATAGAGCAGATTAAGACTTGGAAGATGGTTAGGGTCCTGTATGTCCTGTATCTACTGACTTCTCTTGTCTTGAGACTGGGGGAGGGGGGATAAGGAAGACATCCACAAGGTGAAAGAAGCAAGTGGGTTGTAAAGTAGCACCTTGACCATTAGGCAAGCATGCAAAAGCATCCATCTCTCAATCCAGGGATTCTGTAGTGAAGGCAAGACTGGAAAACTTGGCTTAGTCTGGGAAGTCTATATGAGATTTCTCAGATCCTCATTGCCTGAATCCAGGTCACTTCATCTATAGAACAGAATTTAACTAGCAGTGAAAATCAATAATTGACCCTCTTGGCTTCATATATAAAATTTAAAAGAATAGAGAGAAAAGTAGTTGCTATTGATATCTGGTCCATACCCCTGTGTGTATACCTAATGGCTTATCAGGCCACTCAAGTTTACCCTTTCAAGGCCGCCTGGAAATTCTATGGATTTAACATTGCCAGGGAGTAAGAAGCCAATGACTGGTGGGGGTGGGTATATAATACAGGGCCATACTCACCCTGGGAGGGGCTGGCTTGCTAGTGTAGTTCCCACTGTCTCTTAGATGTCCATATTTAAGACTGAACACAATGGCCTTCTTGTTGTCAAACCCATCCATTACGGCTTTCTTCTCTCCCCTGCCTGGTTTTCCTGCTCTCCTACTGATGATCTCTACACTCACTCCCTAAAGGAAGTTTTTATGCTCTGATCCCCTTTTTTTCTTCTTCAGGATTTATTTATTGAGAAAACCAAGACTAACAATATGATTGTCCCTGTCCCTGTCCCTAACAAGCAGGTCCTCTACAGGGGTTGGAACCTAAAGGAAGTTTAGCACCCAAAGGTACAAATGCTAACATGGCTGTATGTATTCCAAGCCCTGAACCATCTGCTTTTAGAACCTTGCCAGTGGGTGGTCGAGACTGACCAGTAATTCTTGTAATTCTTTCCCATCTGGGAAAAAGACCCTAGAGGGTACCGGAGGAAAGTGGTGGGAATTTTCCCTTACATCCCCACTTCATAGGACCCTTCCCCTGTCAAGTAAGGGGAAAGGAAAAAACCCGAAACTTTGCATCTCTCTCCAAAGGTTAAGCCATATCCCAGGCTATTTCCACAGCAGTGGCAAGCACGCCAAGCTGCTGATAGTTAACTCGCTGAAAGCTCACGTCACCGCATCAAGACAGGACAGGACTTGTCTCTAGTTTATACTCATAGCTTCTTGCCATTCTCATGCTGCTCTCACTTTCAGACTCATCACAAAGGACTAACTATTCAAACAGGACAGTTCTTCAATTCCCCCACTTCCTGGTAGGAACACGGCTCTGAGCTATGACAGACTTAAAGCGCAGCCTTTCAGATGTACTTTATTAAAAGGTGAGATTATGCTCGAAGCAAAGGTTAGGCAAACATTTGCTTAATGCCTTAGAACTCAACAGAAAGAGAACATTTTCTCAAGTCAAGAAGCTGAAGAAAATGACCTCCAGGTTAAGCAAGGTCTTTACTTAAAGGTCAATCCCAAATATAATAGGAAAGATAAAACAGACTTGAATTTGGGATTTAAGAGAGAGAGAGAGAGAGAGAGAGAGAGAGAGAGAGAGAGATGGTTTCAAGTGGATATTTGCTTTTTCTTCTAAGTTGAAGGTCAGATGTGGTGTTGCACACCCAGCAGTCTAGAGACAGAAGCAAGAAGTTCACAAACTCAAGGCTAGCTTGGAGATACACAGCAAGATCTAGTCTTAAGACAAAGCAACATGGTTCATTTGGTTTTGAAAAAAAAATTGATGTTAAATGCAATTATGTTCTTGTATTGAGAGAGAAGTTAGATTGCCCTAGGTGCAGGCTTTGGTTAATAGAGCCATTAAAGGTGGCAGTCTCCTCATCTGCAGCAAGACTCAAGCAAATGCCTTTCTCTTTCATAGCACCAGCTTCCTCCAAGCAGCTACATATCCACACGGTGCTAACTGGTAAAGATGAGTCACTTGGACTCCATTTCTAGGAGCCTAAGTGTAGGACAGCAGAGATGTGCTTCTTGATCCTCTTCTGGATCTTGTTGCAGGATATTTGATCCCATTGTGAGCCCTGATATTGTGAAATGGAAAATCTGGTTTCTTTTTTAGTATGATTCAGCCCTAACTTACACCACTAACCCAAGAGCTTTCTGTTTACTGTAAACAAATACTTGTGGTGTGGCTCAGCCCTAGCACACACCACCAATCCAAGAATTTTCTATAAATAGGATTAAATAAAGTTAACCCTAGGTCATGAAGTGGAGCAAGGAACCATATTGACAGAAAGTGAACATAGGAAAAGACCATGGAGAGTGAGAGGAAGTCTAGAGGATGGATAGAGGTGCACAGGAAGTAGAAAGGTGGAACACTGAGTTGAAGGGTATTTTAGACAGCATGAAGAAGGAGAAAGGGCTTTTTCCTTCTGGAAAATAAGATGAGTAGAAAGAGCTTTCTTCTTCTGGGACTCTGGCTGAATAAGAAATCAGCTGGGTGCTTTCTCTGCTTCCCTGATCTAGCAGGTTTTTACTCGAGCATCTGGCTCCTGAGTCTACACTGGTAAATCGAACATTTGGGATTTTGTTTTTAAAAACAACAGGGTCTAGAAAATGCACTTCAGCAATGCTCATTGCACAGTGCCTTTCTGAAAAGGAAGAAGTTTTAGAGCCTGGTGAGAAGTGTGGACAATACTCAGCTTTGGGAAGCCTTTTGATATTTCTAAAGTCCCATATATGTGAAAGTACCCATACTCTGAGTGGGTTCTAGACAATATCGACACGTTCTGTGACCAAGTAAATGGAGAGATGTGTATGCTGTGTGGTGTGTCTCAGGCCCTTGGCTATGGCCTTCAAGTGCCATCACTACAACTGGGTCAGAGACTTGTTTAAACTTATTACATGGCATTAAAATAACACAAGAATATGTAGATTTGATGGATAGCAGGTGTTTCTGAGACTTTGGTACTTGCAGCCACATGAATCTTAACTGTTAAGCTTGTAATATGGTTGCATCTTTAATTGTTGTCTATAAGCTCACTAGTCTCCAGCAGATGGTACTATTTTATTTTTTAGACATCTTGGAACCATTAGGAATTAAGAAAACTGGGTCATTGATGATGGGCAGACCTTTAGGGTTTTATTATGGCCTTGACTCTAGCCTGTGCTTTATTCTCTGTTCACTCGTCTGCCAGGATGTGAGAAAGCAGTACTACACATGTGTCTGTCATGTCCAAGGCAACTTATAAAAGAAAGCATTTAATTGGAGGCTTGCTCACAGTTTCAGAGGGTCTGTTCATGGTTATCATGGTGAGAAGCAGAGTACCAGGCATCAACATGCACACAGGGGAAAGGGGAGACAGAAGAGGAGAGGAGACGAGAGGAGAGAGAGACAGATAGACAGACAGACAGACAGACAGACACACAGACACACACACACACACACACACACACACATAGAGAGAGACAGAGAGAGAGAGACAAGGAGAGAGACAGAGAGAGACACAGAGAGACAGAGACTTGGCCTGTACTAGGTAGGCCATTGAAACATCAAAGTCCACCCCCAGTGAGAGACCTCTTTTGCAGGATATTTGATCACACTGTAAACCCTGAGATTGTATTGTTTACTGGAAAAACTCATTTCTAGTTGTGGTGTGGTTCAGCCCTAGCACACACCTTTAACTCAAGAGCTTTCTGATTAAATATTGTAAACAGGATTAAATAAAGTCAACTGCAGGCCAAGAGGTAGATCAAGGAACCAGTTGACAGGGAGGAAACATAGGTAAAAAACCATAGAGAGTAAGAGGGAGACAGGAGGATGGATAGAGAGACACAAGAAGTAGAAGGGAGAGACACTCAGTTTGAGTTTGTTTTGTTTATTTGTTTGAGATGGCGTGGAGAAAGATTTCCTTTTTCTTTTGGGATATCAGCTGAAGAGGAAGGTGAGCTGAGTGCTTTCTCTGCTTCTCTGAGCTAGTAGGCTTTCACCCCTGCATCTGGCTTCCAAGTCTTTAGTGCTAAAATGGAACAATTGAGATTTTTTTATTAAAAACAACAGACCTCTTCCAATAAGGCTACACCCACTAATCCTTCCTAAACAGTCCATCCACAGGAAAACTTTCAACTATATTAGCCTATGGCCCTATTCTCATTCAAACCACCACAACAGCCCTGTTACCATGGAGCTGCTTCCTAAGACTCCTTCTCCTGCCATATGGGCAGGGTGATGGACATCTATAAGCTCAGTGTCAATGGAAAGTTCTGTTGGGGTCAGATTAGAGGCAATTGATGTGGATCTCTCTGAGTTCTGCCCATGTATCGAAATTTTGGGTGGGGAACCGCTCAAAACAATGCACTAATTTGCTTGCCAGAGGAAATTGTGAGGCATCATAGCATTCAGGCTACAACATGCTTATTTCTTCTGCTCTCAGCCACATTCGCAGTGAAAGAGAGAGAAAGTGGGTCAGAAAGATGTGGAGACGATGAAGTTTGGTAAGGAAGGGAACATAGGTAAATGTAAAGCTGGGGACAATGTGGCTGCAGACAATGCAGTGTCAACTGACTATCAGGTTAATGAGATTTAAGAGAAGTGTTCACTCTGTCCTGGGACAATCAGAAAGGTGCCTTGGGGACAGGGCCCCCAGTTGCTGAAGAGTGTTTGGAAATAAATGAGAAAGGAAAGTGCTTGAACAGTGAGTGCAAACACAAGCGTCCCCTGTTTAGAAACGACCTCCAAGGGATGTGTTTTCCCAGGTTTAGATGCCGAACTACACAGAGGGTGCAGCAGCTGCGATGAAAGAGGGACAGGTTGTATTCAAACTGGCAGCAAAACTTGGTGTTGTTTTCATGTGGTGGTTTGCAGGCATACAGGGTACAAAAGTGGAAGTATCATGGAAGCTTACTCCGAGGTCAGGCCTCGCAATGTACAGCAGAGTCAGATTCTCTGTGTGGATGGAGTCATTGAGGAAAGCAGGGAAGATGATATCTAAGTTGTAGAAGACATACAGGATTTTGGAGATGCTAGGAATTTGGGATGCTGAGGAGAAGAAAATACAGCCACTGAGTAGATTCAGTCCAAAAGGAGGCAGGAAAGCTAGACCTCAGAGCTACTCAGTTGTGTTTCAGTATAGATGATGTCATCATTGACATCATCATAAGCTCCATGTGTCATACACACACACAGAGCTGCAGAATTTGGTGTTTGACCTGCACGTTTTAATTTTGTTTTGGTGTAGATCTCATTGCTACGTTGCCATTCCTTTGGCTCTAACCTTAAATTGGCTTATATCATTTTTACATCAGTTCCAACTTGGCGGTCTCTTACTACAATTATGTCTCAGAGAAGTTAGCTACAACTGTATCACAGCATGGATTCTGTACTGTCTTGAAATTTTCTCCCCTAAACAACTTAGACTTTTTTTTTTTTTTTTTTTTTTTTTTTTTTTTTTTTTTTTTTTTTTTTAGCTCATCCCCAGTTAAATCCCAAGACATGAGCAGAATGCATTCAGGTCCTTCGGTAGAGTATACCATGAACAGATTTTAATCCAATTCCTGGCAGAATCCATTTTCTCCTCTGAGATCCCAGGAGACATGGTTGTTCTGTGCTGTTAGATACTTGATGTTTGTAACTTTTTTTCTGATTTTACAAGCAATCACAGCTAAGGGTCTTACTTGAGTTTCAGAAGACATTTTTAACTGTTGGACAGTGTTGAAAAATACTAAGAACATGAGGACCTTTGAATTCAGAATGTGGGAAACAAATTCACTTACATTATGGGATGTAAAATTAAAAATAAAGACTAGAAGTAGAATATTTTGGTTTGTAAGTGAAATGTTATAAGTAAAGTGGGATTTGTGATGGAGCGCCTGTTATCAAATGACAGCATTCTTTTGGAAGGTTGCAAAACTTTTAGGAGGCAAGACATTGGTGAGACACGTGGGGCTCTGGAGGGTTTGTTTCCAAAAAGTATGGCTGGATTTACCTTCAACGCAAGCTTTATTGCTGCATGATCCACTAAGATGTGAGCAAACAGCGCTCCGCACTGTCACTGTCATGGATCTGAGTGCTGCCATGCTTTCTGCCCACCACACAGGTCACCTCTTCTCTAACTGTCAACTGAAATAAATTCTCTCTTCCTCTAGGTCGTTCTGTCACACCCATAAGGTAAGTGACTCCTGCATTTTCTGTTGCTAGGTCTGTGCTGTGTGTGAGATTCATGCTCAGGCAACACGTATAACACCTAGGACAGGTGGACTAAAGGGAAGGACACTGGACAGATGCCGTCATTAAAGGAAAAAAAATGTCTTAATGAGCAGACTCTTGTAAAACTTAACTACTCCAAAGTAATCAGAGAAGGATAATGCAGAGCTCTTTATTTTGAAACATGGCAGGGCAGGGAAGAGATCCATAAAGTTTACTAACATGGCATAAGGGTTATTAGAGAGAAAACTTTGGGAACTGCTGAGTAGTGAGATCTCTGGTGCAAGCTAATAACTTGCTGAAACCCAAGAGAAAGGCATTTTGTCTTAGCCTGACCATTAAGCACAAAGCTGAGCCTTTCAGCACATGATTTATAGCTCTCAGAGCTCTGAAGACTTCATTAAAAAGTACTAAATAAAGCCCGACACCTCCCAAGGAGTCCCAGAGCCTGCCTGGGACACGGAGAGATAAGCAGTCTTTATCAAGGTCAGACTTTAGGCAGCAGGAAGCTTATAGATTCAAGTAGGTTAAATGAGAAACACAGTCAGTGATAAAGGGGTGAGGAAGAGAAAGGGGGAGGTGGGATGAGGGAGAGAGAAAGAGAGAGAAAATATCTAAGTCTCATGCCTATGCTGTCTATGACAAGTTGCATTAGCCAAGCATAGTTCCATCAGACTGCATAGTCTTTAAAAAAAACAACAACAACAACAACAGTCTTATCTTTCTTTTAAAAAAATACGTCTTTATTCATTTTATGTTTATGAGTGTTTTTTTCTTCATGCACACCAGAAGAGGGAATCAGATCCCATTACAGATGGTTGTGACCCACCATGTGGTTGCTGGGGATTGAATTCGGGACCCTTGGAAGAGCACTGAGTCATCTCTCCAGCTCCTTCTTTTTTTTTTTTTTTTTTTTTTTTTTTTTTCTTTCTTCTGAGACAGATTCTCACATAGCATAGGCTGGTATTGAATTTCTTGTATACCCGAGGATGATCTTGAGTTCTGTTCCTCCCACCTCTCCTCACCTAGTTCTGGGATTATAGGTGTCTGCTATTCCTCCCAGTTTTATGTGATGCCTACAGCGGACATGATGCCACTGGATTTCCAAGGATAAACCAACGAGGGCAATAGACTGTTCACCATATCTTGTGGGACCTCTGGCCTTGGGAATCTTGCTCTTAGTCACATAGAAAGATCACTTTTCTAGCTTTTGGACTCACTGCCAATGTTGAGCACCATCATTAATATCTCAAGCATTTGCTGTCTGAGCAAGGGGAGCTACCGAAGTGCCAACTCCAGCCTCTTACTAATCTATGGATGTTTCGTGGAACAAAAATCACCAGTCCCTGCAGTGACTGCCAATTTGCAAATTCAATGGCAACACATCGTCTTGTCGGCATCACTTTAAACTATTAAGTTTAGGAGTGATTTTTCTTATGCAAAAATAAGTAATTATCCTTCCTCCCTTTTGAAGATAGCACTTAACAAGAGTTTGTCAGCCTTGGTCATAAAAGAGAAGGAACTGGAAGAGACACACTCTCTATCAACTGCATCACTGGTCCAAGTGACCATGTGAAGGTAAAGCGGTGTCTTAACAAGCCTCAAGCTGGCACGAAGACTTTTCCTGCAGACACGATTGACAGAAACATTGAGTACAGTACTGGCCCTATATTTTTAAAAAGTACTTACTTTTGGGTCCCAGTTGCCAATATCTTAAGAAAAAAATTTAAAGGCAAAGATGAAGGAGTATTTGACAGAGACCACCAACTGATTCCACGTCTTCCATTGGTAGCAAGTTCTTGTATCTGAGCAGTGCATTGACCATGACTCCGAATAAACGTGTTGCAGAAGTCTGTAATGCTCAGTGGCCCTCCCCTGCAGTCCTCCGGGCTCCATACAGTCAAGGATGGTTGGATGCCCATTCATCATTGCGTAGAATCCTGCCATTCGGTCCTCTCTGAAGCTACAGGAAACTAGCTCGGCTCATCACAATCTAAACAAGCAGAGGCAACTTCCATGGGGCCAATGCTTGGTGAATGTTAAGAGAAGATCAGCAGTTGAAGGGATGAATGTCTCAATCATCCCTTCCTTGAATGAAGTAATAGTGAGCTGCATTCCATAAGGTCCCTCGGAGAGACCCTATGGGACCAAACCTCAACACACAGTGCAGCAAACCACTTTGGTATACTGGGAACACTTTGCGGACAAAGTACTTCTGCTAAAGTCCCTATCTCAAGGTCTGCTCTGAACACATTTCCCGGGTTCCTTTGTGATGAAGTGCTACCACAAACCTGTACTCTGTCTGCCCTAGGCCATACTCTGAATTGTGATTTCATTTTTGTCTCTAGTAGTCAACAGGCCAGTGTACTAGAAGAACAATTAAGAATGCAAACACCCAGATTCTTTTTTTTTCTTTTTCTTTTTAATTAATTTATTCTTGTTACATCTCAATTGTTATCCCATCCCTTGTATCCTCCCATTCCTCCCTCCCTCCCATTTTCCCCCTACTCCCTTCCCCTATGTCTGTAACTGAGGGGGACTTCCTCCCCCTGTATATGCTCATAGGGTATAAAGTCTCTTCTTGGTAGCCTGCTGTCCTTCCTCTGAGTGCCACCAGGTCTCCCCCTCCAGGGGACATGGTCAAATATGAGGCACCAGAGTACGTGTGAAAGTCATACCCCATTCTCCACTCAACTGTGGAGAATGTCCTGTCCATTGGCTAGATCTGCATAGGGGTTTGAAGTTTACAGCCTGTATTGTCCTTGGCTAACACCCAGATTCTTGGTCTAGATCCTAGAACTGAGTTTGACTTCCTATTTGCCAGCTGTGTAGGACAATTATTTAACCTTTACATGGTACAAATTATTTAATAGTAAGGAAAATATGGTGATTATGGTGATAATAATGGTCGAAGTGACATGAATATAAAGTGAGAAAATAGATTTAAATCATTAGAAAAATACATCATCAATAACATTAAACAAGTATACTGTTTTGTGTGTATAATGTCTTCGTGGCAGCTACATGAGAGGGAAGGCTGAGGAGACAACCAGACGGTGTGTGGTTGATGCAGTGGCTTCTGATGATTTGAACCTCATGAAGTTCATGGTGAAATGGGCACAGGGGAAGCCTGAACTTGGGGAGGAGAGAGACTGATGTGATGATCCCTATGGGTCTTGCACAGCCAGTCATAGATAGGATCAGGAGCCTCCTGCTTGGTTCCACCTACTGCAACAACTTACATAGTTGTAATGTCTGTGTAATTTAAGCTGTGCTGTCACATCTGGAAGGGAAAGATAGATTTCTGTTTTCTTACCTAGGGAGCTCATACCCTTACATACCAAATCAGGAGGACATTGAAAGAATGTATTCTCTTTATGTATAAAAATTCATCAGGAATCTTAGCTAAGGATCCTTTAAGCAGGAAACTGTCACTGGATAGATTTTTTTTACTCTTATAAATAAGTTGGAGAGCAAATATTTAAGAAATTATTTGTTTTTATAAATGTGTGTATGTGTCTGTGTGTGCATGCGCGCATGCACGTGCGCCTGCTTGTCTGTTTGTGTGCTGTATGCATGCATAGGGTGTCTGGTCCCCTAGAACTGGAGTTACATGCTGTTGTAACTGCCCAACGTGGATCCTGGGAGCAAACTGGATATTCTCCAGAACAAATCATGTTAGGTCACAATAAAAGTCTGAGGAACCATGGGAAAGCTTAGCAGGGACATTTGACTCAGTAACTGCCTATATTAGAAAAGGAAAATCTCAAATCAACAACCCACGTTTACTTCAGGAAGCTAGAGGAAGACTGAAATTAGCCCCAACTTGGCAAGAGGAGTAAAATAAGGTTCATAACAGAAATATACAAACTAGAAAATAAAAAAGATAATGAAAAGTAAAGAAACATTAAGTTTCCTTTGAAAAACTTGCAATTTCTTAGCTATACTAAGAGAGCAAACCTTAAGTCCATAGAGTCAAAAGTGAGAGAAATTATAGCTGATTATAGAAACAAAGAGACCGGGGAGGAGACGGAACCAACACACCAATGAAAAAGAAAGCCCAGAAGAAGCAGCAAATGTGTTGGCAACATACAACCTGCTAAGGCCAAATGCTGAACATCCAGGATATCTTAAAAGACCCATGTGATGGTTAGTGCTAACAGTCCATTTGTCAGAATCCAGACCCTCATAGGAGCTGCCTATAGGGAATTGTCATGGCTGCATTAATGGCTGCGGAAGATTCGTGTTTGTTGTGGGCAGGGCCATTCCCTAGCAGGGCAGCCTGGGTGTGTCAGTTAGAGAAGGTGAGGTAGGCACTGGCATTCAGGCACGCTTCTGTTTCCTGCTGTGGACAGTAGGTATGTGACCAGCTGCTTCAAGTTCCTGCTGCCATGGCTCCTCCTCCATTATGGGTTGTCCCTTGGACTGGGAGCTAGAATAATTCTTTTCTCCCCTTAAGTTCATTGTCAGAATATTTTATCACAGTGAAAGGAAAAGAAACCAGGACTTCTGTATGTAACTTCTGAATAGGCTAAATTAGTGATGAACAGCCTCTGAAGAAGGCAAAGCAGGGAGCAGACGGCTCATCTGGGGAAGTCCTGCAGACATTCAAAGGTGAGAAACACACGCACACACATACTGAAATCAAGGAGTAATACTTCTCTAAATTGGTTTCATGGGTTGGCATTATCCTGCTATACCACCAAAATAAAAACTGCAAGCCAATATTCATATCAGAAAGGAACAGAAAGCCTAGAAATTTACCCATGACAGACGATCAAATAAAAGGGAAACTAAGACAATAATAGTAGAAAGATAGTCTCCAACAGGCAAAGTGAGAAAACACTGATATTTATACTCAAAACAATGAAATTGGGATAATCTTTTATCTTGAGCAAAATTCAAATAAGCATATTAATTAAATGCTGAAAAAATAAAACCCTGAATGTTTCTAGCATTAGTCTTGGAAATAATTTCTTCGATATGATACTAAACATCCAGACAACAAACTAAAAACTAGAGAACTGGGTTGACATCATAGTAAATACTTCTATTCAGCTAAATGACCAATCAGCAGAGTTAAAAGAAATATAAATACTGTATAAAATATTTGCAAACAACATGTCTGAAATTGGTTGGTATACAAAACATATTAAAAACACATTAGCCACAAAAATCTCCAAATAAGAGGATTTAAAATGTCAATCCTAGATATTTTATCAAAGAGGCATGCAAATAGTCAACAGGTGTGTGAGGTTATCTCATCATCATTAGTCACCAGGCAAGTGAGATTAAGAGTGCAATGAAATGTCATTTTGCACCTATTAAGATAACTGTTATCACATAGTAGAAGATAGTAAGAGCTGACAAAACTTGGTGTAAAAGTCTCTTTTATTCACCTGATTTATTTGTCATCTCTGGGGCTTACAGCCTCTGTCTGCTAACCTAGGCATAGTCTAGGAAGCTTCTAGCCCCCATACAATCTAATCTAGGCCTAGAATGTTTTCAGTCTCTGAGACTTACTGCTCAGTAAACTCACCCTTTCTTGTTCTTTCTGACCTCTGGCTGGCTGGTTCATCTCAGCTGTTTTTGATTCAAACTTCTCTTCAAGCTGACTGATTCAAACTGGCTTTTATCAGCTTTTGACTTTTTGCTCTGCTTGGCTTTACACTAACTCTAGCAATCTGTCCTAATTTTCTAATCCTCATTCTCTGGCTTGTTCTGTCTTCAAATCTCTCTAGCTTGTTCTCTCTTCAACCCCTCTGTAAAACTCTTGCAGTAAAAACTACCTCCTCTTCTCTCTCCTCCCCCTCGGTCGAACTCCCCAGTACTCCATAAGTCCTTTTCTTCCTGTCTCTTCTGGTGAGAGTTGGGCATATCCTATCCTGACTAATTTTGCCAAATCTTTCTCTGATTTGTCACTGTGTCTGCCTCTCAATTAGACATCACTTTCAAATATTGGTGCCTCCTTCTACAAGCTAACTTTATCTTCATTGTTTGGGATAAAAGGTGTGGATTAAGGCTATATTTGTATTTCATCCAGAGGGATTAGTGGTGTGTGCTAGAGGCATGTCTGTATTGCAGCCAGAGTAGCCATGTTGTTGGATTAAAATCCTTCTATATCTTCCCCCTTTCCGTTTAAGCTAAAAGTCATACACAGTTTAGCCATTATATCAGAAGCAATTATTAATTCCAAAAGCTTAACAGTCCAAATGTTTTTATGAAGATCCATTGATATGATGATCCTTCATCACTGGAGTCCTTATTATCTGTCGTCAGCAACAGTCCAATCTGCTAGTCTGATGAACGATCTAGCCTTCTTCAGCTGGTTGTTGAGCTGTCTCCATCTGCTTTCGGCATCATCTGCATTGCTGTCTTTCAGTATCTCTTCCCTGAGTCCTGCCTTTCATGTGGAAGCTTCTCTTACTCAAATAGGATCTTTATCAATTTTGGTGGAACCCATAGTCTTCCATCACCTGTGGAAATATAGACAGAACATTTTCCCCTAACTCAAAACATTTCCTGACTTCAATTCTGATGTTAAAACGTCTTTAAAGTATACAGGTTGGTCTAATTCAGTAAAATTTCTACCATTCAGTGTCTTTCAGCTAATCTTATCCTCTCTTATAATTGAAGTACAATTATATCTTTATGAATCTAAATATATAAAGAGCTGGCATCTCTTATCTTTTAAACTAGATACTTAGGCACTTACATTCCATGCCTGGGTCCATGCCAGTGAGCCAGGATTCTTACTCACTGTCAATGGAATGTCTATCTTGAACCTCAATTTCATTAGGTATCATAAGTTCACAATTACGCACTCCAGTTCTCTTGCTTCCTGTCTCTTGTCTCTCAAGCTTTTGTATTATCATAGCTAATTCTACTTGTTGAATAGCTATTTTCCAACCTTTTTGAGAGGAAAAATATAAAGATTGCAATTGAAAATAGGGAGGGGTTTATTCTGGTGGTCACAGTTGCAGTGAGCACTGCTATCGCTTTTTCAAGTAATGTTTATATTGCTTCATATCCTATCTTTGCTCTCAATGGATCTGAAATAAAGTTTCTCACATTTTAAAATTATTTTAATTTTTTTTTTACTAATTATTCACTTTACAACCCATTCATAGCTCCCTCTCTCCTCTCCTCTTGGTCTTGCCCTCTCTCCCTGCTTCCCCTACCCTCCGAGCCTCCCGTGCTTTAATGAAGGAAGAGTCTGTCTATATAGTTAAAATTGTCTTTTGGTGTGGCTTTCTGTGATTACACAGTGATTCAATGACTTGAGGGCTCCTACATCATTCCTTGCTCTGGGTCTGAGGCTCCGGCTGTCTACCACATCTCTCTGGGTACTCAGCCAAACTCAAGGCACTGATACTTCTTCTGGAGATGAATTTCTCCTCTCTGGCTTTCTGTCTTGTGCAATGTTTCTATAAGCTGTTTTCTAATTTCTGTAACACTGGTGGACTTTCTTCTTCTCCAATCATGCTGGGTTTTTCTTCCAACCATGTTGAGTGCCATATGTTAAAGTAACTTTTATTCACCTGATATAATTGTCATCTTCAAGACCTACTGCCCCCATCTACTAACCTAGGCTTACTCCCAGAGGCTTCTAGCCTCAGTACAATCTAATCTAGGCCTAGAATGTTTTCAGCCTCTGAGACATCCTTTCTAGCTCTTTCTTTAGTGGAACTTTTGATTATGTTGGGTAAACATGCTTTTATTTTGATCCCAAAGGTGGGATGTGAAACTGCCTTTAGTTTATCCATAGCTGTTAACCCTCATAACAGAGTATGTGGTCTTTGCCAGCTGGAAAACATTTTTGTGCAAACTCTGAGAGGGTATAAATAGGAGAGAGAGAGAGAGAGAGAGAGAGAGAGAGAGAGAGAGAGAGAGAG
>OU015742.1:6548690-6583778 GCA_907169655.1 Acomys percivali | reverse complement strand
AGAGAGAGAGAGAGAGAGAGAGAGAGAGAGAGAGAGAGAGAGAGAGAAATACTCTAGGAAGCTGCTGCTGATTCATTTCACTGTTACTGTTTGCTATTCAGCTAGACTGCTGGAATCTTGACAATGAAGACTGTAATTGCCCCCCTAGGGACTTATTCTAAAAAAGTCTACATGACCTGTCCCTACTAACCTTCTTTTTTCCTACCTAGGGCCAGTGGGTTGGAAAAAACGTTGAGGTATTAAGGGGTTTTGAAAAAAATAAAAACCTACATCTTTCTGAACTCTGGCTGGCTAGTTCTACTCAGCTGTTCAGGCTCAAACTCCTCTCCAAGCTGAATGATTCTAACTGGCTTTTATCAGCCTTTGACTTTTTGCTGTGCTTGGCCTCAAACTAAGTCTAGCAATCTAGTCTACTCTTCTGGCTCCTTCTCATTCTCTGGCTCTCTCTGTCTTCACCTGTCTTTAGCTTGTTCTCTTTCCAACCTCTCTCTGTAAAACTCTCATGGTAAAACCTGCGCTCTCTCTCTCTCTCTCTCTCTCTCTCTCTCTCTCTCTCTCTCTCTGTCTCTCTCTCTCTCTCCTTTTCTCTCTCTCTCTCTCAATACTGTTTTCCTCTTGTAAGTCCTCTTTTTCTGTCTCTTCTGCTGAGTGTTGGGTATATCCTATCCTGACTCATTCTGGCAAATCTTTCTCTGGTTTGTCACTTTGTCTGCCCCTCAATTAGACATCACTTTCAAACATCAGTGCTTTCTACAAACTAACTTTATCTTCATTGTTTCGGATTAAATTTGTGTGCCAAGGGCATGTCTGTATTTTAGCCAGAGTAGCTGTGTTGCAGGATTAAAATCTCTCTGCACAGTGGAACTCAAACATAAAATTTGTAGGAATGTAAAATGGTGCAGCTACTATGGAAAGCAGTATGAAAGCTCCCTTTGATTTTTGTCATACCGTATCTGTTGTAACTGCTTAACCTGCTTAAACTCTGTAGGCCCTCCGTCAAGTCCTAC
This sequence comes from Acomys percivali, assembly GCA_907169655.1. NCBI lineage: Eukaryota > Metazoa > Chordata > Mammalia > Rodentia > Muridae > Acomys > Acomys percivali. The sequence continues at coordinate 6,582,771 of OU015742.1, read as the reverse complement.
TTTAGTCCCTAGCGTAACAGTGGCTCCTTTGTTAACACCTACTGTCTCTTTTAGCACATTAAAACCACTTGTCTCCAAATCTATTTTGATCATAAGGTAAAATTAAGTTCAAGCTTGGGAGCTTGATAACCTTTTACTTACAATTCAGTATTTGTTGAACACTCTGCTTGAATTACTAATTTATGTTCTACTTAGACAAAATCACAATACCCTGCTATGTTCCTTTCTCCAGGAACAGTGGGGAACTGGAAAGTCCCCAAGCCTATAACCTAGCCAATCAGCTTAAAATGTTTTGTCTAGCCACCTGGATGCATTGTGCTCAGAAGAAAATCGATTCTTCTTGTGTTTAGCTAATGAAAATGATGTAGTGCTGCCCTCCCCCTTGCTTCCCTGGTTGTTACCTGATTACTTTTTTTTTTTTTTTTTTGTATAAAAAACCTGTCTTACAAACTGACCAGCCTCATAGTCTGGCTCCTGATCCAAGATTATGGCTCTGACTGGTCAGTTTTTGTCCAGTATTCATAAACTTTCATCAATCTGAATCTGGTGTTTGAGTGGTCAGTGTGCTACCATTCATGAACCCATACCAATATAGATCCAGTAAGAAATGCAATCAGAAGTCTCAGGAGGTAGCTGTGCTTCCATGATCATTGTAGTATTGTTAACAGCAGCCAGAACTCAGAATTGGGCCTAACTGCCCAATAGTGAATGAAGGAATAAAAACAAGTAGACAGGGAGACTGTGTTGTGGTTAATTTAAAAGTAAGGACTAATAAATACTTACCATTAGGCCATAGTGATGATGGGGGTATTATATAAGTTGCTTTTACAATCAATAAAGACACAGACACCTGACATATTTTAAAATATGCCTTTACCCGGGGCAAGGTAGATATTATCTCCTAAGCTGCCCTCAGTCTCCATACCATTCCATATGCTTATAATAATTTCTCTTTGATTTACCTCCCATCCGTATCCCCAAAATACTCTTGCTAAAGTTGTTCATTTTGGCAGTCTCTTTCCACGAGGAGCATCAGAGCTCTGGGCCCAGGTCTCTCTTTTCCTATCCCATTGCCATTCTCCTCCTCATTCTTCTTCCTCTGCCCTGTCATCTGCTTCTCTCCCAGGATCCTCTCTGTCCTCGAAGGCCTGTGAACATTAGCCACGCCCATCCCATCTGCCTGGCCAGGTGGGTTGGCTTTTTATTGGTCAAATAAGAATAAGTTTTTATTACAAAAAAGAAAAAAAGAGTAAGTCTTTAGGCAAGGTTACATAGCAATGGGGCATATTAAAAGACAGCAAGCAGTAATTAGCATCAAAACACATCAGACCAACTGCTAACTAGATAGGCATATGCACTGGCTCTCACATTTTTAAAATGTGAATTATAAATTACTATAAAATATAGTAAAAATATAAAGTGGTAACATTACTTGAAGATAATTTCATAATGCCAAACAAAATGTCTCATTCCTTTAAAAGATGGTTTATTATAGTTTCTTATTTCTTTAAAAAGCTTAGCTTATTGTAGCTTAAGGGAAAGTATCATTTCATGATAATCCTGAAATTTATTTATTTATTTATTTATTTATTTATTTATTTATTTATTTTAAATTTAAAATATCCAAGACAGAGAAGCTTAGTTTATATACTTATGCCATAAGTAAGTGATGCATTCAATTGGTCTTTTAACAGAGTTGAAGTAGGATAAACTGAAAGTGAAAGAAATATTAATATTTTTGTATTCATCACTTTGAAAATGTAATGAACTAGATAAACTGAACATTCAACTCCAAAATCCAAATAAGAGCTATAGCTGCTAGAAAAATATTAAATATCCTTTTAGAGCTTATAGGAAAACCTTTAGGACAAAAACTAAATATGAAATAGAGATTTAGACAAGAGAGGGTAGAGACTGAATTATTTCAAAATTAAGAACAGATGAAATAGGTTTTTGGACATCTACTAGTTTGTAAGCTAATTACGTTTTTATTTAAAATGGAGTATGAGCCCCAGAACCCTGCAGGGGTGGACAATGTTGCCCCCAGAAGACAGTTACCAGATGAAAAATCTCAGATCCAGGCACTGGATAACTTCCTGTAAGCTATTGGTCAGGGAGGCCCCTGGGGCATCCAAGACAACAATGCAGGCATCACTCTTGCTCTACTGCAACTAGATGGTGAGTCCCCACTGATGAAGCTACCACAGAACATAGAGAAATAAGCTTTGACCAGGAAGATGGTTTTTTTCAGGCTACTTTACATGGGGCCAGAGGGTACTAATGAAGATGCTACAAGGTACCAAGGAAGGGCTACAGAGATATCAGTGATCCACCCAGTCCTGGACCCTCCATAATACAACACTAACTTGCCTGGAAAGATTTGACCACCATTGCAATAATGAAATGATGATAGGTATGGAAGTAAACAACTGGTTTTTGATTGGATATAAAGCCTGCTACACAAGAATGGCAGGCACTGGGGACAGGCATGGGATGCCTTCTGTTCTTGTTTTGCCAAATGGCCATGTCAAACTGTCAAGAAAGATAGGAAACACCTTGCCCTGCCATATCTAGTTATAATTTTTTTTTTTTGCTAGACAGAGTGATGGAAATAATCTCTGATGATGGATTGTGGCAGCATGCAAAGTTATATTTGAATATTTAAGCAATGTCAATATGGACTCAGAAAGGCCTAGTCTAGATGACATTATGAATACCATATCATCTTACAGGACTGTGCTGAAGAAAATAGATACCTTGTTTTAGAGGATAAAGAAGAGATACATGGAGTTTTCAAAAATTGACTTTTAAAAACACCGTAAGTATTGAAGTCTATTTTAATGCCTTTATTTTAAGAGTAAAGAGACAATTAGGGTTGACAAAAGGACTATTATCTATCTGTGTAGGGCTATGATCTATCTACCTATCTATCTATCTATCTATCTATCTATCTATCTACCTATCTGTCTGTCTATCTATCTATCTATCTATCTATCTATCTATCTATCTATCTATCTATTGTGTATCGATCTATCCATCCATTTATTTAGTTACAAGAGGGAACTAATAATACTGGCTTGTAGGATCAGAGGCTAGATAGTTCCGTAATGGCCTCTGAAGGCTAGACATCCGAGGAAAATGGAATCTCAAGCATCAGGAATCTTTACAAAGGGGCCAGTGATGCAGCCCTGGTCTGAGGTTGAGGATCCCGGGTCACTGGTTCAGGGCCACAGTCAAAGCTGAAGAATCTTGGATTGAATGTCTTAGGTAAAAGCACACAAATAACTCCTAGCCAAAATGCATTCACTCAAGAAGTGATATATGTAGCCAGGCATGGTGGCACACACCTTTAGTCCCAGCACTTGGGAGGCAAAGGCAAGTGTATCTCTATGAGTTCAAGGCCAGCCTGGTCTACAAAATGAGTCCAGCACAGCCAAGGCTACACAGGGAAACCCTGTCTTGAAAAACCAGACCAAGCCAAACCAAACAAAAGCAGTGATGTATTCGTGCACACACACACAGCTTCCCGTGTATTCCATGTTTCTGTGCTGTCTGGGCTCCCAGCCTACTGCCTGATGCCGCCCACACCTAGGTTGGGTTTTTCCCGACTCAGTGCTTGAGCCCCAACACTAACACTCTCTGGAAACTTCCTCATGAACACACTCCAATTGTGGCTCACTATTTTTCTAGGACTATCTCAAGCCAGTCATGTTGACAGCCAGGACTAAATGACAGAGAAAACAGAGGACTGAGATTCAGGCAAGAAAGTCTAACCCTTGGGAGAAAAAAGGACTAACATACAGTCTTAATGGCAAAAGTAGGCTTATTAGTATGTCAGGAGTAGTTCCTATACAATTAGGGTACTGGAGGAAAGCATGCTGAAAGGAAAAGAGCAACCAACAGAGTGAAAATCTGTTTGGTGGGGCTGGAGAGACTGCTCAGTGGTTAGGAGCACTGCTGCTCTCCAGAGCACCTGAGTTCAGCGCCCAGAACCCATTTGGTAGTCCAAACTGTGTGTAACTCAGGATCCAGGGGATTCTGGCTTCTGAGGTCACTCCACACACAAGGTACCCAGAAATACTTTGAAGCAAAACATCCAAGCACATAAAGAAAAATTCAATAAATACTTTAAAAATATGTATGGCCTAGTCTACAGCAAAAAGAAGGCAAAGTCAATATTGATTTAATCTTCAAGTTCATCTGGGGGAAAAAAAAAAACAAGAATCAATAGAAATATCCAGAAAGTATCTTAAGAGAAACATCAATAAAAAGAATATGTTTTTATGAATATAAAAATAAACTGAACAATGACAAACTTTCAAATCAAGTTGCTCTGGCTGAAAATATAATAAACAGATCAATAACATCAGTGGGTTCTCTATAACTCCAGCGACCCATATGAGGCATCAGATCAATAACAGGAGGGACCTTCAAAGAACTCAAACGCTCAAAATGTAACACTGCAGCAGCTCAAATGAATCAAACAGCCACACGGAGAAAGAAGAGATTCTTGCTTTACCTTATGCAAATCGCATCCAGCCAACAGGAAGGAACTGCATGAAACAAAGTGGTAATCATTTAACCACTGACTGGTGAAGGAGGGATGGATTATTTGGATCCATTGGGGAGGACAATATTTCCTTTTGCTTCAAAGTGACAGAGGATGTTACTGTCTCTTTGTCTAGTTGTACCACGGAACAGCTACAGGCACAGAGAGCAGGATTGCCTTCTAGGCAAGTCTGAATGTAAGGTCACAATCTGATGTCTTAAAATAGAATTTCTCACACTGGGCTTAGTAGCTTGACCAATTGCTTCAGAATCTCTCCAGAGAAAATAAATGTGGCAAAAATTTCTAAAAGATACAGTCTAAAACCACTCCAGAGTCTATTCTAGACATACAGAATTAAAATCTCTGTCTTAGATGTGTAAAATCAATATACATCTCAAACTTAAATGTTTTAATATATTTTTTAAAGATTTATTTATTTATTATGTATACAAATCTCATTATAGATGGTTGTGAGCCAACAGGTGGTTGCTGGGAATTGAACTCATGCTCTTAACCTCTGAGACATCTCTCCAGCCCAATGTTTTAATATATTTTAATGCAAGACTAAACTTGAGAATTACTGGACATGCTGTAGAGACTGATGCACCAACCAAGGACCACTCAGGGTGTGGACCTAGACCCCCTGCTCAGATGTAGTAGATAGGCAGCACAGTCTCCTTGTGGGTCCCATAATATGAGGAGTAGGAACTGGCTCTGACCTGGACTCGGGTACCCACTCGCTAATCACTTCCACCTGATGGAGCAGCCTTCCCAGGGCACAGAGGAACAGGATGCAGGCAGTCCTGGTGAGACTTAATAGTCTGGGGTCAGATGATAGAGGAGGAGGGGACCCCCTTTTTGAGGAATAGCAGAGAGGGAAGAGGGGAGGGAGGAATAAGGAGGGAGGATGGGACTGGGACTGGGATGAGACAAGGGAGGGGGGCTGCAATTGTTATGTAAAGTGAGTAAGTTAAAAATATTCAAATATAGTAAAAATGCCCTCAGTTACCTGAAAAGCCCAGATTTTCTTCATGTACATTGATTAAAGCTACTGAGAGGTTGAAGTGATGGCTCAGGAGTCAAGAGCACTCATTGCTTTTGCAGAGAATCAGAGCTTAGTTCACAGCAAGCAATGGCAATTTACAGGCATCCATGACTTCTGTTCCAGAGGCTCCAATGCCCACTTCCTACCTCCATAGCTACCAGGAATGCTTGTAGTGCAAGCAAAACACTCAAACACAGCAGTCAAACAAAAAATTATAAAAATTATACACATATAATTAAGCCACATATTATTATACAATTTTTTTTACTAATTTTACATTTTGGAGACTAATATTACTTCTCATTAAACTATTTACATTCATATAGAATTTATTGTTACTCTCACACATAAATATGAATGTATCCCAAGTTTCTACTTACAATACCACACACACGCGCGCGCACACACACACACACACACACACACACACACACACACATGCCATGCATATATATTTTTCAGTGTAAAAGAGCTAAAAGCTGAAAGAATTGACATTTGAGAGCTTATAATTTGATATCCACATTTTACCAGAAGATGGCACCATGAACGCATAAAACCTAAAGCCAAGGCTTCAGTTTCTGTGGAAACAAGAGATTTATATAAACCAGCTGCAAATGAGATCCAGCTTTCCCCAAAGGAGACCCTTCCCTGTCTTTGGTTGCTATTTATGCGAAAAAGAAAATGCCTCAAGTGGCCTGCAAATTACTCTGGGAGTGGGCAGGAATGCCTCAGCAGTCATACTTTCTCTACCTCCCACGAACTAATATTTCCTTGGCCAAATCCATAGACTGTATCTTAAAGCAATGCTCCACTGCATGGTAGCATGCTCTGCAGCCAGGCATGTTGATTCCTTACCTCACAGAGAGCTGTATGGTAGAGCCCAGAATTTACTCCTTGAGGAAACAACATCATTCCAAAGACACACACACACACACACACACACACACACACACCTAGCCTGCTGTTAGATCTCTTATTACTGTAGGCTGAGCTTTGAGAGGTCTCTTTTCCTAGACAGCCTTGCAATCTCCAAAACATGGGTATTTCTCTTCTGTGTGCTGATGACGGTGCATTCCAACATGGCGTGTCTGTCTTGACTCTCAGTCTCTGTGCACCTGAAAGGGAATGCCATCTCCATGCAGAACCCTAATTCTACAGTGGACCTGCTCCTCTTTCTGACTTTCCTTATTTCCCATTTTGCATACAGCCTTCTTTTGCTGTGTTACCTCAAGTTTGCTATCTTTCCCTCCAGAGTTTCTTCTTTCTGCTTTTCTGTAGGGAATTCCCATGCTTCTTGCTGATTTAATATCCAAGTCTTGCTCCAGGTGACTCACACCCCTTTCCCACCCACTGGCGGATGAGAAGATGCAGTGCTGTTTCTGTGGAGTGTCAGAGGGAGACGAGATGCCCTGACGTGGCCCCTCACACCACAGTCTCTCTCATCCCACCCTACTTTCCAGGCATCCTAGTAAACTACCCTGATCTTGGTGCTTTAGGCGGCTGATCTCCAATATCTGCTCTGGCATATTGATTGCCTGTGGATTTCTGCCGTGACACCCTCCCACTCTCAGCTCTGCCCAGGAATGCCTGAGACCCAATCACTCTTTCGATCTGCAGCAGCATCTGACATGGCCCAGGCTCAATGAACAATGTGCTGTGATTATGGGAGGTCTAAGGGTTACCCAGAGGTCTGCAGTGCTGGAAACAGAACTGCAGTGGAGTCACAGCAGTGCCATCCCTTTGGTCCTGGCCATTTTCCATGTCACTTGCTCTATCTAGAACCTTTCTTTATTCTAGCTTCTTCTCTCTTCAACCCTTATCCCTTTTTTTTTTTGTTTGTTTGTTTGGTTTTTTGTTTAGGAAAGAAATGCTGCTTCTGTCATCCTTTCTGCAGCACAGAGGCCCCTAAAGCATCTCTCACAGTGTATGTCAAATTATTTTTTTAAGTCAAGATGCTATGGTCTCTGTGTGTACTGAGTGCATCCAAGTCCCCATTAACCTTCACTGTGAGGGATTAAGAGTGTAGAAATGAAAGAGAAAAAAAAAAAAGAGTGTAGAAATGTCACCTAACCAGTATGTATAGGAGTGGCCTCTGGCAGGAGATTAGGATCCAAGACAGTGATGCTGGTAGCATGCCCATGATTGAATGCTGGTGGCTTTAAAGGCAAGAAGAAAGGCCAGGAGAGACATGTTTATACACTTACACTCCCTTTATCTGGCCCTTGCACCACCCTGAGACTCTGCCAACATGAAAGCCATGACTGGTATCTCCAGAACTGAGAGCTAAAATTAACCTCTTTTCTTTATAATGTACCTAGTCTGTGGTATTGTGCTATTGTGTAAAGAGGGAAAGAGAGAGAGAGGAGGGCAGGGGGGGCTTTAGTCCAACAAATAATGACTAGCTCCCTTTTCTTCCCTCTTTTGGTCGCCACGTCTATAGAATTTACACGTAGCCTAGGCTGATCTCAAACTCACTATGCAGCCCAGACTGGTGTTGAAGTAACAGTCATTCAGCCTCAGCCTCCTGAATACTGACCATTGCCACTACCCGCAGCAAAACCCAGATTTTCCTTTATATCTGGGATTTCAGTTTCTCTTAAATTTGGTTTCCTGACTATCAAATCCTAAGTGAAGAATTTTCACAGTACTGATATATTCAGGGTGGTGGTAACGGAGGCAGTACTGATGTGTTGGGGGTGGGGTGATAACAGAAGACAATAAAGCTTCCAAGATCATCTGAATGCTTCTCAGCACTGAGGGCAAACAGGCTTTTATTTCTCTATGTGCTGTCAGGATTTATGTCAACTTGACACAAGCTATAGTCAGTTGAGAGGAGTAAACCTCTTGCCTTCATAAAATTGGGCTTCAGACAAGCCGGGAGGGTATATTCTTAATTCATGATTCATAGGAGGGCACAGTCCATTATTTGTGGGGCTTCCCCTGGAATAGTGGTCCTGGGTTCTATAAGAAGGCAGGCTGAGCAAGCCATGGAGAGATACCAAGCCAGTAAGTAGCACCTCTTCATGGCCTCTACACCAGCTCCTGCCTCTAAGCTCCTTCCCTGTTTCAGTTCCTGCTCTGACTTCCTTCAGTGATGGACCATGATATGAAAGTATAAATCAAATAAACCCCTTTCTTCCAATTTGGTCATGGTATATTATCACAGCAATTGTAATCCCAAGTAAGACACTCTAGGACAGTGGTTCACAACCTTTCTTTTTTTTTTTTTTTTTTTTTTTTTTGTGTTGTGTGTGTTTCATTTTTTTAAAATTTTTATTATTTATTAATTTATTCTTGTTACATCTCTATGGATATCCCATCCCTTGTATCCTCCCATTCTCCCCTCCTTCCCATTTCCCCCTTATTCCCCTCCCCTATGACTGTTCCTCAGAGGGATTACCTCCCCTTGTATATGCTTATAGGGTATCAAGTCTCTTCTCGGTGACCTGCTGTCCTTCCTCTGAGTGCCACCAGGTCTCCCCCTCCAGGGGACATAGTCAAATGTGAGGCACTTGAGAAAGTCATATCCCACTCTCCACTCAAATGTGGAGACTGTCCTGTCCATGGGCTAGATCTGGGTAGGGGTTTAAAGTTTACCACCTGTATTGTCCTTGGCTAGTGCCTTAGTTTGAGCGGGTCCCCTTGACCCAAATCTGCCTATCATAATGTTCTACTTGTAGGTTTGTAGGACCCACTGGATCCTTCTACATTGCTATTCTCCCATGCTGTGATCCTTTTGTAGTGGAAAGTTTTGGTGTCCTTAAAAACTCAGTTATGTTATATAAATGTGTTTTTGTTTTAATTCTTGGTATGGGATATGGGGCTGATTCAGATTGTCTACAGCAGCAAACTATTTGCCTTGTGTGGGTTCTGAGAAGGGCTCTTTGCCATCTATAGATAGTTTAATTCTGAGGACTCTGGAGAAGGAATAAATATCAGAGCCCAGAGAGAGAATGGGGCTCTGAGAAGGAAGAAGGAGCCTGCTGCTCCCCCTGCTGCTCCTTGTTGCTGTTATTTCAGTTTGACAAGAAGAAGGTGAAGATATCCTGAACCAAAGATTGGACTTGCCCCAAGGAACCCAATGACCCTAAACAGCATGAAGTAGCTAAGAGAAGTACATCCCTTCTCCCCCCTAACCTTCTTTCTCTCCTACTTGGTGTTGGGGTTTTGAAAGGGATTGGAGTAGAAAAGGGTGAAAAAAACTGTAGTAAATTAAAATAGTTTAAAAAATATGCCAACACCCATTAATTCAGTTACTCATGTTGTAGTGACCCCCCCAACCATAAAATGATTTTTGTTGCTATTTTATAACTGTAATTTTGCTACTATTATGAATCGTAATGTAAATATTTTGAAGACAGAAGTTTCCAAAGGGGTTGCAAGCCATCGGTTGAGAACCACTGCTTTAGGAAATCATGACTAGGTCATATTCATATACCAAAGGCCAGCAGAGAAAAGAGAAACTGTGGGGGCATCTCGGTGACAAGTTGGAGACCTAAGTCAGAATAGGGCTCTGGGAGGATATGAGGGGAATGTTAGCTGGGACTCCTAGTAACAGGGGCCATAGTGACTGAAGAGGACATCTTTTAACCAGACAAGACTCCTAGTGGAGGGAGGAGAACTTTTTTTTTATTAATTTATTCATATTACATCTCAATTGTTAGCCCATCCCTTGTATCCTCCCTTTCTTTCCTCCCTCCCGCTTTCCCCTCTACTCCCTTCCCCTATGTCTGTGACTGAGGGGGACCTCCTCCCCCTGTATGTGCTCCTAGGGTATCAAGTCTCTTCTTGGTGACTTATTATCTTTCCTCTGAGTGCCACCAGGCCTCCCCATCCAAGGGACATGGTCCGATATGGGGCACCAGAGTTTGTGTGAAAGTCAGATCCCCTTCTCCACTTGAATGAGGAAATAGAAGGATCTAGAGGGTCCTGGAAAAATACAGGCGGGTCTGGGCCCTGGAGTCCTCCTCAAACTATGGGAGAAGAATTCTTACTCACCCACACAAACTTTGATTCAAAACCTACCCTGTCTACAATATGGGCAGGGATAAAGATGGAGCAGAGATTGAGAGAATGTCCAAACAATGCCTGGTCCAACTCATGACCCACCCCATGTAAGAGAGTCAATGCCTGACACCATTAATGATACTCTGCTATGCTTGCAGACAGGAGGCTATCAGAGGTGTCCTCTGAGAGACTCCACCCAGCATCAGTTCAAAGCAGATACTGAGACTCAAAGCCAACACTGGGTGAAGCATAGAGAGTCTAATGGAAAAGTGGGGGGAAGGATAAAAAGACTTAGAGGTGATACAAGCTCCATAAGAAGACCAACAGAGCCAACTAACCAGGGCCCAGAGGGGCCTGTGGAGTTTGAAGTACCAACCAAAGACCCTTCAATAGACTGGTCCTAGGCCCCCTACATAGATGTAGCTGATGGGCAGCTTAGGCTTCATGTAGGTCCACTAGTAAGGGGAGCAGGGCCTGTCTCTGACATGGAGTCTGTTGACTGCTTTTTGAGTACTTCCCCCTGACTGGACTGCCCTGCTAGGCCACAGGGGAAGAGGACAAACTCAGTCCTGATGGGAATTGATGAGCTGGGGTGGGTGGGTGGGTGTGGGTCTCCTTTTGTGAGTAATAGGAGAGGGAGAGGGCGAAGGACTGAGGGACTGGGAGGAGAGAAGAAAGAGGGCTATGGCCTGGCTGTAAAGTGAATAAATAAATAATTAATAAAAACTGTTTGCTTTCCCAAAGCTGTGCTTTTTCTTTCTTTCTTTCTTTCTTTTAAACATATTTATCACTGAGTGTGGGAGAGGAGTCTAGTTCTTCCAAAGTCTGACATTGAGAAATGCCAAGTGTTGCTGAGAGAAACGGAAGAGCTAAATCAAAGGAGACAGGCACTGTTTTATGGATCAGAGAATCAATAATGTTAACTTGATAATTCTCCCCCAAACTAGTTTACAGTCAAAACTTCAGCAAACATTTTTATAAAATAAATTACTAAGCTGCTTCTAGAATCATATATGGGGTGCTGGCATGGCTCAGTGGATAAATGCATTTTCTGTTTATCCACTAGACCTTAGACTCTTTCTGAACTTTACATGTGTGCACCCCTGCCCCCCCCCAATTAAATGTAATTTTTAAAATATGTAAAATTGTATGAGAATATAGAAACGTTAGGACTGGGAAAGAAATTTGGGAGGAACAAATAAACAGAGGATAAACAGCCCTGATTTCAAGAATTACTGTAAATCCAGAAATCAACTTAAACCCCCTGTAGCTGGGGACTGAACCCAGGGCTTTGTGCATTCTAGCCAAGGGCTGTGCTGAGCTACAGTCCCATCTTCAGATCCCCATGAAGCTCTGATGCTCTTGCCACACAGCACAAAATGCTAGCTAATGTCCCATCTGCACAGGTGTGGTCTCACTGAAGTAGGTTTTAGCACTCCCCAGGTGATTCTTCTCTGCAGCCTAGATTGGAAACAGTTGGATTTGTAATAAACACATTTTGATGAACCTCTAGGGGGCACCCCAGGCTGGTCACTAACTAAAGAATTTTATTTGCATATAAATGGACCATCATGCAGGCTTTCTGAAATCATCCCCCCCATCCCTGCCAAAATCAAATCCCCTGAGTGAAAACAAGAGAGCATAAAGCATTTAAGAGTGGTGTACTTGACAGGTGGTATTTTTTTTTTCCCTTACAGATCCATTCAGTATTTGGCAAACGTGAGGATACATTTATGGAAACATTTATGGTTTCTGATCCTGTATTGAGACTCCCTCTTAGAAGGAATACACATCATTTAAAAAGTTGAAACCCATCTGGGTGGTTTCCAGAACTTCAAACATGCCTAGAATCTTTTAAACTCTTCTAAGAGAGTCCTGAGCACGCTCTCTGTTTTAATCATGGTGTATTGACCACTTTTCCACGCTTAACACTTTACTGTCTCCATCTTCGAGCTCTCCAGGCAGGGGAAGTGGCTCCCACCCTCTTCATTCCAAAAGGAGCATCCCTCCTGGAGTCCTGCAGCACCAAGCCCCACTGTCTCACAGGCACTGACTGATAGGCCTTCATGTCCTAGGAGCCCATCTCTGGTTGAGTAGCTGCTGGCAGCACTTGCATGTGGAGAATGGGTCCATAGTGGCTATGTAAGATGAGCTTGAAGTGAGTTTGAGAAAAGGTTAGTGGTTTGCCACTTTCTTGCCTTTCCTCCACATCCTGTCTGGGCAGAGCAGGCCTGGCACACAGTTGCTGATGGAGGTGATTGCATCTGTGCTCAGTAACAGCTTGCATATGACTAGATCATCCCTGAGCTCTTCTTCTCTGAGCTGACACTTCTATGTCCCAACCACCTTCTTTCATTTTCTTTTCCTGATCTTTTTTCCTTTTGTCCCTCCCTTTCTCCCCTCCTTCCGTTACCTAGACTGGCCTTGAACTCAAGATTCTCCATCTCTGCCTCCAGATTGCTGGCATTACAGCCCTGCATTGCCACACCCACCCTGGCCTCTCTCCAACTCCTTTAAATTTAAAGGGACAGCTTGACTCCTTCATGCTTTAATTTTCCTTCCTTTCCCTCCTTTCTCCTCCCCTCCCTTCTTCCTTTCTTTTCATTTGTTCTCCTCTGTATTTATTATATACATGCATGTTTATTAATACACGAAAGGAGAAGACGAAAGTAGTGTTGAGCGTAGTTAAGATCTGGCAAGTACTTCAGACTGACCTGCACATATTGAATTTGACTGGCCACAAAGCCATAGGCACAGTCACTCACTACTTTAATTTATCAACCTACAGTCATAACCAACAAAATGTTTCCTTCAGTAGTTTAGCGAGGATAAAGAAGTATTTTACTTCCATATACATTTATGAATCCTTTTTGTGTGTATGTATGTATGAGTATATATACATGTATGTATATGAACAGACATGTGTGTGCATTCCTTTGGGTGCCAGAAGTCTATGTCAGAAATATTTCTCAATCTTTACCTTATTTTTTGAGGCAGAATATTTCACTAAATCCAGGACTTTCTGATTCAGCTAAACTCTCTAAGTCTCAGGCCCTGGAGATGCTCCTGTGCTCTGTGCTCCTCTCCAGTGTTGGGATTACAGGTACACACTGCCATGCCCAGCTTTTTTGTGGTGGCAGATCTTTATGTTTGTGTGGCAAACACTTTATTGCCTAAGCCATTTCCTCAACCCTCTGACTCTCCTTTATTCTGCCCAGAAGCCCCAGTGGCAGCGAAAGGCCAACATACCCTATCTGAGTTACCTCTGTTCTGTAAAAATATATCAAATGTGACATATTTTTACAAAATTTTTTCTTTGAGAATTACATATATACATACAACATATTTTAATCATATTTACCCCTGACTCTTTTCTTTAATTCCTTTCAGATACACCCGACACCTTCCAACTCTCTTCTAACTTTAAGTCCTCTTTGTTTTTTAAAAATATAACCCACTGAGTCCAATTTATGCTCCCCAAATATTCGTGGGCATGGGGACTAGCACCTGAAATGTGGTCAACTTACCAGGGGTCACATTTTTAAGGAATCTGAATCCTTCAGAAGCGATCAACTGTTGATATCAACTGTCCAAAAGCCCTCAGTTAGGGATGATGAGCCCCTCTCCTCACCTTGCCGGAATGCTGATTTTAAGGCTTGATCTCGGGTAGGTCTTTTGTAGGCAACCACAGCTGCTGTGAGTGCGTTGGTCCTAAAGATTTGCTTTTAGTTTTTAGATTACGTGTATGCATGTGTGTCCATGTATGGGTATGCAAAGGTACCTGTGAAGACCAGAGACATCTGATCTCTCTGAAGCAAGGGTTACAGGTGATTATGAGCTGCCAAACATAGTTGCTGGGAATTGAACTTGGGTCCTCTGCAAGAGCAGCAAGCGCCCCTAACCACTAAGCTCTCTCTGCAGCCCAATGATGACTTTTCTTGAGTTAATCCAGTGAGTTCCTTCCCTCCTTGTTTTTCTTCTTTCTTCCTTCACAATTCAAATATCTTTGGTTGTCATACAGGGTTTCAGGTTTCCTGTTGTCGATGTGAGATCTCTATACCACTCTTGGCAGTTCTCAACCTCCATAGAGTCCACTGGAGGGATAATTCGAACTTGGGGCCTCTGGGCTTCACTGCTAGAACTTCTGAGGCGGGTGAAGCTCAAAGTTGCATTTCTAGCAAGCTCTTGGTTACTGTGGCTGCTGCCAAGAGCAGTTGTTCCTTTGAGAGCCTCTGCCATACGTGGTTTGGCCATCTGACATTCTTATTTGGATTTACCAAGTGAAGGCCTTGGATGGAGAGTTTGGTGTGGTCAGGCTGAGCTGAGGGTAGCTCCTGGTGTGTGTTGATGAGGCTGTTGGCGAGGAGCCTGGGAACAACAACCTGGTGGGTGACCTACCCTTTGACGTGGTTCTGTCCAAGCTTGTCAGTGGGAAAATCCCAGAGTGTTAACATGTCCTATGCTGCAGAAACTTTCATCTGTACTCGGGGAGCCTGTGGTCTCTTTTCCCTATTTCATTCTTGCCTTCTTCCCCCGCCCCTCCCACCCTCTCTGCCTCCCACATTTCTTGGCATCATCCTCTAGATAAAATCTACTCTTCTCAAGTACTTCCTTTGGAAGATACCAATCTGGGAAAACAAGTTTAATATACATTGTATTCTAGGCCTATACCTTATTGTCTGAGTTACTCCTGACATGGTTTGACTATCTGGAGCGCATTTCCATGTGGTTATCACAAGAACAAAACAATTGTCTCCAAGGGTTATTAGAACAATGGGTATGATACAGGAGGTTATAAGGAAGAGATGACACTGAAGACAGACCTTAAGATGGTGGTACTTGAATCGCATCATGGGTGTCTAGGAGCTCTTTCCTCAATGTGGTATTCAGCTTCCCATTGGCATAACAAACATCTAACATGACCAGCTTATGAAGAGAAAAGGTTTGCTTGGGTGCAATTTGAGAGATACCCGTGTATCTCTGGTTATCTCTGTGGCTTTGAGCAAGGCAGCAGGCATATCATGGTAAGCATGCAATACAGAGCAACTGTAGAGGTTTGTGTAAAAATGACCTGCATAGGCCCATAGGGAGTGGGACTATTAAGAGGTGTGGCTTTCTTGGAGCAAGTGTGTCTCTTTGAAGTCTCAGATGCTCAAGCTAGGCTCAGCGTGACACTCTCTTCCTGCTGCCTGCCGATCTGGATGTAGAACTCTAAGCTCCGTCTCCAGCACCATGTGTGCCTGTGTGCCACCATACTTCTTGCCATGGTAACCATGGACTAAGCCTCTGAACTGTAAGCCAGCCCTAATTAAATGCTTTCTCTTATAAGAGTTGCTGTGGTCATGGTGTCTCTTCACAACAGGGGAAACTCTAATTCAGACAGTAACCCACAGCCAGGCAGGAAGGAATTAGAACCCACAGCTTCTGAAAGTGCACATCCTCAATGATGCAAACCCTTCCACTAATCCCTGCCAAGCCGGAGACCACACCTTCAGCAACTGGATTCTTAGGAGATGTTCCAGAGTTAAGCTGTGCCATTCTAGTTCTCCCTTCACGTCTACCTTCTTTGAAGAAGTAGGAAGACCACAGAGGAAAGAATAATTTGCTAGATCTATAACATACAGGTGCAGACACATACAGTGGGGCAGACATGAATGAGCCCCCCCCCTCTCTCTCTCACACACATGCACTTTTCTTCCTCTCCCTCCTTCTCTCTCTCCCTCTCCCTCCCCTCCATCCCTCCCTCCCTCTCTCCTTTCCTCCCTCCCTTCCTCCTCTCTGTCCTCCCTCCATCTCTCCTCTCTCTTCCTCCCTCTCTCTCCCTCCCTTCCTTCCCCCTCCCTCTGTCTTTCTTCTCTCTCCTCCTCCTCCTCCTCCTCCTCCTCCTCCTCCTCCTCCTTCTTCTTCTTCTTCTTCTTCTTCTTCTTCTTTTCTCTCTCTCTCTCTCTCTCTCTCTCTCTCTCTCTCTCTCTCTCTCTCTCTCTCTCTCTCTCTCCCTCTCTCCTCTCCACTCTCTGAATTCAGTTCTCTCTCAGAGAGTTGGAGTTGCAGAGAACAGGTTCCAGTGGCAAGGGATGCCTGCTTCTTTTCTGTGTTTTGACAAAGTTCATTTGAAACAGCTTTGTTGGCAGAGAATATTTTGTGTTGATGTTGGCTTCAGTTAGAGAGGGCTACTTCATTGATTATCTGACAGCATTCCCTTGCTCTCCCAACTCCTCATCTAACCTCAGGGTATAGATTTGTTTCTTTTCTTTCTTGCTTTTTCTTTTTGTTGATAATTTTATCGAAAAAAAAAAAAACATTTGTGAGATGCCAGATGTTCCCCATGAAAACACAAATTATTGATGAGCCTCAACATATTGATGGAGGAGAAAGTAAAAATTTAATTAATTTTAGAATTCTGTGCTCAGCCTGCTTCTCTGCCTTTTCAGCAGATACAGTTTGGGTGGGCTGTCTCTGTTACAGACTCTCTGAGTGCTGCTGCTATGGGCTCATCCACTGGGACAACAGAACAGACAGCTAGAGAAACCATGAAGAAAACACTAAGCAGCAGAGAAACCCAAGCAAGCACAGATTTAGAAACGCAAAGAAACCACTGACTTGGCAATTCGCCACGATCTGAGAAGTCATTTACTTATGTATTCTAATTTGAAGAAGTGAATCCTTTTGAGAAAATTGAATTCTGAGGTTGTGGGCTCCAAAGTTGGCTTTGCCTGGCATGCTATCTCTCAACTGTGTTTCAGCAGAGCAGGGCTGCAGAGCACATTGTGGTTCACCTTTCTGGCTCCTGGCAGTGCAGTGGAGATGACGATGAATGGGGGAGATAATTTAAAATGGATAAATAGAATTTAAGATGCAGATGATTAAAAGCCATGGAGCTGTAGTGAATTAATTCTCCATTAGATTGATCATGGCATTGCTTCCTTCATGCTGGTGATGAAGGCTCCTTGTGTCCAACAGCCCTATGCGATACATCATCATTTTTGTACAATACTCCAGAGGCCTTTGAAGTTCTTATGCAAGAAGTTAATATTCACATCACATTGGACAGTGTATTACTATACACTGTGTGTTTGTAAATACACATGTATACAAGACATTAAATGTTGTGAGTTATTCCCAAGATTTTGGCTATTATGAACATTTTTTTTACTCTAAGAATTCTCTTTAAAAGTTTTCTTGTATTCACGTTTTTCCATTTTCTATTGTTATGTGTTTTTATACAGTCACACAGTGATTTTAGTCATTTTTAACCCTGATCCCCCTCCTGTATATCTCTCTCTGTCTCCTAATAGTATCTTTTTTTTTTCAGCAAGTCCCTTCCCACTTTTATGTCTTCTTTCTGTGAGTGGCCCATTGAGTATACACGAGTGGGAAGCTATCCAGCAGAGCTGGAGCAACAAGTCTGTGGTTACAACAGAGAAGAAAGTGAGACCTCTTCTTCCCAAAGCATGAATTGCTTTAAGTTCATAATGACCTAGTAGACAAGATGTTCTCTGGAATAATAGTGGCATGAGTATTATGGGAGTAAATAACATCTTTCAGATTGGATTGGAAGCTTTAGTCACAGGAGAAAATGTGTGCCTGGCTCTGTAAATATGGTCAAGACCCCTTGACTGGGAGATCACATGAACTTGGTGGAAGCTTACTACTATTATTATGCTAAACAACCATATGTCAAACTACCTTCTAGATACTCATATTTATGCCCATAAATCAGTCTGGCATCCAGCATTCATTGGAGAAGCTTCTTACTGCAGTAGGTGATAGTTACAAGAAAAATGCTGAGACTAAGTGATAGTATAACCCCAAGACCCCAACTGGGATAGTGATGACACCACCTCCAAGGCGGCATCTCAGAAGAGATGGCAGAAAGAATGGAAAACCAAGGAATAGGATATATGCAACAAAAACATGTCTTCTGGACATAACATAAGCCTTACATTTTGAACTATTGCAACTATAGTTAAATCACAAGGCTTGTACAAGATTGGGGCCAACCATACTGTCAAAAAGTAAATAAATATATTTCTGAGTTCATTTTCATTTCATTTTGAAAGATACCATTTAACTTTTTTCCCTAAGTATTATCTAACAAAATTTGGTCTGAAAGACATTGTTGCATAAAAGCTATCCCCTTTACTTCCCTTTAAATCTTTAATCTAAGCTGTCCTCAAACTTAAAAGCAATTTTTCTTGATGCATCACAAAGATCCAAAAGGTTAAATAGAATGAATAAGAATAAGAAAAGAAAGAACAGACACAATGAATAAGATTTAAGCCTGAATCTCAGAAATTTGCATTTAATTCAATTGCTCAAAGGGTCATTAAAATTTGTAAAGAGACAACTAATAAATTAATGTTTTCTCTCAAGAGATTTGCTCTCCTAGAGATAGATTAATTACCTATAGGTTGGTACTGGTGGAGACTGGTAAGTAAAAGGATGAAGTTTGGGATGGCTTCAGAATCAGCGGGGGAGGGAGGGAAGGGGTGAAGGGTACGGGGCGGGGGGGGGGGGGGGGCGGGGGCAGGGAGGCAAGAAGAGATGACCCAGCAATCACATTGGCAGAAACAGATGGAAGTCAGCACACTCAACAGGTATCTACAAAGTGGGATGTTCATGTGGTAAAATTTCACATGTGGAACCTGGAAGGAAATAACCAGATAGCTCAAAGACATTTCCTGCTTTTACATAGAGACTTGGGACTTTTGCTCTCTCTTGGAGGAGTCCAGGCCGTTCTCTGTCAGCAAGAGATTATTAGGCACACATCACACAGGATCTTGCAAGCATGAGATCAACCAGAAGACCTTGCGCTTCTATCTCACACTGTTGCTGAGTGCTGTGTTTGTGCACTGACAGTGTTTATCTTCACTTTAGTCACTTTGACATGCTGAATTTTCCTTCGCATCTTGTTCAAGTCTTCTCAGCAAGGGGCCAGGAAACACAAAGCTGCCCCTGCTTTTACAAGATCAGTTCATTTTTCCCAGACAGAAGGTGGCCTTCTCATCCTCATAATGGGAGGAGGGCAGTCATCTAGACTACACAGAAGACCCGAACTCAATCCCTCAAGCTCAGAGGAGCTAGTTACATGGATGCCTTTGAAGGCTGAGGAGTAAGCACAGTGGCCCACCCTCTGGACGGTGCAAAGACACTTATGAGGGACAATCCCTAGGCACCCTTTTTTATGTTCCTTATGTCATGTTAGAAAAATCTCTGCATATTATATGATCTAACCAGGACTGGAGGAACGAGGATGAGTATTGGATACTGCCTTGAGCTCACTGAGTGGAAACCAAGATCTGAGTTGAATTCTAAAGAAACAAAGAAATGGCATGATTCATCCACCCAAATGCTGTGAGCCACAAAAACTTGTTACAGTGATTGAACTGAAGGCCCTGGACTTTTATCGAGTTGGGTTTTTCAAAGGTATTCTGTAGAGCTGACGTAATTGGATTTGCCTTGCTGTGACCCTCAGCTTCATGGACCTGCTGCTGCTTACAGTGGAAATTCACTGATTGTGTTGTCAGCAGCCTGGAAAATGTAAGACATATTCTGGAAAATATTCGTCACCCTTGTGAAAGATGTATATATGCCTCCAGGGTAAGGAACCTGAAACTTACTCCCAATAACTCCATGCCTGGCATGCCATTCTGAAGAATAAATTGAGTATCCCTGTTTTTTTTTGTTTGTGCTTGTTTGTTGCTTCGGTGTGCTTCTCATAGGAAGGGAGTTCAAAGTGAGCCTGGATGGGACTGGAAACATCAGAGATGGGAGACATGCAAGGATGAGCCTGAGTCACTTTCCCAGGGAGTGACTAACTACAGTCACTAAGTCAACACACCTTATCCAGTGAAGCAGGAATGGCTGTGCCTAGGTCACTGCAGCACTGGAAAGGTGGGGATGACCTGGGCCCAGCTTGGGCTGGAGCCATTGGCCACATTTTTTTTCAGCATGCTTTCCACTTCCTGTCTCTGACAAAAACAGAATCAGATTCGAGCATGGCCTATTCCTGTGGGAAATTCTGTTCTTTTCTGAGTATTTTCCTTTTGTGTATCATCTATATTTTGAAAACAGCACTCACTCATCCACTTTTGGCAAAGTCAAGAAATATATCTTATACTTTTTCATCTCTGTGGTTTCTGACAGGTTTTGAATATCGCTATAGAATCAACCAAGACAAGACATTCGTAATGTTTGAAGTGTTGTCTTCTTCATCATAAACCTTTGGCTTTCAACATACAATGATTTTCTTTGAAAAAGCTTTTTGAACCTCAGCCTGTGATGTCAGTTCATCTTCTCTACAATATGGGAAGTCACTTTCATAACACAAATATACAGACACTTAATAATCCTTGTGCCTTTAATTAAGGTAAGCAAAATATACTTTTGTCTGGTGGAATTCTAGAGTAATTATTAAAATGAAAATGCAAAACCAAGTATAGTAGAAGACACTAGTGACTGCAGCACTCAGGACACAAAGACTGGAAGGCGGAGAACATCATGTATCTAAGGCAAGCCTGATCTATGGAGTCAGAACAGTCTTTAAGAAACAAAAAAGAAATA
Organism: Acomys percivali; assembly: GCA_907169655.1. Lineage (NCBI taxonomy): Eukaryota > Metazoa > Chordata > Mammalia > Rodentia > Muridae > Acomys > Acomys percivali. The sequence goes on along the minus strand of OU015742.1, from coordinate 6,561,607 downwards.
ATCACTTGACGTGTGTGTGCACTCAAAAATAGACTCACAGGCTTCACCTTATCTGTCACCTAGCGGCGCAGTGCTTCACTTAGAATCTGGTACCAGAATTCCCAAATGAAAACCTTGACATTCTGTCCCAAGTCTTAAAATTGGTCATGGGTTGGGGGTGGGGGAGCTGACCAAGCAAGTTAATTTTATGTTACTCAGAAGATAGCTTAAACTAATAAGTAGAAACTACTTATTACAAGAGCTGGACTTAAAACAATTTTAAAAAACATGATGTAGCCTTTTTTAAACAACTTATCAAGTAATGATATATATTGTCTATCTGCACAGCGGTCTTTACAGTTCACTATTTCCTTGAAAAGGGAAAAGGTATTGATATGGAATAATAACATTTTGATAAGGGCAGATTTAAAATTAACAGTGCACTTTCATTAATTTCTTTCAAGGTCTGATCATGTCTTTTTTTTTTTTTTTTTTTTTTTAATCTTAAAGATCTATTTGACTGGACTCAGACTTAGAAGCTCTCAGTGAGGACAGCCCACGTCTTTTGGTGATTTGTTCCTGGAGTTTTCCTTTGGCCTCCTTGGCAGAAAGTTTAGCATATCCTGCAGCCTCCTCCTTGCTTTCTTAGTGCAGTGTTTCTACAGAGCAACAAGGCAATGTCTGTGCTGCAGGACACAGTGAGTAGTGAAACACTGAATCCTGGGGGCTTTGGTTCCGGGCTTCTGTCTCTCGTTGTTCAAGGGCTTTCTGACAACATGATGGTAGACATCATTTGTAGAGAGAGTGAAAAACTGTCAGGTTCTGCTAGCTCACTGGGGCCACGCAGGCAAAGTATGGTAGGAAGTATCTGTCAGTCCAGAAACATCCTTTCCTTTTAGAAAAATATTCATCAGAGAGAGATCAGTCAGATTGGCATCCACAATGCACCTCAAACAGACTTGTATTTCTTCTTTTCTTCTCTTTGGCCTACAACAAGAGTGTTCCTTACTCAACAATCTGCCATGGGCCAAGACAGTTTGCTTCGTGGGTAAACTTGTTTTCATTCCCACCACTGAGTCAGACCATTCTTCACCCAGAGAGAGCATCGGCATCTCCTTCTGTGGCTACGCGCTTCTCACGGAAGGTAGAGTCCATGTTCATCCTTCACATCAATGTGTTTCTGACAGCCTGAGGCTGGGAAAGGGATAGCTTCCATTTGACACAGCCAGCTGCCTAGGAGTTGGCATGAAAAAGAGGACTTTTCCTCTCTTTTTCATGTTTCTTTTTAACATTTGTGTGATAAGGATAATTGTAGGCATACTTTAAAAATTCTTTTTATTGTGTTCTTATACCTCCTTCCCAACCTTTATTCCTTCCATCCTCAACACCAGGTGAGAGAGACAGAAGGTTAATAGGGGGGCGCTGAATTTTTTTTATATTACTTCCTTCCGGTTAGGGGCAATGAGTTCCTTGGGTCAAGTCCAAACTCTGTCCCCAGGATATCTCCAACTTCTTCTTGTCCCTTTGCTCAGGAACACTTGACAAACCACAACAGCAGCAGGGGAGCAGCAAGGGGGAGCAGCAGGAGGGGGCAGCTGCCTCCTCCTTCTTCTTTGGAGCACCTCCTTTTCTCTCTGGGCTCTGGAATTTATTCCCTCTCCAGAGTACCCAGAGTTAAACTATCTGCAGCTGGCAAAGATCATGCTCTTGCTAGTGTCCGAGACAATTACAGTTAACAGCTACGGACAAACTGAAGCAGCCCCATAACCCACACCTGGTATTAAAACAAAAACATATTCATACAACATAGCTGGGTTTTTAAAGAAACCAAAACCCTTAATACAGGTAACAACATAAAAAAGGAAAAGGAGCATGTCCCTCAGTCAGTACTGATCAAAGGCCCAACAGACTATAAGGCACTGATGTTCCCATCACCAGATCACCCAGAGTTAGAGGTTGATTGACAAGCACTCCCCAACTGAGAATCTTTCATTTGTTTCACTGTAGGAAAGATGGCTTCTACTTCCCAGCTTGGTTCTAATAGTTCATAACTTGGAAATTTTTCCTAAGCTAGCTATTTCCAAAACTTGATTATGAACACTAAATCAGGGTGCCTGGTCACACAAAATGAAGAAAATGTTAGGAGATTTTCCACCAGAAAAATCTAAAATATTCTTAATATGTATATGTGTGTGTGTGTGTGTGTGGGTTCTCCCCTATGTGAGCAACATGAAAAAGAGTCTGAGGTTTGTGTAGGAGCTAAACTGATTTGGCAATAGTGTCAGTCTCTCACACCCCACAACCTCCCACCCTCATGAGCTGACTTACCTTCTGCTGTGAGCCAGCTCCATTACCCTAAGGACAAGCCACCAAGGTAGCCTCTTCATGGCAGTAGCTTCTTCTAGAAAGAAGTGGCAACCCCTCTTTGTAGAAAGTAAACAAAATGCCAAATGAAGAAATTGCCTTGGAAGAACCAGTTCTTATTTTTGAAGTGGAGAAATCTGAAATAGCAATGACCTCCTTCCTTCAGCAGATTTAAAATTGAACAAGAAGACCCCTTCATGGTGCCTGTCTGTAGGGAAAACAGTAGAGCTGGCTGTGATTTCACTCAGTGGCAGAGTATCTTGAGTTTCAATAGAAAGGGAAAAACAAACAAACAAACAAAAAGACTCATTCTGTAGAGTATGCAAGAAGAAAAACCATTATTCTTAAGAGGCTGCAGAGGGACCTGGCCATTGGATGGCCACTGCTCTCTGGGTTTCCCAAACCTTGCAGGGTGGAAACAGCAGCTCCAATAGCAGGTTGAATCATTCTTCAGAAAAGATATAAACCACCAGGCAGATTTTCTTCTGTCCTGTTTCTCTTAGCTAATTTGTTAGGCTGGAAGGACATTAGCAGCTGCTGGCTTTGTATTTACTGTTCTGTTTGTCTGAGAAACATCATGAAATAATGAGGAGAGCAATCTGCTGCGCAGAACTCAGCCAGCAAGAAGGGTGCCTCTCAGGAAACATGTGTGCGCTGGGAAAATTTCATAGAAAATGCAATCAAGTTCCACAAATACTTTTTTTAAAATTATTATTTGTTTGCCTTTTTGTTGGTGCTGTTTTGTGAGTTATTTGGCACCATGGTTCCCTTAACCAGTTTCATCTCCATTAAGCAAGGAAGGGGCAGAGTAAAGTTTTTCTAAATAGGGAGAGGATGCTTTGCTGGCATCTGTGTCTAGCTTCAACTACACAAGGCACGCGGTAGCTAAGTTGCCAGCTCCAACTGCCCATTCAAGGTGACAGTAACAGTGTCACATAGCGGATGTATAATGAATGCTTAAAACAGCATTGTCAGCATAAGTGTTACATGCTGTACATGACTGTATATGCTGTGCTTTTATGCTATGCTCAGATCCACATCACAAAGCATGCAAGTAACATGTACTGTGATATCACAAGGAACAGTAGATTTTTTAATTTTTCCATTGTATTCTTATGAGGCCACTGTTAAATAAAATGGGATCACATATTTAACCAAACCATTGTTAGAGAAAGTATGACCGTATTTACATCTGGAATTTTGTTAAGGCCTTCATGGAACAAGCCCCACAAACTCAGCCGTCACCATGTTGGGGCTACTCTGTTCTGGTTGCATGGGCTACACTGTACATCACAGAGTTCAGAATAAACTCAAGTGATTTGCCCTCAGGTTATAACATCTCCTGCTATTCTTCCTTCTATGCCATTATCACTTTTAAAGTTTTACCTGAAACGCTTGGTACAATTGATGGAGCTTACTTCAAACCATTCCTGGATACCACTGTTGTTGCTTTTGCTTCCCTTGGCAAGATGACATAAGTTAGTAATAGAGCATAAGATTTGCTGTCATTTTCCTGTTTGTGTGCTATGGTTTTATTGTGTCGCACACTGTGATAAGGTTCATGTTGGATGCTGAAAGCACAGAAACAAAGATACCATAATAAGGGAATGTGGCGTGGTATAATGAAATAAAGCAGAGCTTGGATACTGGTTTTGACATTTATTAGCAATAAGATTAAGAAAATTTCTTGGCATCCTTACCCATTCAAATGGTAGCAGAGGCCATGAGAATGGTTTGTTTGTTTCCAATGCTTTGTCATCTTCCTCCCCTATACTGGGAACCGTCTGCACCATAAGTCTCTAGAGAGATGAATCCAGTGTGCTCTGCCTACCTAACAAGGCAGCGATGCTTGTGTATCTTCGGTGCGAAGGTTGGACAGTGGATGGCAGAGGATGCATTGGAGATGGATAGCAAAGGCTCCGAGGACGAGAACTGCTTCTGGTGACAGCAAGCGTGTCTCAGGAGGTCATTACCCATCCACCAAGATCTCCACAGGCCTAACAGGCTTCATGTCTTTCTACTGAGTGAAACCTGTACCACTGCTTCTTAGAGTGCCCCTGGGATTTCAAAAGTGCTCTGTGTCAGCACACTTCTGCTGTAGTGACCGAAATAGTCATGATTTTTCTGTTATTCCTCACTACATAGCTAGACAGGGCTGTGCTGTTTTTAGTTTAACTTTTAATAAAGTTTATGAATAATTTATTAGTTATTGGAAAATTCTTGCAATTTTTCCTAACAAAACAAACAAACAAAAGGGAAGCTTGCCTAGCCGATTGGTAGGCAAACTTCTAGAAGACTGAAGCTCAGAGCTACCAAAAGAGAAATTGCACCTGCAAATTCAAAGTTGGAATCAGTTAGCATGGACCAGAGTGACCGGCTAAACCCAGAGACAAACTCATAAAAGACAAAGAAAGAGGGGACAGGTGGGTCAGACCCAGAACTCATCTGGGAGGGTCCCAAAGAAGGGATCATGGTCTAGGTTCCACATGCGGACCCTGTACTTCTCTTGGAAGCAGGATTTGAAATGTAGATTATGCAATGCTATAATTTTATAATTATGTGTGCTAGGGCACAACAGAGGCTCTATTTTAAGATTTCTCTGCTATAGCCTGTATTAAGATGTAAATGGCAACTTTCTTCCCAGGGGAAGGAAAACAGCAAGAAGAAGGGGGAATGGCCTCTGCGGGTACCTTGCTAGGGTATCTAGCAGTGGCATTGCACCTTAGCCACCAGAGTTCAATGGTTAGGAAGGAGCATGTTACATTTTCCCTGACTGATGTGTTCACTTACCACTCCTTTGTTTCCGTTTTGCTCTTTCCCTCCCAGCCTGGCTCTTTCTGTTAATCCTTAGCTGCCTTCCTCCTGTCTCCATCCTTCCAGTGGATACCTACGATGACTTACTCAAACCCAATAAACACCACCACCTTCTCACTAAAGAGTACATTGTGGATCCTGACTGCCTACAGGAGATGCTCTGAGCTCTGCTCCTGATGCATTGTCTCCACTTTCCTCTTTAGGTGCATAGCCTACCACATCCCAGTGCTTTCCTTTTTTGTACTCACAGGTTCCTGAAAGTTCTACCAGGTTTCTGTCATTTAACAGTATGATTCTCTACTCCTGGGCACCATCTGATTTCTTTGCTCGCCTTGCAAAATATTACTGTCAATATTCCATTTTCCCCTGTGCAATCATTTTCTTTTCATTTTCACTCTCCCATCCCTTCAAGCAGGAAACGATCCTTCCTGATCCCACTGAACCTGTTAAGCCTGCCTCATGAGGACTGCACCAGTCTGAGTATTTGGCCCCAACTTTCCTCCCATAATCTTGTAGAAATTGTAACTTCTGAGGTGGCAATATTAGAAGGTGAGGGCTTTAGGACATGCTTTGGTCATAAGTATGGGGCCCTCATAAATGGTGTTAGTGCCCTTATAAAAAGGTCCAAGAAGGTTCATCTGTTCTAACACGGAAACACACAGAAACTGGTACCTTCTGCGAACTAAGAAATGGACTGTCTCCTGAGGCCAAATCTGTCACCAACTTGATAGTTAACTTGATCCAGAACTGTGAGTAATACATTGCTGTTGTCTGTCAGCTACCACCTTATAGTATTTCATTTTGGTAACCGGGGTAAAGTAAGACAGCTACCTGAATGAAAATCAAAAATCCAAAGAAAAGGCTTATATGAGGAGCATATATTTGAGAGCTTTCTGCATTTAGACCACGTGGAACATTGTGGATTAGGTTAAGGCATTTAGGAGAACACACCAGAGAGGTGGGCCAGGAAGAATTCCAGCCCTTAGCAGCTCAGGGATGTGACTCTGAATGCTCCATCTTTATATGATCATGAAAATCTAAGTAGAGCATGTGTCTATATTTAAACATAGGAATGGATTGACATAGATCAATAGTTCCCTGGAGTCCAGATGTTATGATTTTCATGATGGATATGATTTTATATGATACCCTTTTCTAGGATGCTGATCTATGGCCCATATCTTTCTCCCCAGCTGAGGCCCTAAAGAATAAGGGCTTATTGATGGATTTCTACCTTCACATTCCTAACTTCCAAAGGTCATGTGCTGCTGATAGAATACTTAAGAAAACAATGAATTGATGAGATGCTTCTAAAAGCCTAGAGAGACAGACATGGGAACAGAATGGATTGACCATGCTATATAATAAATGTTACCACTCGGACAAATGGGGGCAGAATTCTCTTCTATGTATCTATCTAGCTATCCATGTAGACATGAGACAGCTATGTATTTTGGGTTTCATCTGAAAATCACTGTAAAAACATCATTATTTATAGGCCAGTGAAACACACACATACATACATACATACACACACACACAGACACACACACATCTTTAAATCTTAATGCTCAGGGTTTTTTTTTTTTTGTTGTTGTTGTTGTTGTTGCTGTTGTTGTTTGTCAATGATTTGGGACATATCAAAGAGTAATGATAAAATCTCAAATATTAACCAGATATCTGGTTTTGTCAGTCATGTGTTAACTGGCCAAGTTCTTAAAACTTCTGAAAACCCAGCTCCGTCCTGTGGGTAGAATAACACTTTTTCATGCGGGCAATAGATGGAAATCAATCTCTTCCTAATAGCAAATGACTCTTAATTTTGTCCTTGTTGTTATTGTTCATGTTTCTTCTAGTTCAGATTATAGCAAAAGGGAAACAAATAAACTGGAAAAAGCTCATCGGTTTACAATGATGAACTTGGTTTAGAAAATAAAAATCACCAACAGTCTGAGAAAGTAAAAAATAAACCTTTATTTCTTTTTTTCTATTAAATTTTCCTTTTTTTCTTTTTATTCTTTTCTTTTTTAATTTTTTTATTAATTTATTCATATTACATCTCAATTGTTAGCCCATCCCTTGCATCCTCTCTTTCTTTCCTCCCTCCCGCTTCCCCCCCTACTCCCTTCCCCTATGTCTGTCCCTGAGGGCCTGGTGGCACTCAGAGGAAAGATAATAAGTCACCAAGAAGAGACTCGATACCCTATATTTTTTTTACATGGTTGAAGAAAGGGGAGTCTTCTTTTGTTTATGTCCAAGTACACCTGGTACTGGCTAACCAGAAAGTCTTATTGTGTTTGTATGTTAAGTTAAATGAGTCAACTCAGGAAGCAACACGTAGAAAGAGTGACTGTGAGACGGGAACAGTGTTCCTGGGTACTCTTCCTATTATTTATTAAATGAGTCACAGAATGGAAATACAAAACAACTCCCCAGAGGCCAGCCTGTTAAGTAGAAAAGCTCAACCAGAAGCTTTGTAACTGGAAAAACATACACATCACTTTTCTAAATGAGAGCTTGCTGACACAGTTGGGGCTAACAGCAGTATGGGGTAATGGATACTTTTCAGAAGCAAAGTAAATTGCTATAACCTGTCCTTGTTCTTAGATAATAAAGAATGGAACTGGGGTTGGAAAGGAAGCTTTCTGAAGTTGGTTGACTGGATGAATCAAATGGGGCTGAATAATTCCTCATGCTGGAGCCCAGCATCCCACCAGATTCAGTTCTGACATTGCCTATTGCTAGAGAAGAGTCGATTTATCTCAGTGCCTCAAAACAAACTTTTGGTGTCTTCTGTATCCTCAAGTTAGGAATTATGGCAGGCTTGACTGGTCATGTGTCTAAGGTATGTGTTTCTGGCTGAAGCCACATGCCAGTATTCATCTAGCAAAAGAGCTGACCTGGAGGGCTCACTATGGCCTCACCAAAGCATCTCACATTTTGGCTGAGGTGCCTAGATGACTGAGCCTAGACTCTGGGATCGAATAACTACACAGCATCATATGAAAAGTGGTTTCTGGGTAGTTGAGTTTCTCCCACAAGATCTGGGCTTCTGAGAGCAGGCTGTCTGACAGGATGGATGGAAGATGCCACAAGGCTTTCTATGCCTATATCCTAAGTCTCAGAATATTAGTTCCACCACATTCTACTTGTCAAGATTGCCGCTACGGTCATCCTGGATTAAGAGAGGAGAATGCGACTTGATAGCACAATGGGAAAAGTAACGAATTTGTAGCCATTTCTTTTCTATTATACAGATTTATGCCTATGTGATAAATGCTATAATCAATCACAACTCAGGTTCTACAAGGTGTTACCTACCATTTAGCTCTGGATAGACACATTTCTATAGACTGTGATGGCTTATGGTTAAAACTTCCTATAATTCTCCGAATTCTCCACCTCTGTTTTCTCTAGCCATAGTTTTTTTCGGTTTACATGAGTTTAGGTAGAAGAGCAAAGTACTTATTTACGCTTTCCTAAGCAGTTCCCAGCTAATTCTAGGTAAAATATTAAGGATATATGACTGGTTTTCAAGCTGTGTCTTGCCTTGAGGGACTCAGTGTTACAAAAGCCTTGGCTTCGTTCTGAGTAAACACACAGGCAGCATGGCCCAGTTCTTTATTGGACACATAAACAGCATCTGTCTAGAACTACCGATGAGACACAGACTGATCAATAAACATATTGGAAAAAAAACCAGCTACAACCATATAAATTTGTCAAAGTAATTTGGAACCTTATGAGCATGTGGGTGTATCGAAATCCTATGAGAGAAGCCAGGCCAGAGGGTGTACAAAACACACAGACTGAGGAAAGGGTACAACATCCTTGCCTGAATCCCATAAAGCAGAGAAGTTCTAACACTGCAATGATGATAACCTCTGCCAGTCTGTCATCTGACCACCCGGTGTTTCTGTCAAGGACGTCTACCAGCAGACAACTCCCTGCTTTCCCCAAGGGCAGTCCCAACAGTTGGACAGCCTGTTCAGATTGCCTCTGCACATGGTTCCCCATTCATCAGCAGGAATGTGATCCTGCCCTTTGTCTCTACAGCCTACATGGCCCCTTACCTCCCTTCTGAAGCTGGAATCTGATCTTGTGGCTTGAACTCTTCTGTACATCTTAACCCTTTGTAGCTATTCAGTAAGATAGATAGATGAAGTTGTGTCTGTGTGTGTATATATATATATATGTATATATATATGATAGATAGGTAGGTAGGTAGAAGATAGATAGATAGATAGATAGATAGATAGATAGATAGATAGATACTTTCTGTCTTGTATGTAATGTGTGAGATAAGAGTTAATATCAATAGTTAACACTGGAAGAACCCACGTTTTCCTGCTGCCAAAGGAATCAGGAATACTTAGAAAATTTCAGCCAACCAAACTGATGCACACTGTGAAATTATTATTATTATTATTATTATTATTATTATTATTATTATTATTATTATTATTATTATTAAAATGTGATGTATAACAATGTTATTATTACATTATTATCCAATATGTAATGTATAATAGTACATTATAATACATTATTCTTTAGGAGGATACAGACATGTCTATGTACATTTACGACACAGAATATTCATGACAGAAATGAATGATAAATACTCTATCTCCTTGTCCTTCAGGAGAGGCAGCTATAAAATGTGCTCTTAGGGTTGTTCAGAAGTCTCAGGCCCCTCGCTACCCACAGCAATAACCTGACTATAATCCAAGTAGCCTTTCCTCCCTCCCTCCCTTCCTCCCTTCCTCCCTCCTCCCTCCTCCTTCTCTCCCTCCGTCCTCCCTCCCTCCTTCCTTTCCTCCCTCTCTCCTCCACCTTGTTTACTTTTGGATCTTTTGTTTAACCTATACACGCCTAGCACTGCTGGAGTCTCGGCAAGGATCCTTGCTGGTAGGAAGGGAAACTGCAGACCTTCTCCGCTTTGTGAACTTCCTGTAAGCCACAACATTTAGCAGAGCTCTGTGTGGTGGTGGCAGAGGATGCAGGTGCAGTTCCTTTGGGTCAACTTCCACACAGGTTATGGTATTCAGAAAGGTGTAGTAACAAAGAACACACTATTTGAAGTTACTCACGTATATAGCCCAAAAACAAAACCATAACTATAGTTGTTTTGAATTTAGAGCAAAAGTGATGTATTTAAAGGAAGAGTATTTTATCTTGGATCCTGTTTCAAATTCCCCACATGGTCGCTATCAGCTGACACAAGCTAAAGTCGTTTTGGAAGAGGGAACCTTTGAGAAAATGCCTCCATCAGCTTGGCCTATGGGCAAGCCTGTGGTGTGTCTTCTTGACTGATGATCGGTGAGTGAGGGCCTAGCTCAGTGCAGTTGGAGCCGTTTCTGGGCTAGTGATCCCGGGTGTTATAGGAAAGCAGGTGGAGCAAGCCAGGAGAAGCAGGCCAGAGAGCATCACTCCTCTGTTGCCTCTGCTTCGGCTTCCGGCCTGTTTAAGTTGCTTCCCTGACTCCCCTCAGCCACGAACTGTTACCTGGAAATATAACCTGGACTAAGCCCTTCCCTCCTCAGTTTGCTTTTGGTCAGAGTGTTTTATCAAGCAGTTGATGCCCTAACTAAGAGATGGTCCCGCACGGTGAAGGAAGAACACAGATGGACATGTGGCCAGCTTAGCACTGCTTTCAAGTCCTAACACACACCCTACCCCCCTGTGCCTGTAACATGTCACAGAAACCAATCAGTTCTAAGCCACACACAGTTCATGACCCCGAGAGGCCATTTAGTGAGAAATAGCATTTCAAAATTTGAACTTTCCAACAAGAGACCTACAATACTGTCTGTCCAGCTACAGTTAATGCTGGACAGGTGCTCTCTCTGTGCATGCTTAAGGAAGGCCAGGCTCAGCTATTATGTTCACCGGGTTAGTGAATTTTTGACTCACGGCATCTCTAAGCTGTACTGTGTTATTGGGTGGAATCCTGGCAGTGGTTCTTGTGAGTGTAAGGCTTTGGAAGCATGAAGGCCTTTTGCTGGCTGTGCACGGTGGGTGACATCTCCAGAATCTTTCTTTGGAATGCTACATTGGCGGTTCTTTTCCACCACTAAGGCATCTGCTCAGTTCTGGAGCTTCGGTAAAGTCTCTTTTGAGTCACTGTAAAACTTTCTAGCTCACGGTGACCCCTTCACCTGGCCTTCTGTTTTCACTGCCATAACAGTTACTTTCTTGAAACCAACACTGCTTGAGTGTCCCCCTTCTCCCTAGAACACTCGGAAGCTTCACTATCTTAGAGGGCTGAAGACCCTCCAGCTCATGGCTCTAACAGATTGTTCTGGCTTCCAGCAACCACTAAATACATGTGAGCATGTCAGTTACCAATTCCATTACCTTATTTACAGTTCCGTGTGTGTGTGTGTGTGTGTGTGTGTGTGTGTGTGTGTGTGTGTATGTGTGTGTGTGAAAGAGAGAGGGGGGGGGATATTTCTTTTTAGCCCAGAAAACCTAGTTTCCATCTTTTCAGATCTCTAAGTTTCAGATAAAAGTATCTCACACACAACAGATACTGCGCGAGAGCCAGGAGTACTTAGATCCTGACACACGCACTCATGACTATCGGTAACTTCTTCCTTTACCAAGTTCTTTCATTTCAGCTGTTCCCTCCCATCTGCTGAGCCCCAGAGATCTCCGCGCTTTCAGTTCGCTTACACCTGACTTGGGATGGACTCACGGTTGTCTGCTCTCCCTGCGAAGCACATACCTGACTCTCACCTGCCTGACCCTCATCAGTCTTGTCTTGACTTCAGCATCTGGAGCCTGGACCACATCCAGCCCTCCTGTCTGCGCATGCAGCTTCCTTCCTCGCTGCACTGTGGTCAGTTTGTGGTGTCATCATTCTGCTTTTAAAACCCTTGCACGCTTTCCACTTCTCTTGCTTCCTTACAGTCACTTGGGCGCCTCCGTCTCCTCCCCATGAATGTCCCCTCCACTGAGGTCTTCTCTGAGCCTCCAGGTCACCTTATCTTCTGCCCCCACTTTCCTTTCTAAAGAGCTTATGCCAGTGGCTGAAACTATATGTGTTTGTTTTTAGTGCTTTCTCGTTGACATCCATCCCTGCTTGGATGGTTGTGAGCTCGATCTTGGTTACCACTCCACTCGACTAAATATACCTGTTTATGAGGGTCTACACCAGCGAATGATTGCATATACGAATGAGCATATAGTCTCCCAAGTTTTCAACATATGTCAAGATGCAGGATGAAAGTGTCATTATCTTACTCCCGTGATGCTGCTCTGCTATTGGCTCTGTTCTTTTCTGAACAATCTGCACTCACCTTTGATGTGCTTATTCTGACTTACAAAAATGAGTCGTATGCTCCAGGCCTGCTCCTGTCCCTCATGGCCATCTGCAGTCCTGACCATACCCTGCAAGTAGCCTTTCAAGTTGCCTGTTTTAATATAGAGCATAATTGGTGTTAACTGGTGGAGTTCGGCCATTTACAGAAAGCATTTATGTGCTGTGAAATAGGCCTCACAGAGATCAGCAGTCTGGAGTGTGCGAGCATTACCAAAGGATATTTTGTGGCCTTCAAGTGTCTTTTAATACTTGTTTCAGTTAAATTCTGTGTAAGAAAATGAACATTGAGCCCCAGTGGCCCCGTGTCAGTCTGTTTTCATTTCCAGTGGCGGGAGCAATGGGATCCTATTTGAAAAACTTGGTTTAAATGACTTTTATTTAAATGTGTCATATCAATTGAATCATACTTTTAAATTTTTATTGGAAAGTTTCA
>OU015742.1:6520144-6539008 GCA_907169655.1 Acomys percivali | reverse complement strand
AGAGAGAGAGAGAGAGAGAGAGAGAGAGAGAGAGAGAGAGAGAGAGATTGAGAAAGAGAGTTGTTTGTTTTGTTTTTTAAACCAGTTCACACAACCAAGTAGACAGGATGACTTGGTCACTTTGGCCTTTCTTGACATTGGCTATTCCAGTGCTGGCATTATGAGCAAATGGATGGAAGAACCAAGGACAAAGAATAGATGGACTCAAAAGCATGGAACCCCACAGGACAGCTCATTAGTGTAAAGGGCTGAAGTGGAGGGCCAGGGATCGTGGGGTCCACTGGTGCTGCCAAGCAGAGCATCATTCAGGTAGCCACAGTAGACTTCTGGAGGTGAGCCTGGGAACCCTGTCTTCTGGAGCATCTCCATGCAAGATAAAGCACACACCTCAGTTGGTATGTACACCACGAGTGTAATTCACGTGTTGGACACTGTGGGGCATATATAGGTGTGTTCTCACATGTCAGGATTCTGGATGGCCCATGTTAGGAATGAATTTGTCATTTCTATTTTATAGCTGTAGTTTCTGCATGTTTTGAGATTCAGTCTTTCAGAGTCATAATGCTCCTACAAGAGACAATAGGACCCGTGTATACTTTTGCCCGATCACTTCTGACTTTTTGTGTCAGGTAGCAGGCAAGCAGAGGAGTAGTTCCTCATTGGCTGACGTGGCCTTGATCATTCCAGGAGATAAAGTTGCCGTCACGCCTGCATAGGGATTTGTTTGGCACCCAGGGGACCCGGGAAATGTTTTTATGCCTGTCCTACCTGCTTGTTATTGGGAATGAAAAAAGGATAATGATTCTAGCCTCAGAAGAGCACGAGGTAGAGGGATTCTTACCCTTCAGGGATGGTGGTCACGCCCGTCGGCATGTTGCTGCCTCGCAGCTAGCAGGGATTTGAAAGAAAAATGCAGGACACTGATGAGGAGTTTTGTCCCCAAGAGCAAAATTGAGCTACCACGTCTTTGCAATTTTCCCCAAGAAAATGAATCAATAAGAATTCTGGTGGAGGGAGGGGCTGGAGAGATGGCTCAGAGGTTAAAAGCTCTGTCTGCTCTTCTAGAGGTCCCGAGTTCAATTCCCAGCAACCGCATGGTGGCTCACAACCATCTATAAGAAGATCTGGTGCCCTCTTCTGGTGTACAGGTGTACATATAGGCAAAGCACTGTATAATAAATAAATAAATAAATAAATAAATAAATAAATACATAAACACATAAATAAATACATAAATAAGTCTTTTTAAAAAAGAATTCTGGTGGAGACACTTTCAGGTAAAGTTAGCTTTTTAAAATGTTTATAATCTTATTTAATTTTTGAGATTTTATACAATATATTTTGATCATATTTTTCCCATCCCTCAACTCCTCCCAGATCCTCCCCCACCCATACAACTTCATATTTTTTCTCTCTTCTAAAAAACAAAAACAAAACCGACGAGCAAGCATGCACATGCTCATACACACAGACACACAAATAAATAAAATAAAATCTCAATGGACTCTAATTTGTGCTGGACAACTGCTCCTGAGCATGGGGCCTGCACTGGAGTGTGGCTGATATACCACAGTACCACTTCACTGAAGAAAAGACATTTTCCATTTCCTGACCCTATCAATTGCAAACAGCTTCTTGACTGGGGAGGGACTTTGGACCCACTTTCTCTTCTCTGTGATGGGCTTTTTCCTGGCTTGAGTTTGTACAGGTCTTGTACGTGTTGTCATTCTCTGAGTTTATGTGTGCATCTGCCCCATTGTGTCTGGGAAACACTGTTTCCTTGAAGTAATCTACCACTTCTGGCCCCTCAATTTTTCTGCCTCTTCTTTTACATAGATGTGAACACAAGCAAAGCCAAAAGGCATAGAGTGAGCTTTGGGGGCATGTAACATGGCCCCATATCTCTAGTTAGAGTCAAGGCACTTGTCTGTGTTTGTTGGCCACTCCACTTCACACTGGGGGAAACTGTCCCTCTTCTAAAGAGTGCCCACTGGCAAGTCACATCTGATCCTTCCATGGCTAGAGAAGAGGTCATGGTCCTCTTACCTCAAATGAGGGTGCCACCCAGGTCCCAGGGCTGGTCATCGTCGGCTGTGAGACATGGCGGGTCTCACCCTTTAGCTTTTTCCTCAGCCTATTCCTGTTTCCTTTACTCTGCTCTAGCTTTAAAGACATATACACAAGCTCTTTGGCACTCTTTCCCATGGGAGTTAGAGGTTATGTCTTCTCGTTGTGTGGGACGTACTTAGGATACATCCTAGGGATAAGATTACAGCAATTGCTGGGAGATGTCACTTTTTAGATTGGTTTATAGAAAGACTGTGGCATCAATCTTCATACTATTCTCTCTCTCTCTCTCTCTCTCTCTCTCTCTCTCTCTCTCTCTCTCTCTCTCTCTCTCTCTCTCTGCTATTCATTCTAGGGAACAGCAGATGCTTGTCATGTGGATACTATTAAAAGGCCTGCATAGTGAAGTGAAGTGTAGCTGAGTGTGGCTGACATTCATGTAGTTATCTTGAATGTAGATCCTCCTGTGACTGACAGCTTTGCTGCATCCTCATGAGCCAGAACCACATGGCTAAGCTGCACATACATATCCTTAGAAACAATGATTGCTTATTGCTTTAAGATAAACAATTTTAAGGCAGCATTTTACCTAATAGCAGATAGTTAATGCATTCTTTTATCAATTTTATCCTGAACAAACTCTTGGGAGAATCTCCCACTGGCAAGTCACTCCAGAGTCTGTGTCCTGGAAAATCATCCTAAGAGAGAAGGCAAAAAGCACCTGTGTCTCTCTGAGAAACTCTGGGTAATTTATTATAAGTGTAGGGATAAGAATTTATTGATGTTGCCCAACAGAGATGAGAA
Organism: Acomys percivali; assembly: GCA_907169655.1. Classification (NCBI taxonomy): domain Eukaryota; kingdom Metazoa; phylum Chordata; class Mammalia; order Rodentia; family Muridae; genus Acomys; species Acomys percivali. The sequence goes on along the minus strand of OU015742.1, from coordinate 6,536,137 downwards.
AAAAGATCATCTAATTGAGGCATCACTTGGCTTCCCCTTGCAAGAGACTGGGAGACACTGAAGGTCTGGAGCACATGCATGATGCACACAGTAGAAATAGGGAGACAAACTTTGGGCTCACCAAGATAGGAAAGATGTTTTCTTCAAAGCTGCCAAGTACAAATAGCCAAAACACTATGAATGTAACATTTATATAATTCCTGATTGTTTTGTGGTTCTTCTTGCTGTATATAGTTTATTATATATACATATATATGTATATGTCTGTCTGTCTGTATTACGTATATGTATGTATGTAATAACATAAGTGCATATGTGAAAAAAGAATTTTAGAAAAGAATAGTTATTGGGCCAGAGATAGCTCAGTGGGTAAAGGTGCTGTTTCCAAGGCTGGTGAACAGTTTGATTTCTGTAACTTATATGATGGAGAGAGAGAACTGACTTCCAAAAAGTTGTTCTTGGGCATACACATGGCGTCTTCTCCCCTCCCTGACCACACACTCACATATACACACACATACTCAATAAATGTAAATTTAAAAAGAAGTTTTAGGCTCATGGTCACTGTTGTGAATTCAAGGATGGGATCACCTCATCCAGAGGTTTGTACTCTTGATAATAAGGACCACTTGGTAAGAGGGACGAAAGACAACACAGAATAAGTATAGAAAAGGAATCAACAACACTGCAGATGTTTGCAGAAGCTATAGGGAATCATATTATTTTATGTTTACTTAAAATTATATAATATATAAGTATATATGTGTATATATATACATAACACACACACATTAATTGAAGGTATGCTATGTGGGGTGCCAACACTCTCCTGAAAAGCCATAGACTATCTAACAAAAACTCCAGTTCCAGGCATGAGAACCTCCTTTCAACTTGGCCATGAGAACCCATGAGACTCCCCAAACAGTTGAGGTCATTACCATTGACCTCAATTGCCTCCCAAAAATTAAAGGTAAAACTTTTATTGCAGAAGACACCACACGGTTCGGACATGGGATTTGGAGGAGTTGAGTTGGATCTGACCTGAATGCTTCCTCTTGAAGGACTAGATCTCATGGTCTCTGAAGACACCATGCAAGCTGTTGGAGGAGGAAAATGGTCAAACAGTCTTATGTAGCTGTGATGCCTACGAATCACAACAATGGCCACAATGTAAGATAGCTCAAAGGGTGTGATAGTGCCATTTATATCCTGGGGCTAAGTAGCAGCCATCTAATTAGACGTAAGGCTGTTCAGTAGGAGGGAATTCATTCTGACTACTGTAAAATGTAGCTCCCCACGGAGGATGAACCTATGGACTCAAAGGAGGATGTAAAGCTTATGCTTTCTTGAACCAGTACAATTTCTAACTGCATACTAAATAATTAGACCCATAGATCATTACGGATGTCACCCAACATAAAAGAAGGTTTTTTCCATGAACCCTACAAGAAGATCATCAAGGCTGGCAGATCTGGACCCAGGGGGTCCTTCACAAACTGATGCACCAACCAAGGACAATGCATGCAGTAAACCTAGAACCCCTGTTCAGATCTAGCCAATGGGCAGCTCATTCTCCAAGGTTGTGTCAAGAGCAGGCACTGCCTCTGACATGAACTCTGGTGCCCCCTATTTGACCACTTCCCCTTGGTGGGGAGGCCTGGTGGCACTCAGAGGAAGGGGAAGCAGGCTACCAGGAAGAGACCTGGTAGGCTGTGATCATATGGTGGGGAAGGAGGTCTAGAAGAGAGGAGTAGAATGAAAGAGGAAGGAAGGGGGAAAAGGAAGATACAAGTGAGGGGATAACAACCAGGATGTAATTTGAATAAATTATTTAAAAAATTAAAATTAAAAATGGAAATAAGAGGACACAAATCAGAAGGAGAAGAAGAGGAGGAGGAGGAAGAGGAGGAAGAGGAAGAAGAAGAGGAGGAGGAGGAAGATGAGGAAGAGGAAGAAGAGGAGGAGGAGGAGGAAGATGAGGAAGAGGAAGAAGAGGAGGAGGAAGATGAGGAGGAGAAGGAGGAGGAGGGGAGGCCATTATTGAATGCCATAACTGATCAAGATACAGAGAATAACTGACTATTGAGTTCTGTAACACTGAAAGTGGGGGCTCAGGTTCTGCTGACATTGGATTAGTGACTATAGTCTCCTGGAAAAAGTAATATGTGCATAATACAACCCCTAAAAGTAACATTCAGAGACCATCTCAGAAAAGAAGAACGATCAAGAGCCAGAGGACCAGGATGTACGCTGGTAAATAGCGTTTTCTATGTTTGACAAGGAAGCTGCATCCACAAAACCTCAGCAATATAGCTGCCTAAACAAGGCTGGGACAATGACAGTACCAATTAACATCCCAATGTCGATGGAGGATACCTGACAAGGCCCCCACCCCAGATGAAGAGTCATAGGATGTTAATGGCTGCCAGGAGAGGCAGAATTAGTCTTCCTCAGGAATGAGCTCCCTAATTAGCTATTCAATTCCAAATGGTCAGAACTAAAAGCATCTACACTGCAGTAATACTATGTGGACTTGGCAGCTAAATATGTGTGTGTGTGTGTGTGTGTGTGTGTGTGTGTGTGTGTGTGTGTGTGTGTGTGTGTCCGTCCTAGTTAGGGTTTTTGTTGCTGCAATGAAACATCATGACCAAAGAAAGTTGGGGAAGAAAGCACTTATTTGGCCTACACTTCTATATCACCGTCCATAATGAAAGGAATCCAGGACAGGAATTCAAACAGGGCATGTACTTGGAGGCAGGAGTGGATACAGGGGCCATGAAGGGGTGTTGCTTACTGCCTTGCTCTCCATGGCTTGCTCAGCCTGCTTTCTTATAAAATCACCAGCCCAAGAATGGCACCATCACCCACAATGGGCTAAGCCTTCCTCCATCAATCACTAATTAAGAAAATACACTACAGGGCTGCCTGCAACACAGAGGCATTTTCTTAATTGAGGTTTCCCCCTCTTAGATAACTTTATTAGGTTGTGTCATGTTGAAACCAACCTGTCCAGCACAACTTGACACACCTCACACTACCACTAAAGCCACAACCTTTCATTCTTGTTTATCTACAAGATCTCACATTAAAAGCCTTAACTTTAAAAGTCCCCCAGTCTTTAAAAATCTAAACACATTGAAAGTTCAGTGCATTTACATTATCCAAACTTAAAAAAAAAAAAAAGACCAAATCTTTTTTTAAAGTAAAAAATTGTTCAACTGTGGGCTCCTATAAAAATCAAAATTAAATTAAATATATTTTTATTTCAAGAAAGAAGAACCGTTGATCAAAAAATTGTTGATCAAAGCAAAACAAGACTCTTAATAGCGTAAATAACACAATGTCTAGTATTTGGGATCTACTGATAATCTGGGCTCCTCCAAAAGACTTGGGCCACTTCTCCAGAGCATCCCTCTGCAAACCCACACAGTTGGTCTGAGTTCTGGCTGGCTCCCTTCCACTGCTGCTGCTGTCCTTGGTGGTCACCCTAAACGTAGTACTGACATCTCCAAATTGCTGGGATCTTCTGCTGCAACCTGGCTGCACTTTTTTTTAAAAGATGTATTTATTATTATGTGTACAGTGCTCTGCTTGCATGTACTCCTGCAAGCCAGAAGAGGCCGCCATATCACATTACCGATGGTTATGAGCCACCATGTGGTTGCTGGGAATTGAACTCAGGACCCTTAGAAGAGCAGGCGGCGCTCCTAACCACTGAGCCATCTCTTCCAGCCCCCTTGGCTGTACTTTTATCTCTAGTCTTTCCTAGGCTCCCTTCATGGCCAAGCCTCAACTTCTCTGCATGATCCCTCAATCTTGGTCTACTCCACCTGCTACTTAGGCTGCATCTTCAACAATGGCTTTTTCTGGCCTTCCACAGTACCAAGCCTCAATTGCTGTCCATGGCCCTTTCATGCCCCCACAAACCAGTTCTCCTGGGTGACTCTTAGACTACCAAGTTGGGCTGACAGCATGAGGTACAACCTTGGCCACCTCTGAAATGCAGCTTCTGTGTGCTGACTCTTAGGAAACACTTCTCAGAAGATTTCACCTCAGTGATACCGGTCTCTTCTTAATGACTGCTAATTTCTCAGCTCCAGCCAATCAGCATCAAATGTCCTATGAAGGCAAATGTTTCGCTTCAATGGTCCTGTCTCTTGTTAATTATGGCTAATTCTTCAGCCCCAGCTCGCCAGAACCACAACATCTTACTTCAAACTAACAAATGGCCTCAATAATCTTTAAACTTTCCCCTGAAACTTCAGAAGCCAGACTTCTGTCATTTGCACCGCTCTCAGGTTCTTATTTTCTAATCTTCTATAGACTAGCTTGTTGAGCTCTCAACACTCATTGTGTATTTTGTTTTTTTGAAAAATTTATTGCTTGCTTGCTTGCTTGTTTGCTTGATTGACTATTTGGTAATCTCACATCATGCATCCTGATAATGCTCATTCTCCGTCTTCCCATGTCTGGCCCCAATCCCGTGACTTCCTCCACTCTTAAAAAAAAAAAAAAAAGGAAACAGCTAGTCCATTTTTGTTGTCCACATACTCATGGGGCCATGGTCAAATTCCTTGTGACCACCACCTCACCCCACCCCCGTGAGGATGAGTTTTTCTCCACCTGCATCCACTCCAGAAGCCATCAACTGAGGAGAGCAGTACAGTGTCTGGGGAGGAGCAGGGCCAGATCTCCCATGGGAAAACACCATGACCAAAGCAACTTGGGTAGGAAAGTGTTATTTGGTGTTGTTATAAAGAAAGAAAACCCCAATAGTTTGAATTTTACCAATAAGGACTCAGGAGCCAGATGCTGGCAGAGAGCTCAGAAAGACAGAGAAACCATCCACTTGATCTTCCTACCCAGCCAATGTTCCAGAAAGACAAAGCCCTTTCTACTCAGCTCACATCCCAGAAGGAAAAAGCTCTTCCTCCTTCTCTGTGATGTCTTAAATACCCTTCAACTTAGTGTCCCTCTCCTACTTCCTGTGCATCTCTCTATTTATCTTCTGGCCTTCCTCTCCTATGCTCACCTCCTCTCAGTCTGGTTGTTTGCTCCACCTTTTGACCTAACGTTACCATTTACAGAAAGCTCTTGGATAAGAGATGTGTGCTAGGGCTGAGCCACACCACAGGTACTTGTTTACAGTAAGCAGAAAGCTCTAGGATCAAAGACTGTGCCATACCAAAGGCTGGGGTTTTGTTTGTTTGTTTGTTTGTTTGTTTGTTGAAACAGGGTTTGTCTGTGTAATAGCCCTAGCTATACTGGACTTGCTTTGTAGACCAGGCTGGCCTTGAATTCATAGAGATCTGCCTGCCTCTGCCTCCCAAGTGCTGGGATTAAAGGTGCCCAGTTTTACCACAGGTTCTTACAGTTCACAATCTCAAGGTTCACAATGAGATCAAATATCCTGCAACAATTTGGCCTAACTTCCATATCACTATGCATCACCAAAGGAAGTCAAGACAGGAACTCAAATAGCTCAGGAACCTAGAGGCAGGAACTGATTCAGAGGTCATGGCGGAGAGGGGTGTTGCTTATTCATTTCCTCTCTATGGCTTGCTCAGCCTACTCTCTTACAGAACCAAGGAGCATCACCCCAGAGCACCACTACCCACAATAGGCTGGGCCCTCCTCCATCAATCACTAATTAAGAAAATGCTCTACAAGCTTCCCTGCTGCCCAGTCTTATAGAAGCATTTTCTTGATTGAGGCTCCTTCCTCTCAGATGACCTCATTACCTTGTGTCAAGTTGACATAAAACTATCCAGCACAATATACATATGTAAATATGGATGTAACACTAATAATTAAAGAATAATAGGCTACAGAATATTAAGTGCCACTGACAAGAGAGTCAGCAGTCCGTTACCATAACAGTGAAACTAGGACTCAGGTTCTGCTGACCTTAGATTAGCAACTGCAGCCTCCTGGAAAAACAGCTAAGGAAACCAGTATTCTGCCTCCATAGCCTTTGTCCTGCTCGGAAAATGGACCCATTAGAGAAACTTCTAATGCCTTCAAGGCTTCACTTCTCCTCTGTGAATAGAAAAAGAGATGTTTTATGCTTTAGCTTGACAAATTCCTCCCCTCATGGGTCACAGTGGATTATTTTTTCTGAAAGACAGCTTCTTACTTGCATATGATATAAAAGCCTTTCTGTTACTTTGCCTGGTGGCTCTAGCTAATAGGCCCAATTCGCCACAGAGGTTATTGAATATCTGTGCATTTAAGAAAGTCTTGGATGTCATGTGGAACGGAAATGAGGGTCTGGGGTGAGGGTGAGAGGTCTAACACCATGTAGACAGTTGCTTAGAAATAAGCATCTTACCCAGTTAAGGGTGGTACTCAGAAAGAAAGCTACTGGCCACCACCAGGCCCCAGAATGAGGCTCAAAGTTTAGATAGGGTCTTTCAAAGCTTGTATTTTACCTGTAAAATCATCATCAAGATTCTTTAGTTTGTGACTTTTTGAGATGACAAGAGGACATTGAGAAATGCTGAACTTATATTTAAGAGTGGAAATGCCTTATGACAGCTTCCCCCAATGAGAGCCTGAGACAGGGTCTAGTGAGCAGCACTAGAGTATCTAGAGTAATGAGTCCAGACAGTGGCAGTGGAGCCAGGGACAAGGGCACATTTCCACTGAAAGTCTTGATGCTTCTGCAAATTCTCATGGCTGCAGCCACAGGGCTCCATTTTCATACCCATGTCATAATTCAACTAACCACTTCCCTACTGCTCTTTTTGAGTAGACTCTTGTTATGTCTGCACTGGTCTTGAAGTCTGGTGCCCGGCTCCCCGGTGTGTATCACCATGCTCACTCACTCAGTCAGTCAGTCACGTCGTTACTGCTGAAAATAATATTGAAAAGTTCCACGTGCATTCATCTTCAGCAATTCCCCAAGGATAAATTAGGACATTAAATTTGTTAAATTTATAATTATATTATGTAACTATATAAATTATTAAAATTACAACAGTTTTGATGTAAACTGCCAAGTTTTCCCTCAAAAGGTTCTATGAATTTACTCACTTACTACCGGCTGCTATGAGCATAGATATTTTGTCTTCAGCTGTTACTATTATTTCATTCTTTCTAAATAGACAATAATTTTTTTTTATTTTAGGCTGCTGTTCCCCTGCTTATAGGGATGTTAAATATTTTAAAATATGTTTATTGGCTGTTATACTTTCTTTTGTTATGGGCTGCTCGTTTATATCCTTTTGTTATATTTTTCTAATGAAGGATTTTCATATTTGTTTGAAGTCTTTAGGTGTTATAGATGTTAGTCTTTTGCAAAACAGGAATACGTTTACATAGTTTAACAGCCTTCTGTTTCTACATTTACAGTGTTTATGACTGATTAAAAAAAAGAACCCATCAGATTAAAATTTGTTTTGCTACAAGGTAGGAGAGGGAACACGGAGAGAAATATGGGTGGAGATCAGACCCCGCAGGGGCAAAGACAGAAGGGCCTTCAGAGAGAAGAGAAACCATGGCAGAGGCATCCCTGTGACAAGCTGGAGACCTAGGATAGGGTAGGCTCTGGAAGGACATGGGGGTGACTCTAGCTGAGGCTCCTAGTAGCATGGGTCACGGATTCTGAAGAGGGCACCCTCTAACTAGACAGGATTCCTAGTGGAGGGAAGGGAACACCAACCAACCCATAAAAAACGTTAACTCACAATTTATCCTGCCCACAAGATATGCAGGGATAAAGATAGAGCAGAGATTGAGGGACTGCCCAACCAATGCCTGGTTATCTTGACTGGTCCACCGCATGGGAGAGAGCCAACCCCTGACACTGTAAACAATACTCTGCTGTGCTCCCAGATAAGAGACTAGCATAGCTGTCTTCTGAAAGGCTCCACACAGCAGCTGATCCAAACAGATGCTGAGGCTCACAGCCAAACATCGGGTGAAGCATAGGGAGTATTGTGGAAAAGTAGGGGGATGGGCAGAAGGACCTGGAAGTGACAAGAGTTCCACAAGAAGACCAACAGAGCCAACTAACCAAGGCCCAGAGGAGCTTGTGGAGACTGAAGTACCAACCAAGAAACATGCACAGACTGAACCTAGGCATTCTACACAGATGTAGCAGATAGGCAGCTCAGGCTTCATGTAGGCCCTGTAGTAAGGGGAAAGGGGGCTGTCTTTGACATGGCCTTGGTTCCCTGCTTTTTGATCACTGTCCTCTGGCAGGGGTGCCTCGCCAGGCCAGAAGAGAAGAAGATGCACTTAGTCCTGATGCAACTTGATGAGCTGGGGTAGGTGGGTGAGCTCCTCTTTTCTGAGGAATAGGGAGGGGGAGGGGGAAGAGGGAGGGTGGGACCTGGAGGAAATGAAGGAGGCTATGATCTGGATGTAAGGTGAGTAAATAAATAAGTTGTAAAAATTTGCTTTGCTCCATTGTGGGATTGTTCCTGTGGAAATCAGAAATTATTTTGTTCTATTTCCTGGAATGTATACTGAACATTCTTGAGCTGCTAAGTGTGGGGTCAATGGGGACACCTGGCTCTATTTTATTTTTATATCTAGAAGGACCCAGAAAGTGAGGCAGGTCTTCTAAGTCATTTTATCAAAGGAACTTCTTACCTTTTCAATCTTGCCAGTTTCTGATGCTTAAGGGAAAGAGTATTTCCAAACATTCCATCCGTTACTTCGGAAAGAAGACTCCTATAAGGCCCTAACACAAAGATGACTGGAAGTCTAAGTTCATCACTGAAGTACAACACTGAATATATAATCTAGTTAGAGAATAGGATTACAAATAGATCTTGACTCCACTGTTTGAACATGGAGATGGTTGACTCAAAAATACCTTTTGTTCTCTTACATTTTTGTGATGCTTAAACCTCACTTGCCACAACACAAAAAAAATCATTGACAGAGAGGACAGTACTTAAAATAGCTGATTTTGGGGACACTTTTTCATTTCTGAGCATATAGGATGCTCCAGTCACAGACACAGGGCACACAGGCTAATGCAGCACCTCCTGGTAATGTTTGATGAAATATACTCTACAATGTGGTCCTGCAGTTACAATGGAGGTGATATGACCTACTGAAGGCATAGTCTAACTTGTATTTTTTTTTTAAGTTTGCTTCAGAATCTGATTTGATCATTTGGCAGACAGAAGCACAAGACTGAAATCTATGTTCAGTACCAATATTCCCATGGGTTATAAGTTGGACAGTTGGTTGCATCTGTTTTAGGTACACATGCATGCACATTCGTGCCATACATTTGCATATACATTCCAGAAATGTGTTGTCTATATTTAGCTGTCATGTTTAAGAACAGCAATGCTGACTCAGAAAAAATGTAAACAATCTGAAAATTACAAAGAGAGAAATTCAAAAGTCTTAATTATAGGAACACAGAGACCAGGAGCCGGACATGTAACTGCTAACAGGCAGTGCTATCCATTAAGTAGTTTGCACTGCACTTTTCTTAGCTTGACAGCTCTGGCACCAGTATTTTCTTGTTTCATCAAAACTTTCAAGTTGAAGTCTGAAACATGCTTTTGTAGCACTATTGTTTCATTGAACCAACTACCTTATCATTAGAAATATAAGCTATTGCTAATACTTTGAGATTATACATACTCGTCTGGTTAATGAATTTTCTATCAGTCTAGTCTGTACCCCTGATCATTATTTGGCCAGAGAATATGACATATTATTTTATATTCAAGAAAAATGTTCTCTTTCCCCGAGTCCTTGAAAGTTGGCAAGAGGCAGGTGTTCAGTAAATATTTGTTAACACAGGATTGCATCTTTTAAAGCTCTGGTTCATGGTGCCAAACTGCACTCCACATAGTTGTGTTCATTTACATCGCTTTCCATGTGAAAATTAATTCTGTGCTACACTCATTAGTGTTCAGAACCATAATTTATGTTTCATCTTTAACTGTTCATAGGTAGATAATAATAGCCTAAGCTCATGCTTTTTATTTTTCAAAATTATAGTTTATTTTTATATGTACTTTTGGCTACATATTTCTTCTGGAAATTACCTGTTCCTAATTTTGTTCTTTTGAGATGAATCTGTTAGCTTTTTAGCATTAAAAATACATAGCTATGTGTTCTGTAATATAACACATTCTTTATATGAGTATTGATGCACATAATTCTTTTAATATTTTCCAGGTTGCCATTTGTCTTTTCTTTTAATTTGGAAAGAAAAAGACTCAAAATGTTTTTGTCAAATTAGCTAATTTTTATTCTTAATCTTTGGTTTTGCTTTTGGAATGAAATGAAACAATTCTAAAGTAATTGCAAAGTTTCTTTTGAGATAACTTGTGTCTTTGCAATAGTCTTTGATCCACTAGGAATAATTTTGTATCAGGTATGACAGGAAGGACCAACTGACTATTCTCTGCAATGTAGCCAAATGTAAACACCAGTTTAGGGTCTCCATCCCTTGTGTAATGCTTGGGCAGTGCTTCCATCACTGTGCACTAAGTTCTTTACACATTCCAGATATGGTCAAGTTGACAACTAAGACTGGGCATCACACTCTATGTCCAGTGTCCAGCTAAAAAAACAGAGTTATACGCATTTCCTACTCTATGCCACAGTGACTCTGATGGAGCAGATGCAGTGGCTCGTGCCAGCAAGCCCAGAACTTTGGAGGCTGACGCAGAAGGTCAATTAAGTTTAAGTCTAGCTGGGCTAAGAGTGTGCCCCACAAAACAAAACTAAACAGAGGAAGGGTATGATGTGCAGACAACATGGTTTCCCAAAACAGCCCCCAGGTTGAATCACTACACACTCAGATCTCTCTCTAACTTGACCTGTGGCCTCTAAAGAAGGTCATCTTATCCTCCCTACTTGAACTCTAGTTCTCATGAACTCATAAGGATTCTGGCTTGACCACTGGAAGCTGACATGACCTCAGGGTGTGGAGCTGCAAGCAGTGGCGGGGGGGGGGGAAGTGAGGGGAAGTACCCCCACTTAACCAGCACTTGCTTGTTCAACATAGGCTATTTTCTGAGTAAGTCTAGGTTGTGGAGTGAAAATGGCAAGGTTTCTTTTTGTTGTTGTTGCTGTTGTTGTTTTGTTTGGTGTTTGTTTGCTTTGTGGATCTTTTGTTTTTGTTGTTGTTTCTGTTTGTTTTTATAAGCCTTACCTGGGGGGGTGGGATATGATCTACTGTGTTGAACACAAATGGTCTTCATGCAGATCAGCTGCAGGGAGGGACAGCACACACCAAGCACAGCCTCAAGGTCCCAGTTACACAATAAGGGAATTAATAGATAGAGAGATACATATCTCAGTCTCCAAATGAAGGCATGTAATAAATGTCCTATGTTTATTTTATCACCACTTGGGCTAATGGTTCATTCCTGTTTCTGCTCAGGAAAGAGTAGCTGAGGACAGGACTTTAATTCTCAGTGGAAATTTCTGTCAAGAAGTGCGACGGGGAAGAAGGAAAGACAGACAAAGACAGATGCTGATGGAGGTGGGAGGGTGGAGTTCTTGGGCTGCTGAGCCATGTGCAGCAGGACTCTGACCTTTGAAACAAAACAGGGAAGGTAATCGGTGTTGCAAGCTGTTGTTCCTGCTCTGAGCCCTGCAAGGCACAAACATTTCAGAGACTCTGTATGGAAAAGATGGAATTTTTTTGTTGTTTTTTTTGTTTTTTGTTTTGTTTTGTTTTTTGTTTTGGTTTGTTTGGTTTTTTGAAACAAGGTTGCTCTGTGTAGGCTTGGCTATTCTGGACTCATTTTGTAAACCAGGCTGGCCTTGAACTTACAGAGATCTGCCTGCCTCTGCCTTCCCGAGTGCTAGGGTTTACAGGCATGTACCACTATGCCCAGCTAAAGGATGGAATTTGATGTTATGTATTTATGCTTTAACCACACTTGGTGAGGCTCAGAATCTATTCTCAGATTTCTAGTAGACAATCATAGAACATAATTGTTGGAAGGAGGCAGCGCAGTTATGAGGGCTTTTTAAAAGTGTTTGACTATATGTATACATATCATATTCGTACAGGTACCTGTGGAAGTCAGAAGAAAGCTTTGCATCCCTGGAACCAGAATTATAGTTGGTTGTGAGCCACCTACTGTGGGTGATAGGAATGGCAGCTGCGCTCAGAGACTGTCTGATGCAAAACTCCTTGACACCTGCAACCTGGCATCTTTAGTGCCTACTAGACAAGGGCGCATGGTTGTTGCTACAAAGCTCTGCTGCCAGCTTGTGGTGTTTCCTGGCTCCTGCGGTGCACACATACAGCAACTTCTACCTGTTGATCCTGGAAAAACACTTAGCTAGGTTGCTGGCTTTTAGGAGCAGGGAATTCCCTCTTCTGTAGCACTCTCAGTTCTCAGTTCAAGATCTGTCCCTTCAAATAATTCCACAGTTGGAGTCTTTGATGGGTGCAGGTCTTGCACTCAGGACATATGTCCAGCAAAAGGATTTTCAGAGGATTTCAATTTAAGGATTACAGCTTCCATTTGAGCCTGCGCATTGGGAAGTACCTTTAGCATGCCTGAGCTCTTTTCTTCCTTAAAAAAACAAAACAAAACAAAACAAAACATTTTTTATATCTTCATGCTCAACTATTTGTGCTTTTTTGCTGTAGATCTGAGTGTGAACAGGTTATAGTGCCCATGTTGTAGCCTGAACACTTTTCTGTCTTGTAACATCCTCTACAAAACAAATTAGTTTATTACTTTTAAATTCTACTTCACTCAAGTTCTCAGGATACAGGCAGAATGAAGGCAGATTTGTGTCTAAAATATTACACAAGTGACCTCTAGCCCAGTTTCTGGCCATCTCTTTTTCCCCCCTTAGAAACAACATCAGCTGGGCCTCTACCATACACATTTCTCTTGACACTCTATTTTCTAAACTCTATTTCCAGTATGCTAAGTATTTTCTAGCTCAAAGTACCAAATCCTCACATTCCCTCAACAAGCCAGTTCTAAAGCCATGACCAGGTTTGTTATAGCAATGAGCTACATTTTTTTGGTGCCAAGTTTTATGTATTAGAGACTTACCTTTTTGATGTCATAAAATAGCTTGACAAAGGCAACTTAAGGAAGGGACTGCTCAAGTCGGCTCACAGCTCCAAGATATCATCGTGGCAGTGAAATCATGGTACCAGGAGCTTGAGGATGGTCACATCCATCTGCAGTCCAGAACTGGAGAAGGATGAATATGTTTAGCTCATTTCTCTTGTCCGTACATTCCAGGATACCATCCTAGGGAACCGTGTCACCCATAGTGGTCATGTCTTTCTACCACATCAATTAACCTAACCAAAATGATCTCTTTTAGCTGTGCCAAGGGGCCAGTCTTCCAGATGATTCCAGATTCCATCAAATTGATAACTGAGGCTAGCACCATTAGGCACTGGGATTTTGGCCTGCTCTCAGGCTCACCTGGGAGCACACAGTCTTTCCTAAAGAGTGCCTCTTAGAAATGATTAAACTCTATGACCTACAAAATCTAAAGCTAGACACACCCTACTTCTCAACACCGAGTTATCTACTCTGGTGTGTGTGTCTGTGTGTGGGGAGTGGGGGTTCAGCAAATATGGGCCTGTAGGTCTCTCTGCTTAGAAATGGGGTGGCTGGCCACATGGTGGCTCTGTTTCTAGTCTCGGTAGTGTTCTCCCGTACGAGTGTGATAATCTATGTTCCTACTGGATCAGTTGTTCTGTTGTCACTGTGACTCCAATACTGACAGAAACAATTTAAAGGAGGGACCGTTTATTTGGGTTCCTGGTTTCAGTCCACCATGATGAGGAAAGCATAGTTGAACAACTCAGCACATGGAACTGGCTATTCACAATACCACAGACAGGGAAGCAGCGACTGAGGCCTTAACTGGACGCTGACTTATAACTTTCGAAGTCCTAGCCCTACTGGCCTCTTCCCACTTGCTGCTTTCCAGCTCTGAGAAGGGCCACAGCCTTCCAGAATAGCACCATCAGCTGGGAAGCACGCTTCCACATCATAAGTGGGTCTTCTCTGCCCATCCTAGCCAACGTCTGTCACTTTTCTTTGTTTAAACAACACATACTGTAAGTGAGATAAGCAAAATATGTCATATGACATATATGCATATATATGAACTATTAGTGGAGGACATTATGTTAGACACAGCAACCCCAACACTAAACTACCATTACCACACTTATCTGTCATGGTGGAAGCTACGGAGTTGAACTGAATGTAGAGCAGCAATGAATATAGGTTATTGGAGTGTGGTGGGAGGAAGAGAGGGGATGGAGGCTGCGCTTTTGTCAGTGGATGCTGTATAGCTGTATGTAAGTATCACCCTGGGGCCCAGTGAACCCACATAACTAACAAAAAAGAAGTAACACTTTCTTTGCCAAACACCTGCCATATTTGTAGACCTGAGGGCCACATGGACTCCCTATTACAAGAGGCTTTCCCCTTGGGATTAACCACTTTAATAAGTCTCTCCTCACTAAGTCTGGGTCTGTTTTTTCCTAATCATCATCATCATCATCATCATCATCATCATCATCATCATCATCTTTGTTTTAGGTGTTATTTTAGTTGACACATACATAATATTTGTATATATTTTTAGAGAACCCTGTGATATTTAGATATATTTATTTATACAGTAGGTAAAAATCAAATCAGAATATTCGGCCTTCTGCCATCACAAACATATAGTCATGTCATTTCTTTGTGGTGGGAGTGCTCAAAGCCCTCCCTCCTGGCTCATTTGCGTTATATCAGTCACCATTGTTAGCTATGATAACACCAGAGCTTATTCCTCCAATCTGGCTATAACTTTGTACCTATTAGCCACTCCTCCCCACACACACAGCGCCCCTCCCCCTCCCCCCCTCATGCACACACACTTCAGTTGTCCTCCTGGGTCTCTTGGCTCAGTGCTTTTTTTCTCTGCTTCTGTGATATCACTGTCTTAGACCCTAAGGGACATCAGGGGATGATTTTCTGTCTGACTTGCTGCATTTAGTGTCATGTACTACAGGTTCATCCACAATGCCACAAATGACAATACTTCATTCCTTCACAGCTATGGAGCATCCTGATGTGTATCCTGTGGAAAAGAAGAAAAAAAACTTGAATCCAAACTCAAGCCTCCCCTACACTTCAGTCACAAGGTTTAAAACTTTCATCTGGACTCTTTCTCAATGCTTGGGTTATAGAATTCGTGTTTGTACTCAGAGGACATGGGTCTGGGGTTCGATAGAGCTCTATCTGCTGTAGGGGAGACAGCAGAAGAGCCAAAGGTCTGAGGTATTGCACAAAGCAGCTTGTCAAATGAGTATAAAGGGGAGGGGAGGAAGGGGAAAATGGGAGGGAGGGAGGAATGGGAGGATACAAGGGATGGGATAACCATTGAGATGTAATATGAATAAATTAATAAAATATAAAAAAAGTCAATGGGGGAAAATGGAAGTACATGTTTGGTTCAATCTCAAAATGGTAAGAGCAAACATGTATTGGTCTGAGAGGTTGAAGTTCCCAAAGCCTACAGCTCTGTATCCTTGGGTACAGGAGAGTGCTGCATGGAGTCTGCGGATCCATCTTTTAGTTAAGAGTGGGAAGCCTCTTTTCATTTAGGTATCTTCTGCTGGCCCTACCTGTGGGCCATTTCTAAGGAAAGTGCAAAGAGCATAAGCAACATCTCTGAATTATGTGAAGAATTATTCAGTGTGGTGTGGTTCCTAAGCAGCAGCAGGAGCAGCAGGAGCAGCAACAGCAGGAGCAGCAGGAACATCAGGAGCAGCAGCAGCAGCAGCAGGAGCAGCAGCAGCAGCAGGAACTGCAGCAGGAGAAGCAGAAGCAGCAGCAGCAGCAGCAGCAGCAACTCCTTTGGAAATGTACAGTCTCTGGTCCCAAATTCTAAGCAGTGTGGGCTAACCTTCTGTGCTTAACAACCATGCCAAGGGATTCTTAACACATTGTGGGCTCTGTGTGTGTGTGTTTGTGTGTGTGTGTGTGTGTGTGTGTGTGTGTGTGTGTGTGT
>OU015742.1:6441309-6515129 GCA_907169655.1 Acomys percivali | reverse complement strand
AAACGGGGGCCCAGCAAACCGGGGCCCAGCAAACGGGGGCCCAGCAAACGGGGGCCCAGCAAGCCGGGGCAAGTTTATATTCAGGATCATCAGGATCCACACGGGAGAAGGAAAGGATTCCCGCAACCCGTCTTCTGGCCTATACCGTGGCATGTACACTCTTACACATACACACACTAAATGAAGAAATAAATGAAAAAATGAAGCAAAAACTAGGATGATTACAGGAGCCATCTTTTGACCTTGCTTTACAGCTAGCATTGGTTTGACCCCAGGGGAGTCAGTGTTAGATATGTGAGGCTGCATCACACATCTTTATTCTTCATGGTGACAAAGGATAACTCTGTATGTTAAACACTGCCTCCTCCCTTCTCTGACAGCCTACATAAACGGGCAAGCATATGCACGGGGATGGGTACACAAATGACCTGTAAATTAGAGACGTGTGATGCTCTGAGGTTGAGCTCCCGGGGAGCCAGCTACTAACTCCGTGACCTCAGAAGGGTCACAAACCATTGCTGCTTTCTTGCTTTTCCAGCTAGAGTCCATTGGTTTGGGGATGCCTGCCTCAAAGCTGGACCAGGTGAAGGGAAGAGGGGCAGCTGGCTTTCGGCAGTGCTTCCCACTCAGCTCTAAGGAGTAAGTGAAGAAATGTGCATCGGATGCTGAAATAGCACCCAACACTCCAAAAGTGGCTAATGCATGATGGGTATTACTGTTACCATGTAAAAGCAAGGTGAACAACTATGTCTCTCTATATGCAATAAATATAAAAAACAATGTATGGAAAAGCGAAAAGGAAAGTTATACTAGCATAAGTATAATATGATCTAAGAGATCAAATTTAGAACACAACTTGGTATGTTGTTTATGCAAACACAAATATATGTACCGATGAATATATAACTAAGAATAATATGGTATCCTGCCTATGTCTACATAAATATATGCAAGCATATGTAAATATATATAACACGCTGTGCAAGCTTATCAGTATGGACACTTGTACTTTTATATTTGCACGTTCCATGCATATGTATGTGAGGAAGCATACAACTATGTCTCTGAAAGTACGATTTCCCTGACAGTGGTATATCTAATAATGACAGTGATGGGAACAATGTCTGTGTGGGTGCGTACGTGTGTGTGACACATGTATGTTCACTGATCAGAAGTAGTCTGCTTGCTTGAAACGCTTCATAATTCAAAACCTTGGAAAATGTATTATAAAAGCTTCCATCTGATCACTAGAAGGCTGCCTTCTTCATTTGTATTCCACTTGACTATTCAAATTCCCCTTTTAATATGCAAGAGAAGTTATGGCTTGATACCCATCTGAATGTGAATCATTAATGAGGATGCTTGGGCTGGGACAATTCCAAGCTGGGCTGCCAGGCTGGAGAGTGACAGCAGGGTGAGAAGAAGGCCGGGAGGTGGAGTAGGGCTTGCAGCTTGGTGTTATGTGGACACTCCTCTGTGATCTGCAGGGAAAGAGACTTGGAACAAGACATCCTGGACAGGTTGCTTAGTCCCGCTCAGCTTACTTCTTTAGCTACAAAACAGGAATAATAAATCTTATTTCAATAGGTTTCCGTGTGAAGTAAATAGGCACAGAATATGGCCCCTAGCAAGCATATCAAAGCCCCAGTGTTATGACACTCGATTCATACTTAAAGCATCGTTGTCACAGACATCAGAGAGGAGAGAAATACCAGTCATTTGCCTGCAGGAATCGGAGCAGCCAATGCGAACTCATTCCCTGTCTACTGGAGCCAGTAGGTGCATTTAGAAAACAAAACACAAAAGATGAAGCAGAATCTCTCCAGCTGCTTCTGAAAGCCAATACCTCTCTTCTTTGCAGAGGTTTGTTTTAGCTTCAGGCCTGTGGCGTGGAGAGGAGGAAGAGGGAATATGTCCCTTCTGGGAGGAGTGAAAACAAAGGCAAGTTGGGGATCAGGCCAGCTTGGGAGAGGGGCAAGTAGCTCGGTGAAGGTTTGAGAGAACAGACTGAAGGTGAGGGAGGGAAGAGCTGCAGGAGGGACGTGTAATATGTGAACCATCCACAAAGGGGCAAGTAGACAAAAAGGAAGGCTGGCCAGGGCCATCTGATGTCGAGGATAATGAAGCTGGCTAACAAAGCGTGGTGAAGATAAAGGGGACTTTGTGTGGCAGCTCAGTCCTGGGGAGACCGAAATCTCTTAAATTAGCTGGTGACTTCAAAATGGACTGCACAGGAGGTGTTCCTCGGTCAGCAGTGAGGTGATAGAGGCGGGAGCATAGCTTCACTCTGTCCCCTAGGACCTCACCTCAGGCCAAACCAAGATTCATAGCTTCAACTCAGAAAAGAATTTCAGTGTACCAAGTAAGAAGGAGAGCTGAGGTTTAATAAAGGTATTTTAGTGCAGATTTTAAGAGAGTTAAGAGAAGGAAGAGGATGCTAAGGAAGAAAGTAAGACACCCCAGAATGTGTGACAATAACTGTGTGTACAGTCTTCTAACAGTAACCCTTTATTGCCTTTGCAAGAGTTAAGCATACCTCTTCAGTGAGTTTATAGGCTACTGTGCTTCAAAGGGATGCTAAGAACCTAAAGAAGATCAGAAGGTGGTCCTTGGAGGTTCCCAGACAGGATTATACACAATACATAAGATCTCAGGGATGCAGGAAGATGAAATATCTTTATTGTAAACAGCATAAATAGTCTATATGTGAGGAGATAAAAGAGGACCTACTGAAGGCCATATATATTTAGGACAAAAGCTTCATTCATTGTTTGTCTTAACATAAAGTATCTATATAGGAAAAGAATATCATTTCTATGTTAGCAACCATTACAGCAAATGTTACTGTTGGTGCTAGAACTCGTGTTATTCATTTGGTGAGAGGCTTCAATCAGATGCCTCACTGAGAGGCTCCTTTCCCTTTTCATGTGCCACAGTTCTTTCTGGTTTTCTATTCTACCTCACATCTATAGAAAGAATAAAGCAAGCCATTCATCAGGGATTAATGAATGCCCCAGACAAAACTTCAGTAGGGAACACCGTGTCTCCTGCCATAGGAACAATCAGTTCATTAAGGCTTGCCAGTTATACTGACGACTTGTTCCTGAGTCTTGACTGTTGTCTGCTGTGGCTGCGAATTCTGAAAATATTATAGAACTTTATGGTGACTTTTAGACAAATTTTCTACCTCTTAGAAGACATTTTTGTGCCTAGCATGGTGATATGTTCCTGTAATTATGCAATTTGGGAAGTGAAAGCAGAAGGAACTTGAGATCAGTGTCAGCATGGGCTGCAGAGTGGGACCTTGCCTTAATAAATAACTAAATAAACGTATTTTTGTTACTAATATTTTTGGTCACAAATGGATGACTAAGACCCAGCTTACAATTTGATATAGCAAGCAAGCATGCATTACATGTCAGACATGAGCAACAATGCCCTGACTAGACACCAGTCTCATGAATCTCAGCAATGGGTTAATTTTGAATTGTTGGCTAGTGAGGTATCAAAGGCCTTCAAATGCTACAGGCTATGTTAAGACCCTATTTCCAAAGACACCACATTCTTGAGTCATAGGACATGGCTATATCAATCTGGTACTCATCTGGAAGACCCCTACTGGCTAGTTTCATAGTGATGGAAGCCATTATGCACACTACCAGAGAAGAAAAGTGATCATCAGTCTCACCCAGCTGTGAATACTGTGTGCTACAATAATTACTAGTCAGGCAAGACGCAACTGCTGTTGCAATAGTGGCATGAATGACATGGAAGCAAGCAACCACTTCCTGATTGGATTTAAAGCTTACTCCAAGATGAAACCTATACCCAGTAGTGTTATCAGCGCCAAATGAACCTTTGCCTTGACATGTCTTAGATCCTAGGAGAGAACCTACTATTATCACTCTGTTAAATCAACTCCTAATTACTTACCTTTATACACATAGACGTAAGTGTCTCAACCCTCATTAGAGAAATGTCTATTTGCAGTAGACGGTGGTTAACATAGAGACAAACCACCGGAAAAGGTGCAGAGAATGAGAGGCCAGAGAGTGACCAGCCCTCAGTAGACTGTTACATACTGCACTCTGTCCTCCCAGGGCTCAGTGATCATTTAGGAAGAGGGGATGGAAAGAATGTAAGGGCCCAAGGCAATGGATGGCTACAAGGAAGCACTGTTTCTGTGCACAGCACGGAAACTACATATGAATGTACAGTGACTGTACAGAGTGTGCAAGACTGATGGATACAAGTTCGAGCCAGATCATTAGTGCAGTGGTGGCATGACTGTTCCGGTGGTGACCAGCTGTCCTCTAGTTTGACTTGAGGCCTGCTCTGCAAGGCCTGCTTTGCTCTCGAGAATTCCTTCCTGATACTGTAAGTCCAGCAAAAAAACAAACAAGCAAACAAAACCCATGGCTGATGGAGTCTCAGGCCTGAGTTGCAAACTTACTACTGTGGTTTAGCTAAATTGTCAGAGGGCCAAGCTGCCTTCTAAATGTTTTTATCTGTAGACAAATAATTTCCCAGCCCTAGAGAAGCTTCCCTTTCCGTGAATGATGACAAATACGACAGATACAGGGCTGCTCAAGTGCTGAGAATAATTGATGGCTGAATGCTCAGCCCTACCTAGGATGCTTGTCCCACCACGCTCCCTAAGGCACCATGGTCATCATGGGAGAGGGAAAGGAAAGACTGTAAGAGCTGGAAGAGGAGGAGAAGGGCTCTGAAATCCCATCCTCTGAGCTTAGTTCAGCCAGCGTAGACATCACCCCACAGCTGCCTGCAATAGGCCTATGTAAGACCAAGATGGGGCCTATTAACAGTCAGTCACAGACTGAAGAGGGAATCACGAGGCCATCCCCTTCCAGCTGAACCATTGGCTACTGATGGATTCTATGGGAAAGGCAGTCATTGTCTTTAGTTGTGAACTCTCTGAGGAGCCACTACATTCCAAATTTATAGTCCCACACAGACAATCTTGGTTAAATGTAGTAGGTCATAAAATAAAATAATAAATAAAAGTTTTAAGAAGACATGAGTAAAGAGAAGGGATTTGTGTGGGGAATAGGAGTGGGAGGGAGAATAAAGAAAGTGGGAGGTTACAGGGATCAGAATGCTCTCTATACATTATGAAATCACTAGAGAATAAATTTTATAAATGATAAAAACCTATTATTTATTTATGTGTCTCTGTGTGTGTATTTGTGTGTACTCATGCATGTGAGTATGCCTGTGGTGGTGTTTGGAATTCAGCTATGAGGATACTTCTAGGTGAGTCTGGAAGAGTATTTTATGGAAGAGTTAAGTGAGGCAGGGAAACCCTCTATCAGCTTGGGCAGCCCAAATATATTTTGACTTAGTTCTTTTATTGATTCTCACACAGGTTTGTTATACACCATATAAAACATGACCATATTTTTATCTAATCTGGTTTGTTGCTGTACTCATTTACTGAGATAGGGTCTCACTATGTAGCTCAAGCTGGCTTCAAACTCATGACCTTAGCCTCGGAAATTCCAAAACTACAGCTGTACACCACTATGCCTGGCTTCCATCTCTGTCTTTTAATGGGCTCACTTAAATGACTTACAGCAAAGGTAACTCCTGCATGATGTTAGCTGACCCCTATCTTCCCTCTTGCTTGCTGTTCTCAGGAAGGTGATACAAATAATGTGGCATCACAAGAAGAAACAATGTCTAGAATGATCTGTGCCGAGTCCCTGTCTCTTCTAGAAAGAAGGTCTGCAAGGCTGGAATTTAGTAGCTCAAGACCCAAGCTATGTATAGACTCAGGGTTCCCCTCAGTATGGGACACACACAGATGAGGCTCCATCTGTGCTCTGTTGCTTTCCTGAGTCTGAGAGGGTCAGCTCACTGTGGCTCCCTTGATGTCTGTGTGAGTAATAGTCTCCACAGATCTGTGTGAGTCTGTCTCACAAGATGGATCTGAGTAAGAGCTAACGTGGCTTTGTGAGGACACCTAGAAGCTAGGACTGAGGTCTGGCACTGTGTGGATTTTGGTCTGTTTTTTCTGTTCCCCTCTTGGTGTTTCATTGGTTCTCTTGAAACTGCATGTTTGAAGAATCGCATCCTTTCTCCCTTTCAGTGTTTCTGAATGTGTCCATCTGTGAAGCTGTCCAGGCTTCTGCGGCACACATGTGGCCTCACTTCTGCACGGGTCTCACACCTTTTACATTTTTTAGGTAACGTTCCTTTGTGTGTCTCATGGTGCTTCAATTTGCTGTTGTGTTCACTAGTGTAAGTGCAGCTATGAATTGTGAATGCTTGGAAATACCACAGAGTGTCTCCTCTGGCTGTGCTGACTTAGCCTCCTACTCTCTCATTTTCCTCTTCTCAGCAATACATTGAATTATAAAATGTTGTGATTTTTGTTAGTATGCTGGGTTAACATAATTTTTATTGATTACATTTTTAAAATTTTTTCTTTTATTAATTTATTCTTGTTACATCTCAATGGTTATCCCATCCCTTGTATCCTCCCATTCTTCCCTCCCTCCCAGTTTCCCCTTATTCCTCTCCCCTATGACTGTTCCTGAGGGGGATTAACTCCCTCTGTATATGCTCATAGGGTATCAAGTCTCTTCTCGGTAACCTGCTGTCCTTCCTCTGAGTGCCACCAGGTCTCCCCCTCCAGGGGACATGGTCAAATGTGAGGCACCAGAGTATGTGAGAAAGTCATATCCCACTCTCCACTCAAGTGTGGAGACTGTTCTGACCATTGGCTAGATCTGGGTAGGGGTTTAAATTTTACCGCCTGTATTGTCCTTGGCTGGTGTCTTAGTTTGAGCTGGACCCCTGAGCCCAAATCTGCCTATCATAATGTTCTACTTATAGGTTTCTAGGACCCTCTGGATCCTTCTACTTTGCTATTCTCCCACGATTCTCTCATCTAGAGTCCCAATAGGATGTCCTCCCCTCTGTCCCAGTTTCCTGGTAAGTGAAGGCTTTCGTGGGACATGTCCCTTGGGCTAGTATGCAGATATAAGTGAGTATATACCATTTGAGTCTTTCTGCTTCTGGGTTAACTCACTCATTATGATCATTTCTAGCTCAATCCATTTGTCCACAAATTTTGGGAATTCCTTGTTTTTAATAGCTGAGTGGTATTCCATAGTATATATGTACCACAGTTTCTTTATCCATTCTTCTACTGAGGGACACTTAGGCTATTTCCATGATCTGGCCATTATGAATAAAGCTGCTATGAACATGGTTGAGCAAATTTTTCTTGTTGTGTGCTGGAGCATCTTCTGGGTATATTCCAAGGAGTGGAATAGCTGGATCTTGAGGAAGCCCTGTTCCCAGTTTTCCAACAGCCCAGGCCTTAATGTCAATAATTAATAAATGGGACCTCATGAGGCTGAGAAGCTTCTGTAAGGCTGGAGACACTGTCAAGAGAACAAAGTGACAGCCTACAGACTGGGAAAAGATCTTCACCAACCCTACATCTGACAAAAGTCTAGTATCCAAAATATATAAAGAACTCAAGAAATTAAACACCTCCAAACCAAATAGCCCAATTGAGAAATGGGGCTTGGAATTAAACAGAGAATTCTCAACAGAAGAATATCAAATGGCTGAGAAACACTTAAAGAAATGCTCAACCTCCTTAGTCATCAGGGAAATGCAAATCAAAACAACTCTGAGATTCCATCTTACACCTATCAGAATGGCTAAGATCAAAAATTCAAGCGACACCACATGCTGGAGAGGATGTGGGGAGAGAGGAACACTCCTTCATTGCTGGTGGGAATGCAAACTAGTACAGCCACTTTGGAAATCTATCTGGTGCTATCTCAGAAAACTGGGAATAGGGCTTCCTCAAGACCCAACTATTGATTACATTTTAAACTTAAAAATTATAGTGAGTTAAAGTGCCCTTCAATACAATTATAGGTCACATTTATTTCCATATTGCCAAATGCTAGTTAATCTGCTGAACACTTCTTTTTTTAAAGAAGCTGGGTATCTTTCTGAGAATTTTGTATAGAGGCACTTTATTTACACCCCGTTTCCCTGTATTGCCTCCCTCTTACTCCACCTAAGCCCCCATATGTTTCAAATTCACAGCCTCTTATTATTTTGTATTCTTACACACACACACACACACACACACACACACACACACACACATTGATAAATGCAGACTTTTGAGTTCATTTAGTGTTGCTTATGTATATATATGTTTAGGGCTGATTGATCATTTTTCTTCTTCATGTTGATAAAAAGATTTCTAAAACATATTTTTGGTATTAATATCTGTTACAGATTTACGAATGTTGTTTCATATCCTACCCATTGACTTGTAATATTAGCTACTAATCAAGTTTTGTCACAAAATGAAACATAAATGTTTATACAGTCAAGAAGCTTAGTATTCTTGAATCTGTTCCCTCCTCTAGGAACACATCTGCAATGCATCCTTCATTTCTTCTGCTAACATTTTAGTCTTATTTTCAGTTGAGGCCTTCAATATATTTAGATTTTATTATTGAAATTAATATAAAGAGTCAAATTTTATTTTTTCAAAGAAATATTTTCATCATCAAATCATTGTTGTAAAACCATCAAATTCCACTACTGTATATGTATATTTGTGTTTATGTATCAAACTACAAATTACTTATATGTACTTTTAAGCTTTCTGTCTTTTAGTTTTTTTTGTTGTTGTTGTTGTTTTGAGACAAGTTTCACTATGTAGCACAAACACTGTATTTCTAGTCTGACCTTGAACTTGTGGTTTTTCTGCCTCAGTCTCCCGATTGCTGGGAATGCCGACCTGTGCTACCACACTAGGCTGGTGCATATTCTTGAGAGACTATTCAGATCTATTTACCACACTGTTTGACATAGTTTAGCTTTCAAATATGATCTCGTATTATTTGAGAGAAGAAGGAAAATTCTCTTGTTCACAGAATCATTTTCAGTTTATGTTTCCTGTTCTTATGCATCACATTCCCAAATGAGATAATACATCTCTCTTTCAATTTGTACTATCTTATGTCTTCAAACTATGCCTTTCAATTATTCTAACTGAATTGTACTTTAGTTTTATTTTGTACTGTATTTTCTGCTTTTATCTTTATTATTCTGTTTCTATTTTCTTCTCTTCTAGTATTGATGAAGTTATATTCCACATCTTAATGTTTGATAAATAAATAACATAACCAATTTAAAATGCATTAAATTGGATCTGTTTTTTTTTAAATAGCAAATGATGATCTGATGTTAGTTCAGCTATAAACACAAAGGTAAGAACAGGTTCCCTTCAGGACATTAATATGCTCTCATCATGTATGCAGAATGTGTTTTGACTATCTTGCTCCTATGAATCCTTCTTTATGCTATGAAGAAGCACGAGGCACTTGGGAGAATCACATAAGGATGTTTGTTTTGGCTGAGGTAACAGCCAACAGTTAAGAGTAATAACCAGCCATACACACAAAGATGGCTTTGGTGTAGCCACCGTGACTGGCCCATGCAGAAGCCACCAGGTTAAACCCAGCTGGATACTGAGAACTCATGAGCTGGGTCTCCTGGGTCTGCCATTAGCTGTGTGAGTTACAGCAAAGTGTGTGGCTCATTTGTAAAATAGTGCTAATCACACTTAACACTAGAGAGTTATTGTGAGTTGACATGACAACTCTCCATGGTATTATTATGTTCATTTTACTTGTGATAACTGTATTCCAAAGACAGTTAAGTGATAATACATTGTTCAAAGACAGCTATGGAAATTTGTATATAAATTCAATTTGCAATCCTGTTCTCAATTCAAGTTCATTGCTGAAAGTAATCACCATAGCAACTCAGGAACCTACCTATTCTCATACAAGGACCTAGAAATCCAGTACCATTCTCTGGTGTGTCTCAGTTTAACTCAAGCAAGACTTGGCAGCGGGCAAAAAGTTGTGATGCCATTTAAAGCACAAGTATTAAAAAATGTGTACCACTGGTTTGGAATACCTGAGCCCATAGCAGTTTGAGCAGGTGCCTCACTGTGCCAATATGAGAGAGAACACAGCGAATTCTCCTTGGCCTCACTTTCTCATAATGCTGTTTTTGGAAAATGATTTTGACTAAAATAGCATACCCTATATGAGTCTTGCTCAAATGCCAGAGTCGCTCTTGGAACCAGACTGTAGGTATAGTGCGTATTTTCAGGGCGATGCCGAGGAGAAAGGAGCTGAGTAACAGACGGGAGTGCAGTGGTGGGAGGAGGGCCTTTATGCAGAGATATTCACACTTCTCAAAATGCCCATAGAAACGTCCCCCATCCTGGTAGAGGATAGAAAAGGTGGGGTGATAAAATGATATTACAGGGTAAAGGTGACAATGATAACAGTCGTGTCCATGATAATGGTCATGTCTCTGTAGCGACAACAGAATGAATCCAATATTACTGCCAAGGTTCTACTTCTGGCATGTAGGGAACAGTGAGCAAGGGCAGTTTCCTTCAGTCTTGGCTTTAACCTTGTTGCAGATGTGTTAACTTTCTAATCATCACTGCCATCACCAGATAAGTACTTAATGTGCTTATTATGTAATGAGTTTGCTGTGTACCCAACTACATGTTTGTCTTCTTTGATCTTAAGAACAACCTCCCAAGGCAAAAGCTTTTTCATGCATAGTAGAAGAAATTCAAGTATAGAGAAGGAAACTCAGTTGGTAGGCTAGACTTTTTAGGTGTGTGATGAGAAAAAAATACTCAGACTATTAAACTTCTTGTGTACTTATTAATGTTGGCTTTATCATCATTAATTACTGATAACGTTTATTGATATATCTGACAGGAGTGAGCAGAGAACTTCACCTGGACAAGGCAGAGAGACAGAGATGAGTTCAAGGGGTGGGACTTTGTGTGTTAAACCTTTTTGGTTCTTAGCAAATTCTTTGGGTTCCTTGAAAAACAACATTAAAATCCATAAATTCCTAGAATGACAGAAGTGGGAAGAGTCTTGTGCCTTTTGTGTCAACTCATTAGAAGATGGAATCTTAAATCTATAGGAATGCTAAAGCTATAGGAATGCTAACTGGAGCCATGTCCTTGTCTTCTGGTGGTAACTGGGATCATCAAAAATTACTTTCATACAGCAGAGGCTTTGCCTTTGGTTAATTATGATTCTGGTCAAGGTATGAGATGTCATTGGACCTGTGTTCACATCCATGCGATGAACCGGGAAGCCTCCTGTCTCTCAGACTCCTCAGAGTCAGCCTGCATAGAGTATGTACAGAAAATCTCCCAGAGTCCTTTTTACAGTCACAAGATACAACAAAGGATTTCATACAAGCCTATGATTTTGAACATAACTATAAAAGTTTTATTATCTTTCCTTTTCCTCTCACTCCCTTGCTCTTTTCATCTTCTTTCCTTCCTTTCCTCCTTGTTTCCTTCCTTCCTTCCCAGTTCTGTTTATATTTTGAGATAAGGTCATACTGTGTAACCAGAGCTGGCCTTGAACTCACCATACAGTCCAGCATGTCTTGGAGTTTAGTATCTTCTTGCTTTAGCATTCACCCACTCATAGCTATTCCTATTCTTATTACCATTATTTGCTTCTAAAATTCATAACAGAAACAAATGTTGAATTTTATCCAGAAGATAGTAAAAATAAATATTTAGTGGGCTTTTTTTTAAAAAGGAGAATAATCTAAGTCCACAGATATCTACATGTAAGGGAAGGCCTGCTCCCGGGTTAAAACAATTTGAACTCAGTCATCGCCTTCAGAAAAGCTCAAGTGTGAATGCCAAAGCTCAGGGACACAGTGTCTTGATGTACATTTGCTCTTTCCAGTTCTCCTACGCTGCTGTTACTTTTTTTTCACAGCCATGCTATTCAGTAGCCTTCAGTATAGCAAATGCCAAGAGTGATAAGGCTCTTTGTAATTCAGCTATCTAACGGCTATCTGCAACCATTCCTGATACTGTAAGAGACCCAAGTAAATCTTCCTAAGTATTCCCAAAGGATTCTCTGCAATTATCATCCATTGGCCTCCTCCACATAATCAGTGGCCAGAGAATGAAAAGATTTTTGGGTGGCAAGTAAGCATGTAAGATGTAATGAGTGAAGGAGTGAACTTTTAGCAACCCTCGACTGCTGACAATGGCTTTTTCCCAGCCCAGGAAATGTTGACAGGACTAAGTTATACGGGTGCTGATGCATACCCAGAGAACAGCTACCTCTCTTCCCATCTATGGCTCTTTATGGGGAAAAGTGGTACCTATGTCTTTTTTCTTGTTTTGAACATTATAGGAGGCATCACAAGCGTATCTAAGTAACAAACACAACCTGATATAACTGATGTCTCAGACCCGTGGACTTTACCAAGGTATTTACCATGCTTCGCTGGGCAAGATTCATAAAGGTGCAGAATACATGTTATTTATTTATATATGTCATTTACAGTTTTTTTCAAATATTTAATTTGAGGCAGACATGGGTAGAAAAGAAATCTGAGAATTAAGAAAGACAATTGCCCTAGTTCAGTAATGCATGCCTAGGTGATCTGTATGGGCTACAAAGGTTTTATTGTTTCATTAGCATAAAAAACAGAACTATCCACCAAAGGAAAAAATGATACTGGAACGTGATGATGTATAGCTGAGCAAGTCAGCCAAGAACACTGTTATTTTTGGAAATGCTGAGAAGCCAGAGGTTCTAATGGCTCTCACAGGGATTAAACAAACACAGCTAGTATTTTTCTCCATGAAAGACTAAATGAAAGATGGTACCTGACTAATTCAGTGTCAAAACTAAGTATTTATTCATACCCCATTGCCTATATTTTTCTACTGTGGCATCAAATAACCATGATTCATTCAAAAACATTTATTTTTCTTGTGCATTTTAAGTTACATAAGTAATAAATGTTTGTTGTAAAACTCATAAACAAATATGAGTGAAATAAATCTCTCCCTGTCCCAATTTGACCTCTCATGGGAGCAGGCTTTACAAATTTCATATTCATCCCCACCTTTTAGATTTCTAAGTATGCACATCCACATAGATGTGTTTTGTCACAGTAGTTAAAGGAGGATAATTTTATATGTATTTTTGTTAATGTCTTAATTTCATGTAAGATAACTGTTTTCTGTCTCATGTCTAGCAGAAGCTAATGACATTCTTGCATTCCTCATCTGAACACAGTAGTGTTCATATCCCATCCACCTAATGTCTAGGATGTAGGTTATTTTCCACCCAACAGTGATTAGCCAGGAGGTTGTTTTCCTCGGAGGGTGCTGTATGTATGTCTGTTCTTTCAAATAGTTGAGACTGCTTTGTGTGAGTCACATACATTGTGTAACAAGTAACCTTCACATTTCTGCAGGGAATGCTGAGAATTCCCCTGTGCCACTGAATCTAATGCACTCAAAATCAAAATCGTCTAAGAAGAAAGACATTGTGCAAGAATGTTTTCTCAGCAGAAAATCTAACATATCAAAACAGAATAGCTACAAGGCAATTATTCAAAGCATAAAGATCTTGCTCTCATTAAGTGTTTGATTTGTTAAGTGCTTTTCCAGCACTTAAATCCTGATTTTTATATCAACAGTTATTTGATATGGTTGAGGACACCTGCCAGCATGAGGTAGAAGCTTGAACAGCAGCAACTGTGATGGTTGATGTGTGTCTTCATCTCCCCCAATACTGAAGACAATAAAATATGATATTTCAACTTATTTTTTAAGTCTTCAAAGTTCAGGTGAGTCAGCATCTAACACATTCTCTGCTGGCATTATTCCAGGAACACCTCTCTCCATAACTAATGCCCCCCTCCTTTTTTTAACTTTGGAGACTAATTTCATGTTCATAATTATCATGGTCACAGTGGAACTGTAAATGAATTACCTAAAAAACGCACCTTGGTCTCCTATCTTTAATATGAGCTATCTCCCTTGCTGCCCTTGAGGCTTAAGATAAATGGGACCTCTTTAGCACTCACATTGACTCATCACAAGGGGCAAGGGGGTTGATAATAAGCTATCTAGAACTTCAATCACTGGATATTAAACATAATGGATAACTTCTCCCACCTACTTCACCCATTTTACCAACAGACTGTTAAAAGCCATTATACCCACTGGGCTTGATGGTGCAGACCTGAAATCCCATCAACCCAGGGAGCTGATGATGGAAGGTGGAAGTCACTCTGAACTCACTCTGTCTCCAGTTAAAATGAACACACACACACACACACACACACACACACACACACACACACACACACACACACACACACCTTGGGAGTAGTAGAGTGACTGGCTAGCATGTACTAAGCTCTACTCTAGGTTCAATTTCCAGTAAAGCACACACACACAAACACATAAGCATGCACACACACACACATAGACAGACACAGAAAGTCAGAGAGATACAGAGATATATTCGGCATTCTTTTAGGCTCTCAGAAAGTTGGACAATTAGAAGTTCTTTGCGTGATGTAATCCTTTCCTTTGGCAAGCACCAACCCGCACTCGCATCAGTGTCTTCTCCCTGTTCCTCTGACTTTGTTTCTGTTTTCTTGGCTTGTGCTCATTAGTACAGGGCTTTCAAAGACATCGCTGCTTGCATCCAACTTTCGGCAGAACTGAGTCTACACAACAGAATTTCCACCAGAAGGAGCAAATGGATATTCTGCACACTGCCCGTTACCTCGTTCACAGCTACTGTCTACCGGGTGCCAACTACCCACTTCACAGCTTTCTCCAGTTCTTATACATCGCGGACGACTTAGCCCCATTGTGTGGCTAACACTATTGAATGCATGTTTTTATTCCACAAGAAAGAAAACTTGAGAAACACTGGTTGTTACAGTTTTCCCTCTATAGCAGGTCGGCCAAGGGCTCCGAGGACCCGCCAGCGGCTTATTTTAATGCTTAAGCTTTAGGTGAGCAAACTCGGAGCTAGCTCATCTAACTTAACCACACTACCCTAGCTCAGGACCCGCCACCTGCCTAGTTCTTTACCTTTCTGCTCCTGTTCATGACCTTCCATTTTTCTGTCCTGCTGGCAGATCTCTGTGTTTGCCTTTTCCTCCCAGAGTCTCTCTGGATCCTGATCCCGGAAGTTCCACCTTCCCCTTTCTGCCCAGGTATTGGCCATCAGATCTCCACTAAAGCCAATCAGATACAATTCTAGATTGCCATAGGCAAGCAGGGAAGTAACAAATATTTACAAAATATGAGACCAGCGATGGGACATAGCTCTCTGCCAGAACAGAATTAACAGTTGAATATACAGAGACACATCTTTACACAGTGTATTCCGATATCCCTGAATTGAAACATTCTCTCCAGGAGGGAGAGGAGGCTCACAAAATTTAGGATGTAAACTAAAAATCACAAGTCTGGGAGTGTGGAAATTTGGAAGATTCTCCAAGGCTCCTCCTCTGATTTACAGATAGAGTAAAGAACTGCTGGGAGGGGAGAATCCAAACAGCCAAGCTCCAGAGAAGAGATGTGGGAGATCCGTTGAGCTGCCTGTAAGTCCTGCAAAGAGCTCCAGGATAGCAGCTTCTGTGAGCCATTATCTATGTTGGGGTTGGCTTGTTGGTGATGCAGCTGAGTTTTCAGTCACCACAGATTCTGTAAGCATCCTTCACTCATACTCTTGTAAAAACCCCAATAAAAAACTCACTGGTTTGCTAACTTGGTCTTTGATGCAATCATTTCTTGTGTCTGCCAAGGCTCCTTTTCTGGGGTGAATGGTCAAGTGCATACGTGCTACTAAAACTACTTCCTTGGGGGAGATGTAAAGCAGTGTCTGCCCCTCCACCCAAGATTCCAACAGCAAACTGAGGCACTATTTCACCAAAGTTCATTCTGAGGGGGGCAGGCAATGCATTTATTGAAGTCTTTTATAGAGCCTGGAAGAAGGCTTGTGTACAGGGATGTGTGTACAGGGGTGTGGACACTCTTCCTCCAGTTGTCTGTATCTGGAAAGCCTTGCCCAACATGAATGAGGACTTCCTGTAACCACATAAATGGAGCCCTCTTTCTAACCTTTCCCTTACCCTATGTGTTCTAGGCCCTCCCCTAGGCCACATGCAGCATAGGCAGGCAGCAGGGAGAAGCTGGGTATTGAGAAAAGCTTGTGCCCCACTCTGAACCTCTATAGGTGTGTAATCTGCCGACAAGATCTTCTGGGATGGTGTTTTGCAAGGGGGAACCACAGATGAACTCAAGATTCCTAAAAATTGGAACACTTTGTTTCTTCTTCTGGAATGAAATATTGTGCCAGGGTCTTTCAACATCAGGATGAAGTATGGTTTGTATTTTAGATAAACCTTGATGATATGCTTAGAAAGCACTTTTTAATTTAATATATATTTATTTTTAAGGAACAGCAAGTTAGGAGCTCATACAAAAGCCAACAGATGCAGGTCATCAAGTTGTCAGTGAGGCAGAAATAATATGAAAAATTGAGTCCTTTTAAGCAGAAGGTAGGAAGCTAGTAAAAGAGTCTTGTTGTGGTCAGGCAGGACATTTCCAAGTGGTGGTTTCAGGCACTGATCAGGAAGCAAAACAAAATGGGCAAACTCCCAGTCAGAAAGGTGTAAATTGTACAGGAATAGATGCGTGCTTATTTGGCTGGAGAAATTTCAGAACCATGGACAGCTCCTTGGATCCCTGCATTTAAAGTCTAAAGACCACAAGAGTTATGTGCTTTTAAGTATTTCTACTACAAAATTGAGTAATCATGTTAATAGAGGTTAAGCTTGGATCCCCGCTTTAAGTCAAATCTAAACTGCATTATATAAAAGGGTTTGGGCAATTGATCCATGTAGCTGGAGCCTAGATATTATTGTCTACAAAAAGAAATCTTATATTCAGGAAAGTACGTCTGAGGGTTTGCTTAGAGGTTAAAGTGATAAGAATGTCATTAATGTAGCGTGTCCGTGGAACACGCCGTCACTGCCTGAACCACACAGCAATTACTTTTCTGTTCCGTAATAAGATATCATAACCAAGTCAACTTATAGAAGAAGGAGTTTAGTTTGATTTGCAGTTCCAGGGGGTTATAGCCCATAATTACAGGAACAGCAGGGCAGCATGGGGAAAACATGGTGGCTGACACAGGACGCTGAAAGCTGAGAGCTCATATTTCAAGCAGGGAGCGCAAATTGGTGGTGGACTGAGAGCTAACCTCTTAAAGCTTCTTCCCCAGTGACATACTTTCTCCAGTAAGTACCTCCTAAACCTGCCCCAGATGAACCACCAACCAGAGACCAAGTACTCAGATGCCCAAGGCTATGGGGAACAGTTCTTATCTAAACTGTTATAGATCTCTAGGGCTGCTATGGTCCAAGCCCTCAGTTTTCAACAAGGTGATAATGAATTTAAAGTATTTATCTGTTGGCTTTTGTCAGTCAAGAGATAATTACTTTTTAAAGGAATTATTTAATTTAAATTAACCACTGGAAAACATATGACACAAGATTAATTTTAAGAAACTCACAGACTATATTAGAATATTCTTTCATTTTCTTGTTTACTGTCATGATAAAAATGATAATTTAACAAAATTCACATTTTTACAAGAACATTCTTTTCTAAGCCATATAATCAATACAATAATTTCTCAGGTTGTTTCTGAAAATTTAAAAATATTTAGGCATATAAATATGAATAAAATCATTGTCTGAAGCCAATAGCCACTCCCATGCTTTCTCTTTATGTTTATTTTTCTATCTACTGACATCAAGAGTCAGTGACTCATGTCTTATCATTTGTCTCCTAAAATGAGGATTCTAGTCTTTGAAGCTACAATATGATTATTAACAATAAACTCACAATCTAATAGCAGATTATAATACAAAAACAATGCTTTTAGGATCATATTTCAGAATGGAAGTCAACACATTGTAATGTACAGCAGTCTATGCACATTTCCCAATAACACTTGCTTCTTCAAGAAATAAGGTCTTCGAACAGGGCTGCTCTTTTATATTTGTTTTCTAGGGGTGTCCAGCTTGTTCTTGCCACTCTTCTATGTTGTATAGACTGGAAGGAGAATTCAAAGTCTTTATTATAGTCACATGACATTTTTAGAAATGATTCATCATACACGACACTGACTGTTTTGTCCTACTTTACACTGGGAGGTAGATAAGACCAGATATTCCCACTATTTTTCCTAAGTGTCACCAATTATGGCTTGTCCTTACCACTGGAAATCTATGGAGTGATATTTTAGCATTTGTTCAAGTACAATTTGAATTTACATTTTTATAACTAAGAGTCGTTAAAATAACAAAGCATGTAATTTCTGATTTTTTATTTAAAGATGTATCTTTATTTTCACCTGTACACATGTGTATGTATATGGTGTGTGTGTGTGTGTGTGTGTGTGTGTGTGTGTGTGTGTGTGTGCAGTTGGCCAAAGAAGCCAGGTCCTCTGGGGCTGCAGCTATAGGAGATTGTGGCCTACCCAATTTGATGTTAGGAAATGAACTCACGTCCTCTGGAAGAACAGCAAATGCTCTTAACTGCAGCGCCATCTCTCCAGCCCCACTAACTTCTGATTTGTACACATTGCCTGTATAGAAATTCACCTCTTAGTTTCTATAAATTAACTAGGTCACAGTCATCAAACTTCAGGACCACCTCCTATTTTTGTTAATAAAGAAGTTTTAATGTGACACAATCAGTTGTGCTCATTTACATAATATCTGTGGTGGTTTTATTGTCACATTAGCCAAGTATTGTTAACAGGATCCACATGTTCCATAAACCCCATGATGGAACTTGTCTGAACCAATGAGCCAAAACCTCTCTGAGTCTAACATTGTATTTTCATCTTTCTGCTAGAGGACCTAGCACTAAAAATGCTGGGTAGTATCTGAATTGTGTTCTTTCAATGTTTTAAGAAAAATTGGCATATAATGAATTATATATGCTTATTTTATGACATGATTAGTTTGACATATGCAAGAAAACAAAATGTTGAATATATTTTTCATCTAGAAAAGTTTTCTTAGATTCCTTGCTATTTTTATCTCCTTCCCAAGTAACTAGTATTTTTGACATGACAGTAAATTAGTGTGTACTTTCTAAGTTGTATATAAAAGGAATAATTCAGCACACACTCTTTTAATCCTTCTTAAACTAGCCTAAACTGGCCACATTCACACTGTTGCATGTTTATTTTTGTCTTACTGTTGTAAAAGATATATACAACTTGTTGGTGCAATTGTCTATTTACTGGTGGACAATGACATTTATCCATTTTTATGCTAATAAAATAAGTATACTAGTAATGTTTGTGTAAAAGTTATTGTATAAGCACAGGATTTCTTTTCTTTTTTCTAGTAGAATTCCACAAATAAGTGGTCTAGATCACATGGTAGAGATGTTTAACTTTAGGAGATAGAACAGAGCTTAAAATGTATTCTAAAGCTTCAAACTTAGAAATCTATGTTCTTAGGGCTGCATGTCATTAGGTACCATGATATAAAATTATGCTCACAGTCAATACCTCAAACTCTCTGGTATTAGTTTATATATATATCTCACATACACACATGTTAATACTTATTGTCAATTTCACACACAGGAGTCAAAGCTCTGGACAATGATTGTGAAGACGACTTTAGACTGGAGTAATTGAGGTGTGAAGATCCACCCTTACCTGGGCAGTACCATTCCATGGCCTGGATTCCAAACAGAATAAAAGAGAGAATGCCCGCTGAGCATCACTGTTTGTTTTTCTCTGCTTCATACTGTGACTACAATGTGACCAACTTCCTCTTGCTCCTATGCCTTCCTAGCAAAAACAAAAACAACAACAACAAAAACATAAAAAAAAAACACTACATTCAGAGTGTAAAGTGAAGGAAACTGTCCCTTTCTTGTGTGTGTATGTGTGTATGTGGTGTGGTGGGAGAATATAAACACGTATGTTAGGGTCAGAGGTCAGCATTGGGTGTTGCTCTTCAAGAATTATACACCTTGATATTTTCGGGGCAGAGTCCCTGGGATTTGAGGATCACTGACTGGGCTAAGCTGATGGGCCAATGAGCTCGTGGGATCCAATTGTGTCCGCCTCCCTGGTCTTAAGGTTACAAGAGGGCATCACTACATCTGGCCCTTTAAGTGGGTGCTGAGAACTGAACATGGGTGGGTCTTTGTTCTTGCATAGCGAGAAGTTTGCTGCTTGAGCTATCCCCCTCCCCTGGTTAAATTGCTTTAGTCTGACATTTGCCATATTAACGAGACAACTAACACACTGCATATATTGAAGCCATTTACAAGTGATACCTTAAAATTAATTAATTTTAAGATACCTAGTAACTGGATGTATATCTCAAAGTTTCCCATCCTTCTTAGGAGCTTATTCACCCAAGGAAGCACATGCCTGCATCTTGTTTTCCTAAAACTCAAGCCACTGGTCTAGGAGCTCCACAGTACTGAAAACCCTTCATTTGAGGACCAGCCAGTTTTCTTCTCTAGTAGTGCAGCCAGATCTTAAAGCTCACTGCAGCTTTGTGTATTAGAAGCTACTGGTGGGTGAAATCCCTTTCTGCTTGTCCTTCCTTTCTTTAGACAGAAAACAAAACGGAGGTGTCTGAGCAAGCTGAACAGAGCCCAGATAAGCGTAAGAAAAGCCTGTCTTATCATCGTTATTGAAGACTGACTGTGAAGTAACTGGTGTGGACCACCCTACCCATTTCTAGTCTGCAGCCCAAAGTCTTCCACTGGGAAGAGTCATCTCAGATTTTCAAGTCTATCTGGCATCTACTCTGGCGTGTGGGGCTGAACCTAAGACTGTCAGCATTTTACAGCGTGGACACCATCTACACAGAGAGGCATTGGCAAAGCTTCACCCATATGTCTGGGAATTTGAGGCCCTTTGGAACTGGGAATTCATGAAAGAGTTTTGAAATATTTATTCCATGATTCTTTAGCATAGAAAGACAATACCAGGTTTGTCTTCCAGTGAAGAAGAGCCTAAGTAAGACGGTTAGTTGTAGAAGGGATACCCTTGTACAATCAGTATACCTTTTCAGAACGCAAAGAAGGTTTTCAGAAACATCGTTACAATTACAAATACACTACAGAGAATTTTCTTATACCTATTTCTTATCCCATTTGCATTTCTCCAATGTTAAAACTGCATGATTCTGGGAAGCAGTGGTACAGTGATGGACATTAAGAAATGACATTACCATGATATGTTCAATTCAGCTGCAGGGTTTACTGGAATTGTTCCTATTTCGCCATCAGTCTTTCTTTTGGTCCAGGGTCTAAGCAGCATCCCACCTTGCTGTTAGTCACATGGTCCTGCTCTCTCACCATCTTTGATAATTGTTCTCTCTCTTTTAAGGCTAGCAGGAAAGTTTTTGAAATGTGCGGATCTGTTACTTTGTGCAGCCCCTTTTGATTTGGATCTGCCTGATGTTTCTATCAGAGTTAGAGTGAGGAAAAGCATTTTAAGGGGTGAATTGCGCTCCTCTTGCTGAGCCCTTATAATGCAATTCTAACCCTCAACCTGATAGTTTGGGGAGGTTGAATACTGTGTTGAGTGAATTTGGATGAGGTGGAAATCTGTGAATGCAGTCAGTACCCTTCCAAGAAGACGCTCTGGAGCTGGCTTCCTACCTCCTCACATGTCACCATGTGAGGACGAGACAGAGAGCTGGCTGTGTGCAGGCTAAGCAAGAACCACAACCTCACCAGCCACCAGATCAGCTGGTTCTTGACCTTGACATCCCAGGATACAGAACTGGGAAAAGGAAATGCCTGCATTTTAATCCTCCCAGTCTATGGTAATGTGTTACGACAGGAATGCCAAGGAAATGGCAGTATGCCCTTTCAGTGCATCATATCAAGGACAATTGCTTGCCACTTGCAAACCAACATCAGGTCTGTGAGGCTCTTCCTCAGGAAGGTGATAGCCACAGGGCGCCTTCACTTTTGTTGCTACTTCCTTTCAATAGCATGTTATAGGAAAGTATTTGTGACCATGCAAATGCTCCATTTAGCATAAGTTTTTGCATTAATCTTTGCACCTCATCAAAGCTTCTTGGTGTCAACCATTGTCACAAGGATGTCTACCTAACGGTAACATCTTATTTCTATTTCTTCTACATTTCCCATATCCCTGTTTCTGTGAGGAAGGATAAATTCATAAAATATTTCTTAGCTGTCTGTGTTATGAGAGAAGTGGGTCAGGAGAGCAGCCTCCTTTCTCTTCTCTGAGGGGTTGGTGCTGGGCGGGAGATGTCCAGCTGGCTGCAGCTGTGAAGGAGGGGGCCATGTCCTGTTCCTGTAGACCCTAGCTGCCACTCTATTCTAGCTCCTGGTGTTTCCTTTTGGGGGAATGTCTCACCCCTAATTAGCTACTTACTTTCTCTTCGGGCCTCAGCTCCTGCCCATCCTTAGTTCCTTCACAACATGAGCCTTTCTCCCAAGCCTGCCTTTACTGCCCCAAACAGCTGTGTTTCTTTCCAAGCCTCACATGATGCGAGTGAAGATCACAGTATTTTCTCTACATTTCTGAGCTAATATACAACATCTAGGATACAGGATCTTCTCGAGAGGGGTCTGACAGAGGGAAATGAGTATAAAATGGAGTATTTGTCACAAACTCCATCATGTTTATAATTTAAAGGTGTCTGGTACACCATGGTTCATATATTAACATTTATTATTTTGAGAGAGTTTGCAGATGTGTAAATCTTGACAAGTGTATATCGTTTCATTATCCATAGCAATTTGCAATATATAAAATTTTCATCACTCTAAAACATCCTCTGTACCCTTTTTAGTTACCTACCCCAACTCTTGCGGTTATTGCCTTCTTTCTGTGCCTTTAGTTTTGCCCTTTGCAGAATGTGATATGAATGACATTAGAAAATACGTAGCCTTTAGAATTGGACTCCTTTCACTTACCATGATGCTACAGTTGACATTCTTCCACACTGCCTTTGTTGTTAACACCTTCGTCCACTTTGTCACTGGCTAGTTTGTCTATCAGTCAATGGGCAGTGGATTGTTTCCACTTTTGAGGATCATAAATAAAGTCATAAGTAGCATTTATTCTATGTCTCTGTCTGTCTCTGTCTGTCTCTGTCTGTCTGTCTGTCTGTCTGTCTGTGTCTCCAAAAGTAACAAAGGGAGAAGGAGTCAGACAGAGAAAGCACAGAGAGAAAGAAATACACAGAGAGAATGTTTTCTTTTCTTTTTTAAAATATCACTGTCAGCTTTTTTATTGAAGTGACATACTATCAAATTAGAAAATAGAATTGCAAACTGACATTTTTCAAAACGGCTTCAACCCTGAATACAATAGCTTCAATAATGTAAATGGAAAGACTTAGGATGAGTAGAAGAGACCACCTCATGCCCTGAGACGCCATACCGTATTGTTGTAAAATTGATCCATCATTTAAAATGTTTTATTTATTCACTCACTTTACATTCCAATCAAGCTCCCTCCCACCCTCCTCTCCTCTTGGTCCCCCCTTCCCTCCCTGCCTCTTCCTCTTGAATTCTCCCTCCCCAACCATTCAGAAAAGGGGAACCCCCCCCACCTATTCATCCCAGCATGTCAAGTCACATTAGGACTGAGCACATCCCCTACCAACGTGGCCTGGCAAGGCAGCCCTGCCAGGGGGAAGTGATCAAAAAGCATGCAAGAAAAATCCTTGTCAGAGACAGCCCGCCCTCTCCTTACTAAGGGACCCACATATAGACCAAGCTGTCCATCGGGTACATATGTGTAGGGGGCCTAGATCCAGTCCGTACATGCTCCTTGGTTGGTGTTTCAGTCTCCACAAGCCCCTCTGGGCCTAGACTGGTTGGCTCTGTTGGTTTTGAGGAGCTTCTGTTCTCTCCAGGCCCTTCTACCCTTCCTACCACTCGTTTACAAGGTTCTCAGAGCTCCACCCAATGTTTGGCTGTGAGCCTCGGCATGTTTGAGTCCACTACTGGCTGGAGCCTCTCAGAGGACAGCTGTGCTAGGCTCCCATTTGCAAGTATAGCTGAGTGTCATTCGTAGTGTCAGGGGTTGGCTCTCCCCCATGGTCTTAGGTTGGCCGGGCATTGGTTGGACATTCCCTCTATCTCGGCTCTATCTTTATCCCTGCGTGTATTGTAGGAAGGGTAAATTCTGGGTTTAAGCTTTTGTGGGTGGGTTGGTGTTCCCCTCACTCTACTGTCTAGTTAGAGAACGGCCTTGTCAGCCTCCATATCTGGCTGCTAGTGGGGGTTTCAGCTGGAGTCACCCCAATTTCTCCCCACATCAGATCCCCACCCTCATTTCCCTCAGCACTCCCTCTCCTATCCTGTTTCTTTTCTTCAAGCACTTCCTCTGTCTATTCTATTTCCCCTTCTCCATAAGATTCATCCATCCTCACTTGGTTATTGAACATATCCCTAGGTATGGAATTGCCAGTTTGAATGGCAGCTTTAGAAGTTATCCAACAATGTTCCTGAGGAGGAAGACATTTTTTGTTCTAACCGGCAGTTTAGAGGGTTGTTCATCCCCATACTTTAGGATCAATCACTTTGATGACATTAAATTTCTTTTCATGTGACTCCTTGCCATCTGGATGCTTCTCTGCTGAGGAGTTCATCAACAATTCTTCCCATTTTTTTATTGGACGGCTTCCCTCTACAAGCTGTATTAATATTCTGGATGGAATATGGGTCAAGTCCAATTTATTATTTTCCCTGTTGTGGCTGGCACTAACATGTGTTTGCTTTGCTTGAGTCACTTTTTTTTCAAGCCCCCCTCCCTATCAGAGTTCTCTTTATGCCAGTCTGTTTTCAGCAGAAAGCGTGAGCTGGCTTTCCTTCCCAGGGCTGTACCTTGAACACACCACTTAGTCTTCACTTCAACTGGGAACAAGCCACTTCTGGTAAAAAGCCAAGATAATAGCCAGATGAACATGAAGCTGACCAAGCTGCCACTATGTTGTTAGCAGTAGCAGGTAGAAGACACAAAGGGAGCTAAGGGGCTGTAGCCAGACAGCTGGCTAGACAGAGTGCTTCTGTGGGATCCTCACCAGCAGGAAAGCATTAGATGCATGAGTAGAGAGAATTCAGAGAGGGGGCGCTTTACTACTAACACCAACAGACCCCAGAACAGGAAGGGGGACATTTGGGGAGCAGATACAAAAATGATCAATGTTCAATACATGTAAGGGTGTGCCCAGCTACTGAGAAAAAAAAAAAGAGAAAGAAAGAGAAAGAAAAAAGGTCAGGTGTGTTCATTCAGACGTGGTGTTATTACTACTCCTTATGTAAAGTGATTTTCTTCGAAAGTGCTGTTTGGCCTCAGTCTCTCTATGATCTTGGTTATTAAAAAGTGAGAGAAGAGAAAGCATACACAGAGCCCAAGGACTGTCTGTCAGGAGGTCTTTCCCATGTGCTGGGCCCCATGTCTGCAACATTGCATGACCTGTTTGTTTGGAGTGCACACTCCTGCAGAGAATGGAGCCTGTAAGGAGGTCCTGAGCTGACACCTGCACTATAGGACCAATAGCAAAGGATCCTGTAAATTGGCCATTGGAGTGA
Source organism: Acomys percivali (assembly GCA_907169655.1). Taxonomy (NCBI): domain Eukaryota; kingdom Metazoa; phylum Chordata; class Mammalia; order Rodentia; family Muridae; genus Acomys; species Acomys percivali. Next base: position 6,489,583 of record OU015742.1, on the reverse strand, counting down.
CATCTTCACCATCCCGGGCTTCTCTGTCTAATCATGGAACAATCCAGAGAGAAACAGAGCTCTCAATGCTGTGAAGGAGGAACTCTGCAGGGCTTCTCACCAGCCTGCCTTGCAGTGTATTCTCAAAGAGAATTGCCCTTCTTTGGCAGCCCTCGAGTGTGTTATTATAGAGCTCCTGACTCTGGCAACAGTTGCAGTTCCCAGGACGGGCCCTCTCACCACAGCCCTCTGTCACAACCTGCCGCTAGGGTCATTTTTCACTACCCAACTTGCAAGCAAATTGTGCATCCTTGTTCAAGTAGGATGGAATAAGAACTTATCAGATAGGACTTACCAGCTGGAACCAGAAAAAAAAATATGTCCATCTGGCCTGGGCAATGTGCCCTCCTGGAAAATTACTGAACAGTGCCAACTTTTGTAAAAATACATTCCTTAAAATGCCAGCAGAAGGCAGAGACTTATGGAGAAATGAAGAAATTATGCAGCCTGTGCAAAGCCCCATCTATCACCAGCCTTGGGTAATGGGAATAAATGCCCACCCAGCCTCAGCGCCAAGAACATTAATAATTAGTTCATGGGAGCTGCCACTCAGGAATGTTCTGGCTGTGGCTCAGATTCCAGGCACAAGAGAACATGATTCAAATGCATGGAGCCCACAGAGCAAGGAGGCGTTTTGTCGAGTGTGGGTGGGCAGTCAGAACCCTCCCTCCTTCTACAGGAAGGCAGTGAGAAGTGACTTGGGGTCTGGAGAGCTTGCTGAGTTAAGCCTTTCTTTTGTTCTCCTGAGGAGTAAAGACAGCCTCTCAATGATCACTGTAGGCCTTCCTTGCCTCTGCCCCAGGCCACTACCTGCCATGGTTTCTGGAAAGCCCCTTACGTGGTCACCCAGGTTTCTCCGCATGCCCCATCTTACCCTGTGATACAGGCTGAAGCGTGTCCCCTGAAAAATGTATGTGTTCTATCTCCAATGTTTCAGACCATAACTCAGTTTGGGAATAGATTCTGTAAGGAAGTAAGTGGGTTAAAATGATGGTAACACTTCACTTACCAGGAAACTGGGACAGAGGGGAGGACATCCTATTGGGACTCTAGATGAGAGAATCGTGGGAGAATAGCAAAGTAGAAGGATCCAGAGGGTCCTAGAAACCTACAAGTAGAACATTATGATAGGCAGATTTGGGCCCAGGGGCCCCGCTCAAACTAAGGCACCAGCCAAGGACAATACAGGCCGTAAAATTTAAACCCCTACCCAGATCTAGCCAATGGTCAGAACAGTCTCCACACTTGAGTGGAGAGTGGGATATGACTTTCTCACGTACTCTGGTGCCTCACATTTGACCATGTCTCCTGGAGGGGGAGACCTGGTGGCACTCAGAGGAAGAACAGCAGGTTACCTAGAAGAGACTTGATACCCTATGAGCATATACAGGGGGAGGTAATCCCCCTCAGGAACAGTCATAGGGGAGGGGAATAAGGGGAAACTGGGAGGGAGGGGAGAATGGGAGGATACAAGGGATGGGATAACCATAGTGATGTAACAAGAATAAATTAATAAAAAAAATTTTAAAAAATGATGGTAACATAAATGGTGACTAATTTGTATCTTTTTAGGAAAAAGATACTGGACAGACAGAGGGCAAAAGCTATGGGAGGACAGAAGGCACTTGCTGCCTCAGCTCAGAAGAGAAGCCTCAGAGAAAAACAGTCCACTCAATACCATCTTCTTGGAATTCCAGCTTGCAGAACTGTTATAAATCAATTTTTGTTGTTTAAGCTCCCCCGCCCACATTGTGGGCCTTTATTACAGTGTCCTAACAGACCAAGACACACTGACACCCTGAAAAATCTCTCTACTCACTCCTCAGGCACTGGACTGCCCTGCAGATGTCTCTGTAATGAACTGCTGACCCCAGGAATGCGGTTATTATAATAATCTGATCCGTGGCCACTGTGTTCTGTCCTGGTCTGTGTAGTTTTGAATCCACCTCTCTGGACTTTGTTTTCGTATGTAGTGCTAAGGTCTGCATTTAGGGTTGTGAATATGTTAAGCCAGTGAGCTATACACTCAACCTCTTTCCATCCATCATCCTCCCTGACTTTGTTGTTTGCTGCTGATTTTTTTTTTTTTAAATTTTGACTTTTAATTGAGAGTGTTTCACCAAGATACCAGGCTGACCTAAAACTCAAGATTCTCCATGTCCCTGGAACCTGACCTCCCATGTTTGTCCCCACTTTCTGATCCCCTGCTTTTCCCCTTAACAACACTTCATCAAGTCAAATGTAGCTCCCTTTCTCCACAAGGCCTTTCTTATTTTCCAAGCCGATGGTCCATGATTACCAAACTTATGGAGGACTGGAGTTTGTATTGCTTGCTTTGTCTGTTGCTAGCTAGCTCCTTACCCATATCTGTTATATCACTAAGAGAAAAACAAAGAGAATGGGTAGGGGAAGAATGCATGATGCCCTGCCCAGGAATGTTACATTTTAAGAGTTGACATGGGGTAATAACCTTAGCCAGGCTTCTGTGGTCAATGGCACACAGCGTCTTTCTGCGTGCCCCTTTACTTCCCTGTCCCTGGCCATTCTCCATGGGAGACATTTCTACCTCCATTGTGGGATTTCTGTGTGGATTAGCGAGGGTCACATGTGCAAATCATGCCATTGCCTTAACTAGAAAAACAAAGTAACTGATAAGACTCAGAAGCCACAGGGTGACACTGCCATCTTTGCAGGAAGATCTCTCGACCCAAGGAGCCCACAAAATGTCTGACATCACATTTGGGTGAAAAATAATGCTTCCATCTATCTCTTAATTATAAGAACTAAGAAGCAATGTGGCAAGAGAAGATTCTCAGGCACTCAGGCTCTCATGTCTGATAAGGAAGCACTACCTCTTACATAACCGCTTCACTGTGTATGGTCAAAGGAGTGGCCACATTACAGACTGAATTAGTGGTTAGACTAGTACCTGGCTGGCTGGCATAGCACAAGGTTGAGGACACAACACATATGGAGGTGGGGTCAGTTCAACAGAAACACGACACGTGCTTGCTGTTGGTGTACCTAGGGTGCACTTCTCACCTTCAGATACTCTCACCCCCACGTGGCAGGTGGACAGACAGGTGGACAGCTGCAAGCCAGAGAGCAAGCAGTTGCAGAAACAATTGTTCCTTGTTATTATTGGAGTCTGTATCTGCAAAATCACCTATTTGCTAAAATACAGTTGTAAACCACAAAGCAGTGTTTATGGCCTTCACAGTCATTTGCAGAGAGATATATACACAGCCGAAAAAGCCTTAGCCACACAACATTAACTTTCCAAGCGCAGTGACATCAAGATAGATGTTCTTTCTTCCTGTCTCCAGTTGCGTGCTTCTCAGGCGTCCTTCTCATGGCTTGTGCCATTTGCCACTTTCTTTGCTTTTTGTTGTCAATTCACTGTTTGAAACATTCTTTGCACAGAGCTGAAGTGTTTTCTAATATTACCAGCCCTAGTAGTGAAAAGGCTGTGTATGTCTTATGGAGAAAACACAGATGTAAGGGAAACTCCACTTATGCCTGAGTTATATAATGCAACTGACTAAAGTTCAACGTAAATGACTCAATAATGTGTATCAAATAAGCTGTTTGAAATACACACACACACACACACACACACACACACACACACACACACGACATGCTGGTGAAGATGTATGATTGGAAAGGCTGTTAGGAACATAACTTTGAGTTTGACTTATCAGGAATAGTTCAGTGTCACCTGATTCATCTTTCTCAGTGACTTTATTCAGTATCGCTACAGCAGACAGAATCTGGTATAAAATATACTTCAAGTTTAGAAGTAGTGAGACTAGAGAGATGCAGGCAAGGGAGGGTCTTAAATAGCAGGGCTGGTCATTGCCTTGCCAAGGGAGGGTCCCTAGTCATTGAAAGGACCTTTACACTCTGTTTTTTGCCTTTACACTCTGATGGTCACGAGAAGAATAGGTTTAAGGTGAGCTTTGGCAATGGGGAAGATGCACTAAAACAACTGCAGAGATCTAAACTGCACCAGCCACTGGATGTGCCTTATAGATACACATCTGCTTGTGGAAATAAGACTCAGTATGGCCCAGCCTGAGAAGATGGACAGCTCACCGAGAAGAGATGGGATAAGCCATCCACAGCTGCGCTGCAGGTGCTCTGCAGGTGTGCTGCAGGTGCGCTGCAGGTGTGCTGCAGGTGCGCTGCAGGTGTGCTGCAGCAGCAATCAGCTGATAAAGAGTGCCCTGGGTTATATGAACAGGAACACTGCCAGTGTGAATTGAAGAGAATGATGAGGAAGGAAGGAAGAAAGGGAGGGAGGGAAGGAGAGAGGGAGACAAGCAAGGCTACCAAGAGTTCTTAACTGTGACATGCTGTAAACATGGCCTACTTTCAGAAGAAAGGGGAAGGATGCCAGCAGTGACTAACATTTAATAGTGCCCCCATCTTGGTTCTTATAAGATAGATAGGTTCTAACTAGAGCCTTGGGGTGGAGCCAGGAGGATGGGAGATCCTCTGGAGCTATGAGTGTGATACTGCCACTGCAGTAGGTCTGGGAGACAGGACACAGAGCCAGAGAAGGTCACACTTAAGACTGGAGATTCATGATCTAATTGAACTTGTGGTTTGAACTTGCTTGGGATTTGTTATATATTGCTTCCTTCTGATAGCTGCTTTGGTTATGGGGGTGTTTATGCAAACCTGTCCCACCACTGTGTTTCAGAATCCGGTCACTCATTTGGCTTTCTGAGCCCACAGCTGAAGAGCTCAAACTCTTTGGCACTGCCTCGTCCATATCTGGTTTAGACAATGGTTAGCTGAGACTTGAGCCCTTCAGAGTTGATGCTGGAACGAGTTACAGTCTTGGCGGAGACTGAGATAGAGTAAACATATTTTGCATGTGAGAACAACATAGACTCCAGGGCAACAGATGTGAAATGCTACATACACTGCCATGTTTCTCAAAAATTCTTATGCTGAGGTTCTAATCCCCAGTGAGACAGTATCTGGTTCCTGGACCTCTGAGAAATAATTGGATTTAGTGAATGCAAGAGGCTGGGTGGTCAGTGCCTCTTCCTTATGTGCTTGTAGGAAGAGACACCACAGAGCTTGCCTCACTTCGTCCTTACCCTTTAAGGTAGCCATGTGTAATCCAGGAAGACCCCCCTTCCTCTCCCTCCCCCCACATACTCGCTCATCTGAAATTAAAGCTGATGCTTTGATCTTGGATTTCTAGTCCCTGTGACTGTGAGGCAGTACTATTTTCATTTGTGTCATCCAGCCTGTGGCATTTTGCATGGCATCTGTGCAGACTAAGAGTGTGCTAGCTCTGACGTTCTGAATGGCAACTTTGGAGGCAAAGCAAAGAGACAGTGTACGAGCTTGCGTGCATGCATGCGTGTGTGGGTGTGTGTACGGGTAACAGTCAACCTAGGTGTTGCATACATGGTTATATTTTCATTAGAAAACTTCTTAGAAGAAGAAGTTGCTTTCTAAATCAAATGTCACCCTTCATCTGATTAAACACACATACATATGGAGCTCACATTCTGCACTATTCAGAATATAGTAGAGTCTCCTGCATTGGTGGGAAGGAGACTTGGGTCAAAGTTTCAGTTTTGCAGTCAACTAGCTAACTGTGTTTCAGCTTTCTGAATGGTTTAATGCAGATAATTGCATTGTGCTTGCCCCGCACAGATCACAGGGTCATTGTAGGAGATGAATAGGTCATGCATGTAAAGAGATGCTTAAAGCTTATAAAAATGCAAATCATGGTCCCAGTAGAAACAGAAATGGCCTCTGAATTGCTGGGAATCCACGCCTGAAATAATTTTTGGAAGGAGGAAATTCACTTAGGATTTCCTACATGTCACATTTCTCTTAATGGCTTAAGAGCATGAGGCAACCTAGGAAAAGTTACATGAGGAAAATAATCTCTATAGCATGGTGACAGTCATTTTGAGGGGGCTCCTGTTTCTCCTCACATCTAGGAACAAGCATTCCTGCATGTCCTGCCTCAATTAAAATTCTGTAAACAAAATCACCAACCACAATCGCTGCTACCACAGTAAGAGTAAACCCACAGACTGGAATCAAAGTGGCCAGAGAATCTATGGATGAGGCTGCAGGTATTCATGCTCCCATTAGAGCTTGCTATGACTGGGAACAGTTAGGAAAGTCCCCATAGCATAAAATCCAGTCTCCCTAGGAGAAGACAGAGATCCAATTAGGGGATGGATGGGAAGATAACAGTTAGAGTGATAACTAGAGTGGGCAGGTAGCACCAGAGATGTCAGTCAGTTCTCCGACAAGTGCTAACAATGTGTCAAGACTTCAGAGGAGGCAGAAAGGAGGAAGCTGAACTGATCATGGAAATTCCTCCTGAAAACAAGCTCCCAGTTGTCCTGGGCATTGATGGCAGATCATGAGTGTATAAGGGAAAAATATATGATTTTACTAGTGCAAACGGAGGTGCAGGAAGCCCTAAGCAAGCTTGCTGTTTGGGACTGTGCAGGCAGGGCAATGCCCAACTTGAATCAGTATATAGGTCCAGTCTGGAGTCATTGGCATGAGGGTCACACAAGCTAGGGGCACTACTTGCACCTCCTAAGGAACATGCCATTTCAAATGCATGAGTCAAAGAGATTTAAGTTTAAAAATTGAGGAGGATGAGACAATGACTCAGTTCATAATGTGTTGGCCGTACAAGCATAAGAATGGTGTTCAAAATTACTTCGGTGGCCATGCCTGTTGATAATTATTAATGACATGCACTAAAAATAAAGATGCCATGTACCCAATAGTCACTGGAACATTTCTATATATGCTAGTGGGTGCACAAGCTGATTTGGTTAGCTCAGATCTGTTCTTGCCCTTCATTTATAAGATTTAAAAATTGACTGGGGAAAGACTACAATATAATGACTCTTACTCTGGTGACAGGCAGAACTGTGTCACCCAAAGCTCTAAGGGGGAAAGGCTTCTCTGCAGGGCTCTGCATAGCACCTCACCCCGGGACAGACAGGGTAACAACAAACTGCAGAGGCAGTCACATGCCCACTTGCACCTTAGGAATGGGCTGTTGTGAATAATTTTGCAGGAAGGAAGGGTGAAGGGGCAGGAAGTTTTAAGGCCAAAGTCCAGAGAGGAGTGCTGTGCAATCCTGTCTTCTGGGTACAACATAATCCTTGGGGTCATAAACACATAGTTGCTGTGGCTGCCAGCTTAAGACCTGTACCCCAACACACACATGTAAGTAGGAGGGGGCGAGGAGTGGAAACAGGGTAATGGGGAATATAATTATAATACCTTGTAGACATGTACGATATTGTCAAAATTAAAGCAGATTTGGATGTGAGCTGAAAGACAGGAAGTTGATAGGCACTAAAGAAAGCAGGCAGAATTGGAAAATGGAGGCCAGCTTTTGCTGTTGAGATTCTCCTGTTTGGCCGTCTTTGTGTGGGGACTCTTTGCTCTTTGCTCTAGTTCAAGTGAGCCTGGGGAAACAGCCCTGCCCTTAGGCTTTTGCTGTGGACACAAAGCAACCCACCTGTCCCTTCCAGCCTTATTCTTGCACTGTCAGCCCTTACAGGCAGCAGTGAGAACCCTACCCAAGCAAAGCTCTCTCTGGGAGGGGCTGCAGAACTCAAGCTGCTGCGTCCTATGACTCCAGGGCTGCGTTTGTGGCTGGCTGCTCTGAGGGCAAGCTGGGATTCCTTTGCAGAGGCCTTTTTGCTTCCCCAGAGCATCAGACAGTGGATTCTGATGCTCACATCTTTCTTTTATCAAACACCTGCCTTTATTCTCCAAATGCTCTTGAGGAGGGGAAAATAACAAAATTTACCCCAAACCAGAGCCCTTGGCTACAGTTCAAATTAGGAGGTACTCAGGCAATGAGTGACATGTAGGTAAATGCAGGAGTGGAAAGCATTGGAATATTAACGAGATGATATAATGTGATGACATGATTCTAAATGAACAGTCCAGTGAGATTTGGTAAAGAAAGGGCATTCATTTCAACAAATGGTAAGAAAACAACTGAGTGTTCATTATAGAACAGGCTCTCATTCTGACCTTACACTTGACCCATAGACTAATTTGGAATTTATGATAGACGTAAGTGTAAAAACTAAACAATGGCATTTCTAGAAAGAAAAATGAGAGGTTATTTCTTATTTTGGAATTGCCGAAAGGATTTTGTAAAAGGTATTAAGCATAAAAAGTATTATAAGTTGAACTTCATCAAATGAAAAACTTTTTAACAGAGATAATACTTAAAGCATGAATAGGCAACCCTCAAAGTGTGGAAAAGATACAGGACTTACCATAGAATATTTACATATCCACAAAAATGGAAGTAATCCTGTAAAATGTGCTCCAAGGCTTAAGTGGGCACTTTAGAGAGGGATACTGGAATGGCCAATAAGCCTGTGAAAGGGGCTAACCTAGGAAATGGAAGCAAGAATCCCACTGGGTTAACTGAGAGCTGGAGACGTACACTGGTCATTGGCTGAGTGCTTAAGATAAACGAGGCCTCCAAGAGCACCTTCTCAGATGAACAGGAAATAAGAAGAGAGCTTATGGGAGTTTTAACAAAATCAGAGGTCAGGAAATGTTAAAAGACCCTGCAAAGAATAAAAATCAGTGAACAACAAAGACCTAGTGGCCTCAAATCTTTGATTAAGGAATCAAGAAAATTGAATTCTGGCCAGGATGCTGTGAGTACTGAACAATAAAACAACACACTATATCCTCAGGCAATCACGGAAAAATAATTAACTATGTTTAATTATTAAAAATGTGCCTTTACACTTAAATGTTGAACATCCTTAGCTATCATGGAAGTACAAACCAAAACTACTTTGAGATTCCATATAATACTGTCAGAATGGCTAAGATTAATAACACAAGTTGCATCTCATGATGGAATTGGAGGCCATCTGTGAGGGACAGTATGGAAACCCAGTGCAGTGCAAGTATGTAGAGCAAGGGGAATGCTCCTCCATTGCTGGTGAGAGTGAAAACTTGTACAACCACTATGGAAATCAGTATGGCAGTTCCTTAGAAAGTTTGGAATCAATCTACTTCAAGACCCAGCTATACCAATGTTGGACATATATCCAAGGGTCCTTCATATCACCACAAGGATACTTGCACAACTATAGTCATCATGGCTTTATTCATAACAGCAAGAAACTGGAAACAACCTAGATGTCCCTCAACTTTGAATGGATAAAGAAAAATGTGGTACACTTACACAATGGAGTATTGCTCAGCTGTTAAAAATGACATCATGAAATTTGCAGGCAAATGGATGGAACTTGAAACCAATCATCCTGAGTGAGGAAACCTAGACCCAGAAAGACAAATGGTATATATTCATTTATAAGTGGATATTAGCTGTTAAGACTATGGTAATCAAGCTACAGTCCCTAGACCCAAAGAGGTTATATAAAGAGGAGGGCTGTAGTAGGACACATGATCTCCCTGGGAATGAGAATGGGAGCAGATGGGGATGGAAGCAGGAGGGATCAGGTCGGGGGTGGTGGTGGTAGAAAAATGGATGGAGAAGGAGAATTTGTGGAGGGACAGCTGGAATTGGGGGCCATTTGTGAGGGACAGTGTAGAAACTTCCTGAATCTATGGAGGTGATCCTAGTGAGGAATTCTAGGGGTGGAGGACACAGAGTCTGAACTGGCCATCTTTTGTAGTAACACAATGGTTCTGATGGTGGAACTGGGTTGCATTCGCTTGTGTTGTTGTCCAAGAAGGTTCCATGGAGATTCCCTACACAACCTAGGCTTGTGTTAGGACAGAGGTTCTCCCTCCTAAAACTGACAACAGGGACCCATTGTTGACAGCCCCATATAGATCACTGAATGTAGAGAGGCTGAGCTAGTGCCTCAATGGAGCACTCACCCCTACATTGTAGTCTCTTTGCGCTGGAAGATATTCTGCAGGCTACAGAAAGAGAAACATAGACAACCACACAGCCACAAACCCCTCAATCTAGAATCTGTCTTGCCTGTGAGATATGCTCAGGGAGAACTTGTGGAAGTGGCCAACCAATGTCTGGTTTAACTTAAGGCCCATACAATGAGAGAGATCCTACGCCCTACATGGGCCAGGTATGCCCTACATGCCTGAATGGCAAGGAACTAAAGACTGGCTAGCCAAGAGGCCTAGGGTAGAACTAAAAATTACTGGAAAAAAATTAATGAAATGATTCTCAGTGATATTCTGCTATACCCATAGATTGGTGGCTTGTCCAGTTGTCATCAGAGAGGCTTCCTCCAGCAGCAGATGGTAGTGAGTGCAGAGACACAGGGCCAGACATTATATGGAGAGAGAGAGAGAGAGTCTAAATTTACATCCACATTGGGTCCCTTTTCTCAGAGAGGCTGCATGGGTCTGCATCACATCCTCTGCATATATGCTATGGCTATTAGCTTGATGTTTTTGTGGGGCTCCAAGCAGTGGGAATGGGTGTGTATCTAGCTCTTTTGCCTGCTCTTGGGATCCTTTTCTTCCAATGGGGTTGCCTTTTTCAGTCTCAATATTAGGGCTTTTATCTTGTCTTACGCTTGACTGTTGTCTCTTGGAGGCCTGCTCTTTGCTGAAGGGAAATGGTGGAAGGGGTGTGGATTTGGGGAAGAGGGAAAATAGGGAAGAGCTTGTAGGAATGGAGGGAGGGGAAACTGCTCGGGATATATTGAATAAGAAAAGAATCTGTTTTAAACGTGTGTTTTTAAAGTAATATTTTCCTGGTACAGTACAAAATTTGAAAGGAGTATCAGGGTGAAACAGTGGTAATGGGACTGGGTAGGAGCCCCATACTTCTCTCCTCTCCTCCTCTCTGTTACTGGCCCTTAGGCTCCTAGGGAGCAGGAAACACATTGAAATCCTTGGATGGAAGGGACTGTTGAGTTGTGTTTGCCACCCTGACATGCACTCATGTACTGTGTAATCACAGTGATGCTGTTACAGCCTCAACCCTCTTGAAACCCCTCATTTCTCAGCTGGTGACTGGCCTAAAAACAGCAGTTAGGATGCCCCAGCTGGTTGTCATAGTTACTTTTCTATTGCTGTGTAAAGGTACCATGACCAAGGACATTTATAAAAGAAAATGTTCAATTCAGGGCCCACAGATCCAGAGGGATAGAGTCTGTGATCATCATGGTCACGAGCATGGCGGCAGACAGGCAGGCACAACCCTGGAGCAGTAGCTAAGAGCTGACATCTCCTACCACATGAGTCAGGGAAAGAGTGAGGCGGTGATGGCATAGGCTTTTAGAATCCCAGAACCTACTCTCAGTACCATACCTGGTCCAAGGAGGCCACACCTCCTAATTGTTCCCAAACAGTTCCATCAACTAGGTACCAAGCATTTCAATTGAAGAGCCTACAGAGGCCATTGTCATTCAAACCACCACCCTGGCCCTCTTCATTACTTCATTGCTAGCATACCTCCTTTCATGGTTCACAGGGGACCCAAAGCCCAGTGTTGATGCTTCTGCTTCCCAAATCCAGCGTGAACATCACAACCTGTTCTTGGCTCCTGGCACACAGTATTGAATCAACACTATCAAATTTACTCCAGCTCTTTCCTTTCTTCCCTCCCTCCCTCCCTTACTTTCTTCTTTCAATTTCTTTCCTTTTCCCTAGCGTTTTCATGGATTTGTTTTTATTTCCTTTCCACCTACTGCCCACTATTCCCACATACACCATTCTCTCCACTTCAGATAAAAAAAAGGTATTTACAACCACAAGTCTTTTTTATCTCCCTGGGAATCGATTGCTCTGTAATTTTCTAAGAGTCTAATAATGGGCAGAGATTTCAGGGGAAAAGACTACCAGCAAGAACATGACTGAATGCACACCTAGTGCCTGTGCCTGCTGCCTGCTTTAGAAGATGCAGCCCAGCACTTCCACAAATAACATGGTGAATTGCTAAGGAACACCTTGCTTGCACCATCTCAAGGAGAGTTTCAAGTGTTAATTAATGAGTGATTAGTTCAGCCTCATAAGTTGTCACTCTGATAAAATGGAAATTGGAGCAAGAACTACAGCTAGTGTGTGCTATTGCTATTTTAGCAGACCTCTTTCATCCAATAATGAGGAAGCATAAAATGTAGTTTAATTGACATAATTTGATGGTAGAATATTGCTCACCTGGTATAAGCCATTCATCCCTGTTTATCCATCCCAGGTTACATGAAAAATGGCTCTTCAGTGAGACCTATAGAGGATGTTTGATTTTTCGTTCTTGTACTCTAAGCTACCTTTACAAAGAAAAGTAACAGGTTTACTGATGTGCACACTGTGGCCTGAGCTGATCCACACTGCCCTAGTCAAGCTGGGTGACTTGGGTGATATGTACATCTTGAAAGTACTTTAAAAGCTAGCTCTGCAGTAAAACCATTTGCTTCGTCTCTCACATAGATCCCTTTCATGTCTAGGAATTGTGGTGAATAAATATTTTAAACAAATTACAATTGAATTATAGGTATTGATTCAAAATAAAGAATGAGATTGGAATATCTCCATGCAAAATCAAATGGGCCTACAGAAGCTGTAGACAATTTTTAAATATTATTAATTTCTCTATGCAGTCATTCTCATTTTACTTATTGCCTTAGAGTTAAGGGTCTCAAAACTGCCTTCATAGACTCTCAGTGAACTTCCTCATTCTGTCATCCAGCCCCGACCGGCTCCTGCCTCGTTCACCTGTGGATGCGTTTCCATTGTCATCTTAGTCAACACAAAACCCTACTCAAGCTTCTCTTTAGTTACCTTCTAGTCTCTAGGTTAACTATGCGTGATCCTTTTGGAATTGCTTCTCAGGAAAAAATTTGATAATTCAGTTTAAGACCTATTTTCTTGTTTTGAAGAACACAAGGGTTTAGATAACTATTCTATCTGTCCCTTGAGGACTTATGTTATTCATTCTTTTATACTGTGTATCTTCCAAGTCAGGAGGAATTTATAGCGTTCTGGACCCCAACTTAAAAGGAGGACAAAATAACAAAAATGAAAATTAAAATCAATTAATAAAGAAATGACTGTGTTGGTTAGATGGCTCAATGGGTAAAGCTACATGCTATCAAACCTGATGACTTACATTCAATCCGCAGGACCCACAAGATGGAGGGAGAGGGGAGAGAACTGACTCCTGCAGGTTGTACACACACACACACACACACACACACACACACACACACACACTTCTTGCTCTCTTGCACACAAATATATATTTTTAATAGGAAATGTTCCAGGCTCTTCTGCTTGCCCTACTGAACGGGCTCTTTATGTAACTGTGGACAACTTTCCTAGTCTTTCAAAACCTCACTTTACTTATCTGTAAATTGAAGATAATTATACCTCCCAGGGTCGCTATTAAAATCAAATAGGGATAATTGATGTGAAATGCTTTGAAAAATAAGAGTTCTATGCTAAGCCAAGATTAGCAGTGCAGCAGAGTATGACAAAGCCTAAGGGCTGGCCTTTCCCCTTTATAGCTACCCCCTATAAAACTTTTTTTCAGCTCCCACTTGTATCTCTAATTAGGTCAGTGACCATTAGTGATTCAGTTCCCAGTGTCTCAAACCAAAGCCTGTACCTTCCTGCAGAAACTGAACTCCATTTGGTATATAACGTGGCTAATTGTGTCACTATCTTTTCCACCCACTCCTGACTTGGATGACAATGTCCCAGCACTGAGAGCTTCATGTTGGTTTACAGCTAGCTTCCATTATAAAACAACTGAGTTAGAAGCTGAGAAGGTTGGATTGGTTTCTTTGGATGACTACAGGACTGCCTCATGCCTCTGTCCACACTGGGAGACCAACAACAATAATAACAGAAGGAAGAAGGGGGGAGAGGGAGGGGGAGGAGCAGGACAATTGGCTGGAGATCAGACATTTGCAAGTTCTTGTCCCCTTCTGGATTTGGGAAATGGTACATGCAGTCTACATGTGGAATGCTTCCCTCCCCTCCTTTGTAGACTCCACATTGCTTGCTTTGTCTTCCTACAACCTGGTGGGAATCACGTGGGAGGCTATTTTGGAGGCTGAGTGGGTTTTGAGCCACAGACGGTGGGAGGCACACACACATGACATCTGTCTCTTTTCTCTGCTTCCTCACAAAACTGTAGTACTTCTGACAGATTTCTCCCAGGGATGGAAGCAAATTGGAGTGCTTTCTAAACTGCCAAGTGTGGCCTGAATTCAGCGACACAAGTGGGTAACAGATTACCGTGAGGGGGGACAAGAGAGTTGACAGCTCTGGGAATCTACGAGAAGTGGGGACTTCCTTTTATTTAGAACTTCAGACAGAATGCCTATCCAACAAGCTCTGTGTGAAATGTTTCCCATTTGAAAGTCTTAAAGCACCACATGGAAAAAGAAAGCAGAGAAATACTCTTTAGGAAAAGGTTTAGAAAGGGCTAACTCAATCTTTGGCATCAAAGCAACTTGATCAGTATCTACCTTAAAGAACCCAAAGCAGAGGACTCTGAAGCATCCAGGGTGGTTTTCTTTGAGTTCTAGTCAGATCACTGAGAGAAAGGAGATTTTTCTTTTTAACAAGGTGGTAAGAGATGGGACCGGTTCTGGGATGGCCAGACTGAAATACAAATAAGATGCATCGAAACTTCCTTAATTAAAGTAGAGACTAACAAGTTGATGTTACTAAGGACACAACTAATGGCTGAGTTGCAAAGAAAAGGGATTTTCGTTGGCTCAAATTTCTGGTGTAAGGTCAAAGGACTGCATCAGGTGATGAAGTCTTTGTTAGCAGAGTATCAAAGTGATACCGTGGACCACATGGCAGAAGGAGGGAGTGAGAAAGTGAGTGAGAGAGAGAGAGAGAGAGAGAGAGAGAGAGAGAGAGAGGTGTGTGTGTGTGTATGTGTGTGTGTGTGTGTGTGTGTGTGTGTGTGTGATGTAAACATGTACCCATGTGCACATGTGTGTAAATTGTCTCTGATTTTTTCCTAAGCCTGCAGGATTTAGTCACTGGAGCTCCAATCTGATAGATGACACTATCTAATCCTGATCTTTCACCACAGCTTAAAATTTCACTTTCTTAATAAACCACAGTGGGGATTATTTCATCATAGAAACCCTCAGAGGACACTAATCCAGTATTTGTATGTGTTTAAAGCAATGGTTCTCAACCTTCCTAACGCTGTGACCCTTTAATACAATTCCCCATTTTGTTGTGACCCCCAGCCATAAAATTATTTTTGTTGCTACTTCATAACTGTAATTTTGCTTTTTTTGTGTGAATCACAATGTAATATCTGTGTTTTCTGATGGTTTTAGGTGACCCCCCCCAAAGGGGTTGCAATCCACAGGTTGAGAACCACGGGTATAGAGGCGGGAAGTCAAGCCCAGGTGTTACTCCTCAGAATGGTCATCCACCGTTTCCTCTCTTCCTGGGACTTGGACTCATTGCTATGGCTCGCCTGGGATCTACTCTTTCTTGACTTGCTGGGATAACCCTTTCTCTGTCCCCTCAGCATATAATACAAATAAGCATCATTATATCCAGCTTCTTATGTGGGTCTGGGGATCAAATCAGAGTGCTCATGCTTGTATGGCAGCTGGGTTTCTCTGTGGAGCCCTGAGCATCCTGGACTCACTTTGTAGACCAGGCTGGCCTTGAACTCACAGCCATCCACCTGCTTCTGTTTCCTGAGTGCTGGGATCACAGGAGTGCACCTGCACGCCTTACGCTTTTCTCTTAATGAAAATTTTAGGTACTTTTAAATGCAGAACTATGCAGATGCAAAGAAAGAAATTACAATAAAAATAGCAACAGTGGAAGACAACTTCCTGGAAAACAGATTTTAAAACAAAACAAAATTTATTATTTTTGTTTTCATTTGTAGGAAAGGGGTTATAAAAATATTTTTGCATTCTGGAGACACAAGAAGCAAACAGCCCTGTTGAAAAGCACTACTATCCACACTCAAGATGGTTCACTTAACCTGGCTCAAGATCCTCTCAGTCACTGCTGGTAGTGTTTCAGGGAAGGTGACAGCTGTGGACTCTAAAATGCTGGAACCAAGTTGTTCCTGGCTCTGTGTCTTTCCTCTCTTAATCCCTCCCTGTAGGTGTAGTGTCTTGATAAGACAGTAGTCAGTGACAGAGGGAAGGACTCCACAGAAGAATGGAAGGAATCCAAAGCAGTGGGTACATTACTAGGCTTTAAAAAGGACACCTAGACCAAGACAGTGAGGCAATAGCATCAGCTCAACGAGGAAACACCAACACTTTCTAGGGAGGATTTCTACTGGGTTAGCTCTGTGGTGCTCATGGGCCTCCTCTTGAGACCCAGTCTTGCCCTTTCTCACAGAGCTGCACCCATTCCGGCTGACTGATCTCTGCACAAGAGTGCAGCCCTGAAAGCTACACACTGCTCCACTCCAACTCCAAGAAGAACTGAAGCCCACACCGAGGACTTAATACCCCAGAATATTCCAAAGGGACTAAAAATAGAGACCACAACTCTCAGTGCTGATCTTCAGCGGACATTGTCCTAACAGGGAGCAGGAACAAACTGAGCCAAGGGTCCCTGTTGTCCCAGGACAGAACTGTGCTGAACCTGACAAGATTCTGATGATTGTCTAAACAAAATCCAAAAAAACTACTCCAAACGTCATAACGCAGAGAGTGTGCGTTTGCACATCTGAATATAGCCTCTGTTCTTTTTGGGCTGTTAAGCAAATAACCATCATTGTTGTCTGCAGTGTGAGTTCACTCATCGTCTGTTTTTAGCTATTAAGAAGTTTTTTATTTCTTTCTGATGTGATATTTATAGAAAATGACTTTAGAGGTTTATATTTACTTTGTGTAAAATTTAAAGGTTGATGGCTGTGAATTAGCCCATAAATGATAACAAGGCTATGAAATTGAAACCTGAGACTATCTAGAGATGTTAATTTCACAAACTCATTCATTAGATTTTTATTGAGTGTCAACTTATTTGTGGATTTTCTGAGGCAGCACCACCCAAGAGAAATATAATGTAAACCATCCAAATAATTATAAAGTTCCCAACAGCCACATTCAGTAAAGTTTAAAATAAAATTTATTGTGACTTATAGTAAGTATATAAAGAAATTAGACTATGTCCCCTGGAGGGGGAGACCTAGTGGCACTCAGAGGAAGGACAGCAGGTCACCGAGAAGAGACTTGATACCCTATGAGCATATACAGGGGGAGGTAATCCCTCTCAGGAACAGTCATAGGGGAGGGGAATAAGGGGAAAATGGGAGGGAGGGGAGAATGGGAGGATACAAGGGATGGGATAACCATAGAGATGTAACAAGAATAAATTAATAAAATATATTTAAAAAGAAATTAATGAGAGTTTTGTTATTAAAAGTCACTAAAATCCAGTTTGCTTGAATTATGGAGGTCATTTCCATTTGGATTAGCTGCACTTTAAGTTCTCAGAAAATAGTTGTCTTTACTTTTTTAGAGACATAAACATACAGTATTATCATCACTTAAGGCAGTAAAAAGGAATGTGTGTATAAGAATATGGCACTCAGAGGAAGGACAGCAGGTTACCTAGAAGAGACTTGATACCCTATGAGCATATACAGGGGGAGGTAATCCCCGTCAGGAACAGTCATAGGGGAGGAGAATAAGGGGAAAATGGGAGGGAGGGAAGAATGGGAGGATACAAGGGATGGGATAACCATAGAGATGTAACAAGAATAAATTAATTAAAATAAATAAATAAATAAAAAGAATATGGACTAAACTTTGGTCTGTGGAGAATATGGCAGCTTCTATGCAGGAGGGGGGCCTTGGGATAGACCTTGAAGATGAGTGATGAGAGGGGGCATGGAAAGGAGATCTGGCCAGGAAGACTAACTAGGGCAATGTTATAATTTGGGACTGAAATGTCTTTTACAAGCTCATGTTTGAAGACTTACTCTCCAGCTGATGATGCTGAATGATACTAATGATGCTGATGATGCAGGATGATGCTGATGATGCTGGATGATGTTGATGATGCTTATGATGCTGGATGATGCTGATGTGGCTGCTGCTGATATTTCGAAGCTGTGAGACCATTAAGAGATGAGGCTTAGTTGTTGCAAGTAGGCCTTTGGAGGTTGTAAGCTGTCCCCATGTCACAGCTTCCTTCCCTCTGCTTTTTGGTATAAACAACCTCCATCTATGCTCCCACCACCATGAGCTATGTAAGATGTCTTCCCAGACTTTCCTTCCCTTCAGGTTTTTTTCTGTCAGGTACTTTGATTGCAGCAGTAAAAAAAAAAAAAAAAAAACAAACAAACAAAAAAAAACTAACACAAGCAAAACAAGCGTGACTATGCTGGAACCCAATGCACAGAAGAGAGAGAGAGACTCTCTGTCTTATTGTGACTTGATCACTTCTTTGTATTTAACCATCTCCTAGGGAAACTTCACATATGAAATATGTAGGAAAAATGCTAGAATGGGATACATTTTGAGGGTTCTTAGTTTTGTATGGGAAATAATTAAAAAGGAGGTCTCGGGGAAAACTCAAGAATAGTATTATTGACAATTGAGAGAGAAAACGGTGGGCATGAAAACCAGAGTTCTTAGGAGGAAGGCGATGGGAGAAAGCAGAGCTTTCTGAGTTAGAGTCAATAAAACAGGAAGGCTCAGCAGAGCAGCTGCATGAGGGAGGATGTCCCCCCCCCCCAAGAAATAGTGAGTAGGAATGCCCTGAGGACAGGGGTAAGCAGGCTTACGGTTTGGGCCAGTGTGCAGAAAAAGGAGATCTTAAGAGAAAAAGCCACACTTTCCAAGGTTTAATTCAGAATTCAGAAACCAGCCAATCCCACAGTGGGACCAGAGGCATCTACATCATGGGACAGGCTCTGTGGACTGCTTAAGAACATATTTCATTAGGGGACAGCTGTTCTTCTTGGCATGTTTTCAAGGGTATCATACATTTTCCACCTATGGCCTCAGACAGGTCTTTCCTACATTGTAAAACAGGAATTTTCTTCTTGCAGCAAGAGGTTTCCTGGTCTGGGCAAGGGCAGCTCATGCTGTCAACATTAAAATGGTATTGTCAACTTCTGACCAAGCCATTTGAAAATTGACCACCACCATGCTATTTGTGTCAGAGGTTGTCACTGGGTTGGTGATCGAGTGTTTCACATAAGGACTCCAAGCTTGGGTATTCTTGCTGCCCACTTCCAGCCACACATCAACTCCCATGTAACAGAGGAAGCCAACAGATATCTCAAACAATGTTTAGAAAGCAACTTTGGTTCCATTTCTCCCTGTTGACTATTCTTATCAAAGCCAGTGATTTCTCTGCTGTTCCCTCATACTTGGTGCAGTATATAAGCATAAGAGCATAAGTATATGTGTGGAAATTCACCAAGAAATTCTCCAGTGGCACCCAGTGGTTGTGCCCCATTCTAGCACCATCTTCCTAGTGACAGTATTTGATCTCTGATGTCTCCACATCCTTGCACTACAAAATTTCCGCCCATTTCAGGTGCCATTCACAAACAGTAGATTGGAGCCCATACTGTGACCAGCTGGCTGTAAACTGGATGTTTTCCTAATTCCCCCAATTCCCTTCCTTGAGTTGGAATTATTTCTAGCCTGGCTAACAAAACTTAGAGAAAACTTTATTCATGTTTACTCAGTTATCAATAAAATTTATAGTAAAGGATATTAATGAGAGGCCTGATAGGGGGACAGATATATAAGTCAAGGTATGTGGGAGGGACATACCACTCTACGACAACCCCTGCCCCTTCCACTGCCCAGCTGCTTCTCAAACCCAGTTTTCTGTGGTGGGAGGCAGTTAATAAAAGCTTTATTATGACTGATTAAATTAAATCATTGGCCATTGGTGGTCAGCGTGCCTGTCATCACAGTCCCTTGAGGACGATAAGGCTGGGAGTCTTAATTCTCTAATTAGGTCTTAGTCTTTCTAGTGACCAGCCTGATTGTGAAGTTACCTAAGGGTCATTAAGCATCACTTGGCTCATTAGCAAATAAGGGCACTCATTATTCTGGTGTATCCAAAGAAGCTCTGTGCTGGAAAAACAGTAAACTAAGACACACACACACACACACACACACACACACACACACACACACACACCCCTCTAAGATTATATATGTGTGTATATAAAAGATTGTATATATGTATATAAAATTAGGGGCATATAATATTATATTAATTATATTGTATTGTGTGATATTGCATGTATTACAGATGCACACATATGTTTCTCATAGATGGTATGATAGCTCTTGAGTCTCTGCCTCGGGAAAGGAACATCTCTCATCCTTAGTTCCTTTATTGTTTTTTTTGGCCACTTGCCCTTAGCCTAGATAATAGCTTAGTTTTGCATTTGGTTTTTTAACTTCTTAGAAGATTTTAAAATGGCGTATGTTAACTGTTTTATACTAGTCAGGAACTCATTAGGTGTTCAAACCCTAGATGAGTTGCTTCTATGTCCTGACTGAATAAGGGTTGATACATCCATTACCCTGTTCCTTTTTCTGTTTTCCTTGCCAGTTTTAGTTGACTTAAGACCATGAGGTTGGATAAACAGGACTCTGTATTACCTTACGGCAACTTGGCTACGGTGTTAGAAAGTATGTACAGTCAACCGAGCTGTGCTCTGCTCCAGTTCCTTCAGCCTCAGCACGTTAGAACAGCGGACAACCTACTCTGAACCACACGCATCTCAATCTCCTCCCTGAGGACTTTCTCTAAAACTGCAGAAAACTGTTCTACCCAAGCACAAAGCAAAACCAAAAAGTGCTAAGAGACACTTAAAGAATGTGTATCAGCCACGATACACAGAATCCAAATATAAATACGCCAGCTCCCTTGCTCCTTAGATGGGGTAACCCTGGGGTGTGCACCCAACATTGTTTCCATAGTTGTGTATTGGGAAAAACTTCTGGATCAACAGTGTGGCCTGACTGGCACATCTCTCCCATTTCCCAGAGTGTTTCTTGAGAATCATTTTCTGTGTCTCCATCTACTCCCTCTCCTCAGGGCTCAGGGAATGCTGTGAAGGAGGAGGCAGCAGGAGGGAAGACCCAGAGAGGATGCAGGCCACCAAGCAACCAAAGCTTCTAGGCAGCACAGCTGGCATGCTTATACGAACTCACAGAGATTGTGGCAACACACACAAGGCCTGCACAGGCCTGCACGGTTCTGCACCATCTGGGGCCCTGGAGCTGAAAGGAGGAGTAGACAGAAGCCCCATCTCCAACCCAGAAGCATCTTCCAACTGATAACCATTTGCAAATGAAAAATTAATTTTCCTTAGTTTGAGCAGGACCCCTTGACCCAAATCGGCCTATCATAAAGTTCTACTTGTAGGTTTCTAGGACCCACTGGATCCTTCTACATTGCTATTCTCCCATGGTTCTCTCATCTAGAGTCCCAGTAGGATGTCCTCCCCTGTGTCCCAGTTTCCTGGTAAGGGAAGGCTTTCGTGGGACATGCCCATTGGGCTAGTATGCAGATATAAGTGAGTATATACCATTTGAGTCTTTCTGCTTCTGGGTTAACTCACTCATTATGATCATTTCTAGCTCAATCCATTTGTCCACAAGTTTCAGGAATTCCTTGTTTTTAATAGCTGAGCAGTAGTCCATAGTGTATAGTTACCACAGTTTCTTTATCCATTCTTCTACTGAGGGACATTTAGGCTGTTTCCATGATCTGGCTATTATGAATAAGGCTGCTATGAACATGGTTGAGCAAATTTTCTTGTTGTGTGCTGGTGCATCTTCTGGGTATATTCCAAGGAGTGGAATAGCTGGGTCTTGAGGAAGCCCTATGCCCAGTTTTCTGAGATAGCACCAGATAGATTTCCAAAGTGGTTGTACTAGTTTGCATTCCCACCAGCAATGAAGGAGTGTTCCTCTTTCCCCACATCCTCTCCAGCATGTGGTGTCCTTTGAGTTTTTGATCTTAGCCATTCTGATGGGTGTAAGATGGAATCTCAGAGTTGTTTTGATTTGCATTTCCCTGATGACTAAAGAGGTTGAGCATTTCTTTAAGTGTTTCTCAGCCATTTGATATTCTTCTGTTGAGAATTCTCTGTCTAGCCAAGGACAATACAGGCGGTAAAATTTAAACCCCTACCCTGATCTAGCCCATGGACAGGACAGTCTCCTCACTTGAGTGGAGAGAGGGATTTGACTTTCTCATGTACTCTGGTGCCTCACATTTGACTATGTCCCCCGGCGGGGGAGACCTGGTGGCACTCAGAGGAAGGACAGCAGGTCACCGAGAAGAGACTTGATACCTATGAGCATATACAGAGGGAGGTAATCCCTCTGAGGAACAGTCATAGGGGAGAGGAATAAGGGGAAAATGGGAGGGAGGGGAGAATGAGAGGATACAAGGGATGGGATAACCATAGAGATGTAACAAGAATAAATTAATTTTTAAAAAAAAGAAAAGAAAAATTAATTTTCTTCAAGGGATTCTCACTGTGGAGAGTCTCACTCTTAAGGGTAAGCCCCATGCCCAGCAGTGGATGGTAAACAGAAAATGAACTCCATAGCACCTTTGGAGGTTCTCTGTTTCATAATGTGTGTCAGGACATTTTTCTTTTCTACCTTTCAAGACATTTGCATATATATTATGGCTTTCGGTTTTGTTTTTATGGGGTTCCTGTGTGTGTGAATGTGTGTTTCTCTGGGTCTGTGTGTATTTCTTCTGTTTTTTCTTGGATTTTTTTCTTATTTCCTTGTTTTGTAATATTCCAATCTCTTTGTTTTTTATTTATCTTGTTAATTTAGTTTTATTATTACTTACTATTAAATAGACATCTGTTTGCTTTCTAAAGAGACAAAAATGATGTGAATCCTGATATGAGGGGAGGTGAGAAAAAACTGATAGTGTTAAAGAAGGAGAAACTATAACCCAAATGTATTGTATAAAAATGTATTTTCAATTGAAGAAAAGAAAAAGACAATTGCCCTCTAAATACACTATGGTCAATGGAGCATCTCAAGATCAGATTCTGGATGAACCTAAGAGAGTACGCTACCCAGAAATCCCCGGGGTTGTGTATTTTAGGCTATATCATGATTTAAACAAGTCGAAAACCCACAGGACGTTGGTTGTAATAGTGACTCACCAATTACAATCCAAGGCAAATGAAGTGACATTTTAAAATTCCTTACTACACTCTGAAGTTGTGAAAACATGTTGCTAAAACATCTGTTTTGTTTATTTACTTCGGTCTAACAACCAGTCAGTTAAGTCAGAAACATGTTTGCTGTATAAATCGACTACTCGGGGACGTCAAACTGTCCACATTCCCCTGACTTAATTGAGGGCCGCAGAGACACATCTGCCAGATCAGCCACCTCCACAATTAACTGAAACAATCATATTGCTGCACTCCCCAGGCTGTTGTGAGGCTAAGTCCTAAATATTGTTGTGAGGCACGTGGCACACATGGAAGTGCCATGCAAATGTTAAACAACAGACTGCCACAGTCAACTTAAGACTACCCAGGAGAACAGACTGGGGAATGTTACTCTTCCAATTGCTGTTATTCTTCTCTTGTTTGTTACTGGTTAAAGAACCGGCTTCTTTCGTTCAGAAGGTTTTCTGGTCACGTGGTTTTAATCTAAACATTGCACAGTTCTCTGTCACTTGTTGAGGTTCTGAAAACAGAGACATAATAAACCAATAAAAGCCTAGAATAACTTCCAAGGGGAGATGGCCATGATTTCTATTATATTTTGGAACTCAACTGTCCCCTAAAGGCCCATGTGCTTTGTCTCCAGGGTGCTACTACAGAGAGATGATGAAGATGTTATGAGATGGGACCTAGTAGCAGGTCCCTGAGAGTTTGGCTTTTGAGGAGATGATGCGGCCCAGAGCTCTCACCATGTTCTCTCCTTCCCTGTATTGCGCAGTGAGCAGCTCTGGAACACTGTGTGATGCTGCATTGAATGCTTCCTCATCATAGACTCAGTGAAGCAGGTCCTGCCACCAACTGGAAAGAAACCCTGCAAGAAAAGTGGACGTTTTCCCTCTAAGTAAACATCCTCAGGGTTAGTAGCGATGAAGGAGAACCAACACAGCAATCCTTTCCACCTTGCACTCATTTCCCTGCCGTGTGATTTTGCAGTCATGCTCCTTTTCCACCACAGAGAACCTGCCCCTTGACTGTTCACTCAACCACAGCCTTGCTGTGCCCAATAGGATGCTCATTAAATGATCTGAGCAAAGGATTGACGAGGGCAAGCATACTGCAGCTTCCTTAAGCTTCCTTCGCCATTCCCTTAAGCACCTGGGCTGCTTTGCTGGTGGATGACAAACGTGGACATGTGCCTATCACTCAGTAGCTCAACAGCAACCCATGTGTAGAGCGGTCCTAGCTGGGAGAAGAACCGCCCAGCTGAGCCCAACACAAACCCTCAGTTTCAGACTTATGAGATAATCATATTCTTATTATTTTAAGTGCCAATATTTTGAAGAGGCCAGCTAAATAGTACTATGATATTATTAAATAACTATACCTCTAACAAGGCCAAATCCACCCAGCATTGTAATTTCCTACTCCAAGAGAGTTTTCTCCTGGTTCAAGAATTGCAAGAGTGTTGGAGCATCATCTTCAGCCTTCTGGACCAGTGTATCTGACAGACATGTATGTGAGGCAGGAACTACTGAGGACTTGCTTACCTTGTCTTGGCAGAGCTTGGCCATTTATTCTGCCTGTATCCAAGCTTGCCCTTTTTAAGGCAGAATTCTGTCTGTGGAAGAAACAAGGATGTTTTGCCCAGTGGCTTGTTTGCCACATTTGAAGCCATCTCCATAAGGAGATTTTTTTGATGCTCATCATCTTCTTGAGGCAGGCTGAGTGTTGCCAGGAATTAACCTGTCTTGTTGTCAAAGAATCTTTAAAATATTAAAAGCATCTTTGAATGCCATATTCTGTAGGTCTCTGAGGCTTTGAAGACTTTATCTAACTATTTTACCTTATCTATCTATAGGATCATATCTATCTGTATGTATGTATATTCTTGTGTTAGGATGTATATTCTTGTGTTAAAAATCGACTGGTAGTTGACATGACCATGATTTAATTGACTAACAGCTTGTTCTGGCAGCAAATCATCTCTGTCATCCCCCCTCCCCCCATTTTGGAAGCTGCTAACCTGCACTTCCGGTTCACTTCATTACCTAACTTTCATTCCTTCTCAAGTCTCTGATGGGGTTGAAGACTAGATAGTTTAGTCTTACAATTAACCTTAGCTGTTTAGGGGTTACGATGTTTTTAGGTCTAGATATATGTTTTAAGTTGACAGAGATGAGATATTGATTCTCATTCAGAATTTTAGAAACATCAAGAGAGGAAAGATGTTTTCTACAAGGTTGCCAAATACAATTAGCCAAAGCCACCATGAATGTAACATTTATATAATCCCTGATTGTTTTGTGGCTTTTCTTGCTGTGTGTAATTTTTCATACATAATAATATAAATATATATGCCAATAAAATATTTAGAAGAAAAAAATTGCAAGAGCTTTTTAAGACATCTTTCTTCTCTGAACTCCATCTCTCTTATTGTCTTGCTAGGAGTAAATTCTCTCTGCCGTTAGCCAAATATGGAAGCAAACGTGTCAGTCCCATAACCCTTCACAGGGTTTCTGATCCTTCTTACCCTTCGAAATAGGAGTTCATTATGACAGTGCCTTCAGCACAAAACTTATTACTCAGTTTGAAGTAAGATTTCTCTGACATTCTCTAAGATGGCGTGGGAGCTGAACAGACACATGGTGGGTGGGAAGACATTGCTTGGCAGAGACATTTGAAATGTATTTATACAACGAGATTCATCTATAGTTTTCATGGCACTTGACACTTGAATCTGAACTTCAGTAGCTAATTTTCTCTCCAGTTGTTTTAATGATCTACTCAGGAACGTCTCTCCTTTCCATGGATGTACGAACTTGTCAAGCATACACAAAGCACACGGGTCCCAAGCTCCTCTCACAGTGCATCTCCAGGGCTGTGAAGCCTGCACATCTCCAGGCCTGTGATGCCTGCACATCTCCAGGCCTGTGAAGCCTGCGCATCTCCAGGCCTGTGATGCCTGCGCATCTCCAGGCCTGTGATGCCTGCGCATCTCCAGGGCTGTGATGCCTGCGCATCTCCAGGGCTGTGAAGCCTGTGCATCTCCAGGACTGTGAAGCCTGTGCATCTCCAGGCCTGTGATGCCTGTGGTACTCTCTTCCAGCTCCTTCTTTTCCTCCAAGCCTCTAAAATTACTCCCTGAATGTTTAGAATTAGTGAAGATTTTATGTTTAGAATTAGTGGAGATTTTATTAGTGAAGTCATACTTTTTCCGCTGCTTTGTAGAAAAATCCCATGAAGCCCTCTTCCAAATCATGCAACATTCCTTTCCAGCAAGCAGTAAATGCAGTAAGAATCCGAGCTCTACATTCAGTATTCCTTGGACAGTAGTGTGTGAATTGGGAAAAATATTATCTTCCTACTTTGTCTTGAAGCATAAGATATCTTTATGATCTTGAGATATCCAGAATTTCCAACCCTATCTTTTTCATTCAATTTACCAACGAGGGGGATTGCAGAATGCTTGTAAATATCAGGATTTTTTTTAAAGTGTTATATTTTATGCAAATGTCTAACTCCCAAAATAAGGGAGTAATTTACATACACAGTGTAATTTTTTTCTAACCACTAGGTATATTAGGATGAGCTGGGTTGCTTTTTTTTTAAAACAGTGTATACTAAAGCATAATTATATGGGCAGTGCATTCCTATTCCTCCTGTACAAGAGTTATGAGAACAACTTCAGCTATTTGGTTGTTCTTTGGTTTGTAAGTAAATTATGATGTTAAGGGACAAGGTACCTTAGGTGTCTCTAGCGTGGGTACCTGAAGGGAGTTGCAGAGATGGGTAACACCTTTCTGAGCTACCCCAGCATTTAAGGCATATGACATATTACTTGAATTGGAAAAGAAAATGCAGGCAACTCTTAAGCCACAGTGTTTGTTTATAAGCAAATATGGGGGCATGCAGACATACATAAGCTTATTTCTCATGGCACTGAACAGTCTGAAGATATTAGATGAGTAAGAACCGGAGGCTAATGCCATTCTTGAGTTTAGAGCAAACCAAAGATTACTCACAATAAAGACTCCAAACCCATCCCTGGCATTGTTATTGTGGACAAGAAACAACAGCTAGACAGGTCCTAGGTCCCAGGGGAAAACCTACCACTATCACTCAGCTAACTGAGAATAATACTAACCCCGCCTCCTAACAACCTATCCTGTAGCCACAGATTAGCTCTTCTCCCAACCGTCATCAGGCAATCTTCTTTCTGTAGTAGATGGTGGTTACTACAGAGACCCACCACAGTCGAGGTACAGAGACTAAGAGACGGCAGAATGCTCAGTCCTAAACAGAACATCTCTAACACATGCACCTTCCAAGGCTCAGGGAGCATCTGGATGAACGGACAAGAAGAGTGTAAGAGCCCAGTGGCAGTCTATGACTACAAGGAAACAGAGTTTTCTAGACACAGAGGGGCAGTTGCATATATGAACTCACTGCAGTTATGACATCATGCATAAGACCTATGCAAGCTACACAACATCCTGCCTTGGAGAGGGAAGGGGGGGCAGGAAGTTCCATCTCAGCTAAGGAGCTACTAGCTTGTGATAGCTGCTGGGAGAGGGGAGAGTGCGTTTCCTTTAAGGGTGTGGCTTCCTGTGGGTTGACCACCCTTCAACAAAGACCACACACCCAAGAATGTATGAACAGTGCGAACTGGACTTGATGGGAGAAAAAAAGAAGAGGGTAAGTTGGGTGGGTAGTGAAGGGTGTGGATCTGAGAGTCATTGAAGGAAAAGGGTAAGTGTGATCAGAACACTTTGTATAAAATTCTCAAAGAACTAATGAAAAAAACGATTTTAATAAAAGACTCCACAGACTGGAACACTCAACCCTTCCAAGCTAATTGGTAATGAATAACCTTATTTTTTTAATTTTTAATTTGCCTTCATTTAATTGCAAATGCTTAGTATTATGCATAGAGGAAACAAGAGACAGTGTGGCCTATAAATTATTCACTTCAGCTTCTAATTTTGATTCTAAAGCCAAATAATAAAATGGAAATAAGGGAAAACATTCCAAAATGAGTCATAAGTTCTATGAAGGTCTGAAAAATTATCTTCAATTCTTGGATCATATTAGAATATACACAAGCTAATGAATCATCTATTAGTGCACTTTGCCAAGTTCTAACAGATGGTGCCTCCATTGGAGAACACATTTACTCATCCCTGTGGAAACCAGTTCAGATGTAGAGTACCCGACATAAGCCAGAGCCTAGCCAGGCAGCTAGGTCCATACCTCTGTGCCTAGGGTCTTTTCATGAAGCCCCATCTACCTCTATACAGTAGAAAGGTAAGGGTAGACAGAAATAAGACAGATGACTACTGCAGGAACACCCTCAAATGACCCAGAGTTGTGAAATCAAAGCAATTGTACTGAGAGTCTGTCCCTTCCAAGGAAGGAAAAGTTGTGGCTGTGTACGTTGAATCCATTCGTGAGAAAGGGATAGATATTCTGAAAGTGGAGAGAAGGAAGGGAAATTAGGCCAAATATACACAGCATGGTGACAGACTGCATTGGTCCATGTGGACCTCATCACCATCTTTCTATCAGATGCTGTAGTCTCTGCATTCATCTCCATTGGTGTTTGTTTTGTGTTCATGGTTCTCACCTCAATGCCCTTCGAAGGCCTGCCCACTGGGCCCTCAAGGTGAAGGTCCAATGGGTCACACTCAGCAAAAGTACATGAGTGTGGCATAGAAAGGCTTCCCTCAGTGCTTCTTAATCTTTCTAATGCTGTGACCCTTTTATACCATTCTATGTGCTATGGGGACACTCCCCAACCATAACATTATTTTTGTTACTACTTCATAACTGTGACTTTGCTCCTGTTATGATCACAGTGTAAATATTTTTGGAGATAGAGGCTTTTCAATGAGGTTGTATTCTCAGGTTGAAAACTGCTGGCTCTTTCTCATGTTTGAACAACCTAGGAAACGCGGCTGTTTGGAAGATGATGCTGAGGCAGGGATCTTGACTAAAAGTGCACCTGGCTCAGCTCTATGGTCTCCTCTGATCTCACTTCTCTGCTCCTTTCCTGAGTTCCTCCTGAGAGCACTTTTTAAATAAGTTTCTAACAGATTCTTATTGGACACTAGCTCCTAGGAATCTGCTTTAATATTCTTAGCATGGACAGTGCTATCTTACATACAGCACCCAAAGATATTTGTTCTGAACATCCTAGGGATGTAGACACAGAGGCAGCACTCCAGCCTCGGTTTTATTAGGAAAAGTAAGGTACCAGGAGTAAAACTGAGCCTCAGGTTCCCAAGGACAGGAACACTCAGTGGCATTGTTACTTTCAGAGCTATGATTAGGGAGAGCAATGAACTGGTTGGCTTGGTAGAGATAATCACCTCCACTCAGGTCGAGGGAAACCGGTAGTTCTGTCACTGGAATGTTTCAGTCAGAGATAAACTGGAAGCTAATCCTGTGTCTGAGAGAAAGGTGTCACCATGTGCTTCGGGCATAGGATATTCACCCTGAAAACTGGAAAGCATAAGGTGAATTAACTCACGCAATGACACAGACACTTGTGCAGAGTGGGGATCTTCTCCTCCTTCCTTCTCTCCATGTTTTTTTTTTTTTTTTTTTTTTTGAGGCAGGGGCATGATATGTTGCCATAGCTGGCCTAGAGCTTGCTAGGGAAGGATAAGTCTATTTATTACTTTCCACTTGGTATAACATCCTTACATTCATCCCACTCTGACTTACACTCTCCAAGAATGTAAACGGACTTTACATGAGCAAACAGTTCTCTCTCTCTCTCTCTCTCTCTCTCTCTCTCTCTCTCTCTCTCTCTCTCTCTCTCTCTCTCTCTCTCTCACCATGTTGTCTAGCATGGCCCTGAACTTCTGCATTCACATGGTTTCCTTCATCTTCCCAAGTGGTTATGACTGCAAACATATGCAAGTCTAACAGACTTTGTCTGAATTCAGCAGGACTTCTCAGAACATGCATCCTACAAACATCTGAATGGATATTTCCAAACTTGGTGGTCATTCATACAGTTACTTCTTTCTAAGCATTTTTGTTTTCTTGGGTGGGATTGGCAACAGTGTGTGTGTGTGTGTGTGTGTGTGTGTGTGTGTGTGTGTGTGTGTAATTGTGGGAAGAAGGAAAGAAAAAAAAAAAAGAAATGAGGAAAGATGAAAAGACCAGAGGAGGGAGGCACTCAGTGTGAAAACAAGCTTGTGACACTTTTTGGCTTCTTTCCAGGGTGCGACACTGCCGCATCTGGGTTCTGACTCTGCCTCACCCACATACCTAAATTATGAAGATGTCTTACTCAGCTGGGAAATAAATCATCTTCTAGAATTTGTACAATTTGAGGAATAAGAACAATATTTTTGGCATAAAAGGGTTAAGGGAATCAATGAGTTGAAGACTGTGGTGAATCTCCATTTTGACTATCTTAGTTGTAACATGCATTACAAGAAAATTTATTTATGTATTTATTTACTCATGAATTCATTACCTTTGATTAGTCCATTGAATTTTATGCTGAACCAAATTGTCCAAACAATCCTTTTGATGACTAGTGATTGGCACATGCTTCACAATTTAGATCAAGTTAAAAGTGTATTCCTGGAAAATTGAAATAGTACCAGTTGGGTATGTAGTCCAAGTTGCCAATTGTTGATTTTCTGAACTTTTAATACATCATTCTAAGCCTCCCTGGTTTTTAAATTTTCTGCTTAGAAATCTGATAGGCCGTCTTTATATGGAACTTGGTATTTCTCTGTGAGGCCGTCAATAGCCTTTCTTGGTTATGTATCTATAAAGTTTTGAATAGTGACGATGTTAGTAGCTCTTCTCTTGGTCCGTTTGTTTGGTATTCTAATACCTCCTATACCAGGTGGATCTCTCTATCTCTCGCTCTTGATTTGGGAAATGTTCTACTATGACCTTTTGATTGAAAATGTTTTCTATGTCTTTGCACCTACTTTTTCTTTTTGTCCTGTTCCTACTTTTTATAGATTGCATCTTCTCATAGCTTCCTACAGAGTTTAAATATTATCTTTGTACATTCTTATTAACTTATTTTTATCATTGTGTGATTGTTCTAATTTGATTTTTGCCTCAATAATCTATCTTTTCATTAATTTGTTTTTTATTTGACATATTGAAATTTTCATTTCTTCTATTTTCTTTAAGTTTTGTTCAATATTTCTGTCTCTTTATTGAATTCTATGTTCTGTCTTCTTTTGCCTTCCTTGTTTGTATTCTCTTGGAATTCACGCAAGGAGTTTATTTGTATCCTCTTTGATTTATTTGAAAACACTTATCATTTTTCAAAAGGTTCTTTATCTGGGATTTTGTCTAATTTTTTTCCACTGGATGCAATTATTATGGGATTAACAGTATTGAAAAATCATGTGGTCTTGGCTTTTCATGTTCCTTGTGTTTTACCTTGGGACTTATGCACCTGGGGTTAGGTCACTGATGGATTACTTTTAATCTCTCTATTCTTTTAGTTGAAGTGTTTGTTGTAGTAGACTTGAGGTCATTTTCCTGGCTAGGAGTATGTTTAGGACATCAGAGTTGATCCTAGTCCCCACTAAGAGTAAAGGACTCTCTCTTCCAATGGCTCTGACCCAATATCCTTGTTTATGCCCTCCAGACTCTAGACTGTACTTCTATGTCATCTGCTATCTTCCTTCTACTTATTAGAGTATTTTATAAGACAGTCTCAAACTCCCAAGATTGACTACAAACTCCCCATGTATCTGAAGATGATTTAAGTTCTTGATCCTTGGACCCCCCCCATCTCTCAAATGGATGGTAACAGGTATGCACTTGCTCAGGAGAAAAATATTAATTTATGTTGATCTTATTAAATAGGGTGGCAACCAGGCTAGAAAGTGGTGACATAAATGTTCGTTTTGGGAATCAGATGACTTAGAGTGGTGGACAGAGCAATGGGGAGACAGAAAGTAGTTTTTAGCTACTATAGGCACCTCTATTGTCCCCTCAAGATCAGGCCATTTAGGAGATTGTGCCCCTTCATCCCTATGAGAACAAACCCATGAAGAATTAAGTGATTTCTTTTTATAAACATCAGAAAGGGAGAACATATCAGGGTCTTTATCAGAATTGGCTGTCAGGTTAATTAGCTCTAGAAAGTGAAAGTGTTACCAGAGGTGCTAGGGTTAGAGCTAACAAGGCAGGCTTCTCCATCTGTTATTAATCAGGCAGTTAAAAAGCAAAGTAATACTGAGAATTTGAGAAAGAGGATTTATTCTGTGTAGGTAAGACATACTAAAAAGAACAATAAAGATAAATAAAGGGATACAATAACTCCTCCTAAGCCTACCCCCCCCAGTCCATCACTGGGGTAGTAACATAAGATTTAGATTTAACCAGAAGACACAATATATGCATAATTAGGCATTTGGGCAGGGGCCAAGATGTGGTCCCACTTCCTGTCTTGGCTTCAGTTTCTCCTTCAAGGTGCTCTGACAACCTGTTAGACCTGTGTGAAATCTCTTCCTGGGAAACTAGCGTGCTCTCAAGCCAGCACCTGGCTTCGGTATTTTCTTCTCCAAGCATGAGGTTCCCAAAGGAATAATTCCACTTCCATGGTGACCGTTGCTTCAACTGTCTCACACTTGGAGATACCGATAGAAAGATGTCTCTTTACTCTTATCTTGAGTCCTGCCAACTTGTCTACATAAGTTGCTTGTGGTTTTATGTGTGGTTTTTAATTTTTCCCTATCTATCTATCTATCTATCTATCTCTCTATCTATCTATCTATCTATCTATCTATCTATCTATCTATCTACCTATCTATCTATCATCTATCTGTCTATCTATCTATCTATCTATCTCTCTATCTCTCTATCTATCTATCTATCTATCTACCTACCTATCTACCTATCTATCTATTTACTTTACATCTTGATCACAGCCCTCCCTCCTCCGCTCCCAGGTCCCCCACACACTCCTCCCATTCTTCTCCCCTCTCCTTCTCCTCAGAGAAGGGGGAGGTAACCCATGGGAGGCGGATAAAGATAAGTACCAACAGGCCCTGGCACATCAAGTCATCACAGGACTAGGTATCCCAGTTGGGAGAAGAAGATACAAAGGGAGGCAACAGTGTCGTAGAGGGCTCCCACTCCAGCTTTTGGGGAACCCACATGAAGACCAAGCTGCCCATCCAATACCCATAGGCAGAGGACCTAGGAACAGTCCATGCATCCTCTCCCGTTGGTGGTGCAGTCTCCGTCAGCCTCCATGGGCCCAGGTTAGTTGACTCCATAGGTCTTCTTGTTCTTGCTCCCTCCAGCTCCCTCCATTGTTTTCCCTAACTCTTCCACAGGACTCCCCAAGTTCTGCCTAAGGTTTGGTTGTGTCTCTGCATTTTTCTCCATCAGCTGCTGGGTGAACCTCTCAGAGGAGTTATGCTAAGTTCCTGTCTGCAAGCATAGCAGAGTAACATTAATAGTGTCAGGGATTGGTTTTCCCCCATGGGATGGGTCTCAAGTAGGGCCAATCTCTGGCTGTCCATTCCCTCGATCTTTGCTCCATCTTTGTCCCTGCACATCTTGTAGACAGGACAGATTTTGGGTTGAAGATTTTTGTGGATGGGTTGGTCTTATCCCTCCACTGGAAGGTGGCCTCTTCAAGATCTATATCTCCACCCTCCCCCACCTGCCTCACCCAGCTACTAGGAGTCTCAGTTAAGTTGATCCCCATGGACTTTCTAGGGTTTCCTTTTTCCTTTCTGATTTTTCTAACTTGGATACTTTATCTCTGCCTTTTAGTTAGTTTGGCTAAGCATTGGTCTATGTTGTTGGTTTTCCCAATACATACACTTGATTTTTTGACAAAGAAGCCAAAACCACACATGGAAAAGAGAAAGCTGGTTTAACTGGATGTCTGTGTGTAGAACAAAGCAAACAGATACATATTTATCACCCTAAACAAATCCCAAATCCAGGTGGATAAAAGATCACATAAAACCAGATTCAGTAAATCTGATAGGAGAGAAAGTGGGGAACAGCCTTGAACCCATGGACACAGAAGACAACTTCCTGAACAGAACACCAACAGCTCAGGCACTAAGAACAACAATTAATAAGTGGGACCTCATGAAATTGTGTGTGTTTTCTGATGTCATATCAACAGCAGAAATCTCTCCCAGGGACTAATTAATATGAGAACTTAGCTGTAAATTGTTCTAATATCAAGGTTGGCTTTTCCAATAGTCATCTCCTTACAGTGAGAGAAATGAGCTTCCACTCTTCCAAATGAGAAATCCTTCTTGGTTTCTGTCTCCCTACATCACTTAAAAGCAAATTCAAATTAGGTCTTCTACCATGGTCCTTGTTCTATACTTCAAGTGCCTCATCCAAAGATGAGTTCCAACATTTGCTATCTAGGTAGCTCCTGTTAGCTGTCTAGGCCCTATGAGTTCGGGCTGCAAAATAAAATTTCCCAAGGGACTCTCAGTTGATTGAAAGACATGCATGGAGAAGTGCAGGGCTCCAGGTATAAATAAACTCATCAGGGTGTACTGTAATTGTTTTCAATACAGTTTAATCAGAATTCTCCTTGTTTAGCTCAAGCAATAGTCCGGGGATTTTATTACTTAGTTATTCGAACAGAATGCCAAATGAGGAAGCATTCAACACAAAAATTGCCTCATCTGATTATTTTTGCATAGGAAAAATCATGAAGTCAATACAAAATAGATACATTATTTCACTATCTGCTTATGGAAATTTTGGTTCCCTCACACTAGGGAAGAATTTCTGGGAGCCTGAATTATTTGTTTGAAATTCCATCTTTTCCTGGCCTTGGTATGGCTTCCCTGTAGGAAGAGTGTATTTCTAATATTTCTTTTTATATTGGATTTGGTCATGTGGTGACTGTAATCAGTGACACACAGGTAGAAGGACGGTGACTCTTCTGACCAAGTATATCTTATCTTGTCATCTTCTGTTTGAGTCCACCAGAATAATCAGATACGATTAATTTTTCAGACTTTTATTATATGTAATTTATCTCACTTAACATATTATAACTGTACATGTTTATGGAGTTTATATATTCCTTCATGTATATAGTGGTAATGCTCACATCAAGATAGTTGGCATAACCAAACCTCCAACATTTATCATTTCTTTGTGCCAAGAATATTTAAAGTCCTCTATTCTAGTTAAGCCAGGGTTGGTGGCATAGACCTGTAATGCCAACACTGGGAGGCTTAGGAAGATCACAGCCTCAAGATCAGTCTGGTCTGTGTAACAAGACTGCATCTTCTCCAAAAAAAAAAAAAATAAAGAGAAAAAAGCAGTTTATGGCTGTCAATGTTATCTACTGTGCTTAGAACCTTGGAAGCTATTCCACCTACTCATCTGTACCTTTAGCCCGTTATCCAGCCACTCTCCAGCATCTTTTAACTATTGTTCTATTTACTCTATGTGTATGAGATCAACATGTTTATCTTCTGTATATAAGGGAATACACGTGTGTTTGCCACTCTGTGACTAGTGATGTATTAACAAGGGTCCCAGGATAAAAACATGTGGCACACACTGAAGCCGATGCAAAGCCTAGAGTCTACCCCACCCCAGGCATGCTAACAGACACACAACAAACTCATGAGTAATGAATTAATTAGTTAATTAAGTACTGAGTTTTAAGTTTCTGGGTGTGTAAAAAAAAGTGGCAGCATGACTTAACACAGGATTTCTTTTTCCTTGTGGGTCAGCTTAGCCAAAATAGTCTGACCTTTCAGGAGAAGAACATTTCCATGAGGGATTTTTATTTTTCAATTACACTGTTCTGACCTTGGCTCTTTACTCTTTTTCCTGAAATTGTTTTGCCTCATGAGCAGTCTGGCAAACAATGAGAACTATACCAAATAAGTACGTTGAGATTCAAACATTAAGTCATGGGCAAAAAGGATTTTTAAAAATGTAATGGTCATTTTAAAATGGATTATATCAAAAGTCAACTCAAACAATTTAACTGACAATAACATTATTGAGAGAAATTATGTCAGAATAAAATTGACATGATGACTACTTCACATGATAAAACTTCTAGAAAAAATTATGTAGGAAATGTTGGAAACTGTAATTATTGTGAAAAATTAGGCTCAATAGGAATAGCCAGTAGAAAATAAAGCAAACAATGGCAGATTGAATAAAAATTGAACAAATAATCAACTCTTCTGAAGAAAATATCGACATGGTGAAAATAGCTTTCGGAAAATTGGACCTGCTGTAAACAAAGACCACACAAAAATTATTCTCAATTGCATAAAGTGAAATTACAAAAATCTTAAGACTGTGGTCCATTACCACAAAACCCTTGTGAGTCCCACATCCCTAAGGCCATCCATATATAAGATAAAGGTCTGAACACACATCTAGTCAGCTGAGTGAGCTATTCCCAAGGCCCCTGAAGGACATGGGGGCATGGATGCTCAGTAGCGCTGCATCTAGGTAAAGCAGACCCTGGCTGCCAGCAACCTGCTGTTGTGTATATCTGACATCCAGGTCACTTCCCTATACCAAGCTATTTCATAAAGCCATGCAGCACAGAGTTGTAAAGGTGAATTCTACTGTGCTTTCGCTCTTTGGCTATCTCTGCCTTCCAGTAAGCCATACTTTCACAAATTCTTGCTTTATTATTATATTCTTATGTGTTTGTCTTATATATGCATGCGCGTGTGTGTGTGTGTGTGTGTGTGTGTGTGTGTGTGTGTGTGTGTGTGTGTGTAGGCAAGTGGCAGAAGTCCCTTCTCTCATATATGATGAGTCGGTCTTAGAGATCAAACTAAGGTCACCAGACTCTTCCTGCTGAGCTATCCTGCCAGCCCAAACTCTTGCCATTAAAGAAAAAAGTCAAGAAGACAGAGGTAACTTCCTGAAAACATGTTATCTATATAAACCAAGGGTTTTCAGAACACTTAAACTACTATAAATAAGCTGCTGTTGCATGGTCTGCTGCGTTTGCGTGTGTGTTTATAAAATCACATATAAGATCACACAGATTGTTCAATTGTTCAGTGTGTGTATGTGTGTGTAGTGTGAATAAGTGTGCATTTATGTGTACCTACCTTTGCATAAGTATGTAGGTGATTGTGAGGGTGTATGTAGTTGCATTATGCAGATATAAACATGTGTTAGAGTGTGCCTATTTAGATGTGGGTGTGATTGGACTTCCTGGCCTCCAGAACTGTGAGTTCTCACTCCTTTCCCCCACTTTATTAAATTGTTTAAAAATTTCATGTTCACAGCTAGGTAAGAGTAATATTGATTTTTTTTTTCCAAAAGAGCGGGCACAGCACCTTCCAGTACTATGAAAGCTTGCCATAGAGAGAAAGCTTCCTGGCCCAGGTGTTTCAATGTCTTATGAACAATGCGTGTGGTGCCTTCAGCAACAGGGTGTTATCAGTAAGCTCTGGTGGGCAAACAAGAGCAATGGAAATAGCTTTATAGTTTTGGGTCTGTCTGAGACACCTGTAAACAAAAGCTCTAGAGGAACTATCCCATACCCGGCACTGGGCTTTTTATTTAGCAACCAATGACTTCCAGGAGAAGCCTTTCTTCTGTGTAGACAAGGATAGTAAAACTTCATATGAATATGTGTGTGTGTGTATATATATATTTGCATTTATGAAGTGTATGAAACAGTAGATTTCTGCGTGGCTTTTTCAAACACCCTTAGAACTAGTGCTCCACTTAGTGCTCCTTAAGTGCTCCACTGCCCTAAATTTCCATCTCTCTTGACACTTAAATCTCTGTCTCAGCCAGGCACAGTGATGCACAGCTGTAATCCCAGCACTCAGGGAGGCAGAGGCAGGTAGATCTCTGTGAGTTCGAGGCCAGCCTGGTCTACAAAGTGATCCCAGAAGAGCCAAGGCTACACAGGGAAACCCTGTCTGAAAAAAAATCCCCCAAACAAAACAAACAAAAAATCTGTTTCCATTATTTCCCCTTCATACTGAATGTATTCTATGTGTTCTGCTATGCTCCTCCCTAAGAGTATCTTCTGAATGCTCATTAATAACCCCTATTTAGTGGCTGGATTTGGCAGGGATTCCACATTAAACACACAAATCTAAAGGTGTGATGCTAAGATGCACAATGTGAGGAATGACATTTGTCTTTCTGGTTCTGGGTGACTGATCACTCAGAACAATGTTTGTTTTCCAGCTCGGTCAGTCTATCTGCAAATGTTAGACTTTCATTTTTCTTCATTGCTAAATGAAAACTCTGAACTGTAAGAAAATGAATTATCCTCAAAATCCCAAATCCAAATCTTGAGAGTATTTCCCACAGTAGCGTGAACGGCCTGAGAGAATGCCTCCGCAGCTCACGTCCACCACATCCGTCATGTGGACTGTATCTCTCTTGATGACATTGTAGTGTGTAGAGTTGTAAATTAGGTGATGCAGTTGTTTCTCTTGTCACTGTAGACTTGGAGAAGAGTGGTGATCATAAGCACACCACAGACTGAATGTTGTTCTGCCTTGAAATAGCCTCTCCCAAATACATTAGCTCTTAATTTTAAATTCAGTTTTACTCAAGTTTTCAGGATGCAGAGTGAATGCAGCCAGAATATAATCTGAATGTTCCTTAGCCCAGTTTCAATAGAAACAGTCAAGAAATAACCAAATAAGTCATTGTCAAAAACTGGGGGAAATTATATATATATATATATATATATGTGTG
The DNA here is from genome assembly GCA_907169655.1 of Acomys percivali. NCBI lineage: Eukaryota > Metazoa > Chordata > Mammalia > Rodentia > Muridae > Acomys > Acomys percivali. The sequence goes on along the minus strand of OU015742.1, from coordinate 6,450,693 downwards.
TGTGTGTGTGTGTGTGTGTGTGTGTGTGTGTGTACACACATATACACATATATGCATACATATACACCACAATGTATACATACATACATATACATACATACACACATATATACATACATATATATCACAATAGAATAAAATGGGAGGGGACATTGGTTATTTTGTTTTTAAAACAAAACAGAATGTCTATTAAATAGTGAGCAAATAATATGTGTTTTTTTAATATTAAATTGCAGTGTGATGTTTCTTCTTTACCTGTGCATGTAGAAAGCATATTTGTGTATGTATGTTCATATGTGTGTGGGTACATATGTGTACACTATGCATGTGGAGACCTGAGGTGATGTCAGGAATCTTTCTTGGCCATCCTTTACCTGAGTATTTTCTGAGGCAGGGCTCTCAGGTCAGCCCCAGAGCTCACTGGCGCAGCTGGTGTCCGTGGCCGTCCTAGCTGTGAATCCCATCTCCACCTTCTGAGTCTCGAGTTACTGGCCAGCTGCCATGCTGCTTAGCGTTTGCCTTAGTACTGGGGTGTGAATGCCAGTCTTTCGTGTCAAGCACTTTAACTGCTGAGCCATCTCCCCAGCTCCTGCAGAGTTTTCTCAACAATAAAAGAAGTCAGGACCCATTCATGCTGCAATATAGTGAACTTAGAAAGTATTATACTAAGTTAAAAAAGAGTTATAAAAGGCTATATGATACCACCTGTAGGAAATATGCAGGACGTGATATGAATGTACTCGGGAAAGTAAGATGGAAAGATTGAAAGTTGGAGGCTGCCATGGGCTACTTAGTAAGACCCTGTCTCAAAAAAGGAAGTAAGTAAATGAGCAACTAAGTAAATACATACATACATACATACATACATACATACATACACATATACATATACACACAGATACATACACATGCATATACACATACACACATATACATATACGCAGAGATATATACATACACATGCATATACACACATACATACATATAACATATACACACAGATACATACATAAACTCTTATACACACATACATACACATACATACGTACACACATAAGCATACACACATACATATATACCTATACATATACACAGATACATACATAAACACTTAAACACACATATATACACAAGCATACACAATATAGACACATACATGCATGTACATATACACACATACATAGCATATTACAACAGATACATACATACATACAAATACACACAGAAACACACGTACACACATATACACAAACATACATAACACATTACACACAGATACATACAGACACACATATACACACATACATACATAAACACAAGCTAGCACAGTTAGAAGCAAAGCAGTGATTAGTAGTCACTAGACTGGAGAGGATAAATGGCAGTGGTTGGTTATTTCTCCTCAGATAACGAGGATCCACTGCAGTTAGAATCGCACAGCAGCATTTGTTGTGATGTTTCATGAATATGCTAAAATCCCTATATTATACACATTATAAGGCAACATTTATGCTATGCGAATTATACCCATATGCAAATGAATCAAAACTGCAGAAAATATCAACAAAACCTAAAATCTATAAAGATATTTTGTGAGCAAGCAAGAAACGTTGACTATAGATCTGATATTAAGGAAACCATGTAGGTGAGATAATTTCATTATGGATGACACGGAAATGTCTTTTTAGGAAACTCATGCTGAAGTTTTCTAAATAAAGCATCACGGTGCCTATAATTTTCACATATAGTTCAGAAAAAAACACAGAAATAAAATAGACACAGATCCATAAATAAGACATGGCAAACTACACTGAAAACTTGTGAGGCTGGAGTTTGACAGTGCTGTAGAGTCTCATTGCATTGCCCTTGGTGGCAGGAATGGATCTTTATGGTGTACTATTTGTTCTTCCAGCTTTTGGTGTCTTCTAGGACTTTTATGAAAAGGTTTGGAAGGGTACCATAATGCTTAGGACAGCGGCCACGCAGATCGATGGAGGAGACAAAGGAAGAAGCCAGACCATAAGGCATTAAGCATATCAACATCATCTGCACTTTCAGTGTCAATGGCATGAAACATCAGAGCTGGCTGGGAAGCTGAGATCATGACACCAGGGTCAACTGGGAAAGCATATGTGTGAGAACAGTTCTGAAATCTAGGGCAGTTCTGAAATAAAAGTCTTGAATGGAAGTGCAGACAGCCATGTCAACCAGTAAGTCATTTCCTAAGTGTGTACTTTGGAGGTAGGGCACTAGTCTAACATGTGTCAGGTCCTGGGCTCAATCCCTAGCACCGCATGTAAATTTTGAAAATAGTAGTGACCCATTATAAAACTCTAAACTGTTAATTAGCTTATATGGGTTAAAATGAGATCAGAACCTAAGGCAAAGACATGTGGAAATTGCTCATATTCAGAGAGGACACTAAACATTACTCAGAATAGGACAGATTATAGAGGTTGCTCTAGAGAAGATGGCTAACTGTTCATAAAAATCAAAATGTAGGTAGTTTACTTCTTATTCCAATAACATTCTACATAATGATAAATCTTGAATAATAATAACAAAATGAGCTATAAGATCTCCATCAATAGCTAATGAGGGGTTCTATTATGTGTTTCTATAGCTTGGCAGGAAAGCGAGACCAAAAATAGCAATGTGTTTGCCATGTCACTCACAGGAACATTGCCAGCAGAGCATTTTCATACCTGAAGCTTAGTGGTACTGCATTGCTCATTCTGGAAACTGTAGGCATCATGGAAAACTGAGTTGGTTTTAGTACCAACCAATGAGGAAGGGTTTGGGCACTACTTGTTCTGGAAGTCAGGGAGGGCATCCCTGTGGCTGGTGACAGGAAAGGGTAAGCTGGAGTTGGAGATGTCTGTTGATGAAATTCAAGGTTGGAATTCTGTTTGAGAGAGTATTCAGTGTTTTCCAGAACAGGAACTAATGACATGTTAGCACCTTGTACCCTTCATGACATCCTACAGGCTGACATAGTTCAAGAAATTATAGTGCTCTACATTTTAGAGTTGCCTTGTGAATGTGAAAGTGGTCCTTAAGAGCAACAGTGAAGTTCACATGGAAACGAACACCTCTAAACAGATGTGCCATCCTCCTAGCATGCCCGCTCTGAGAACTACCATCAGTGTTCTCCTATGCTTATTCCATACCCTTGTAACTACTCAGGCTTCATATAAAGACCAGAACCTTGTATTTTCACGTGTAGGTGAAATTTATTTGGCTTCTCCATGCCTGAAGAGGGATACATCCAGAGTCCTCCAAAGATGTCCCATTTGAGTTAATTTGTTCCAATCCCCAAGCATAACCAGTCCCATCTCTGTTCTGTCTCAAGACCTGCATGTCTGGTTTTGCCTGACCCCAGTCTGCTCTCTCTCACAGGCTTACCTCATGGTGGTGGTGATGGTGGTGGTGGTGGTGGTGGTGGTGGTGGTGTGTGTGTGTGTGTGTGTGTGTGTGTGTGTGTGTGTGTGTGTGTGTGTCCAATGTCCCACTAAAAACAAAAGGCCAGTTGGTATGTTGCAACAGGGATAGTCTTAAAGACCTCTTAAGGGGTTTATTTTCTTTCTTCTTCACTCCCCCTAACTCCATTCTCTGTAAAAGGGAGGGAGAGGGATTAAGATAAACTTGTGGATTTCTTTTTAAATCGCAAATAAGAGTTTTGCTGCAAATTCTTAGGAGGTGCAATAATGATAGTTTTAACTTCAGATGTATTTGTTTCTTTATCACTTTATTCCCATCCACACACCCAGGGCTTTTTACAAGTAAATTCATTAATTGTGCATTTGTATGTGAATGCCAGTATACACAGGCCATGCTGTGTATGTAGAGACCAACAGACATCTTTCAGGAGTTAGTTCTCAACTTCCACCTTGGTGAGGTACGGCCTCTCTTGTTTCTGGCACAGTACATTGCACCTGAGACTATCTGGCCCGTGAGCTTCTGCTGGACCCTTATGCCTCCACTTCCTATCTCTCTGTGGGAATGATGGGGTTGGAAGGGTTGGAGATGCACATCAGCAGATCCAGCCTTTTGTGTGGGTTCTGGGTTGTTGAGCTTGTCTGGTAAGTGTTTTCCCTCTGTGCCATCTCCTCAGCTCCTCCCAGAGCTTTTGAAATAGAAACGGATGGTGTGTCCCAGAATTGATTTTTGCCCCTTTTATTTACTAATATAAGCCAAGTCTTTTCTTTCTTTCTTTCTGGGCTTAGTTATCAAGAATAGAAATACTTTCTGGTCTCCTTTAGAACTGGATATGGCACTGTGGATTGCTCTTTTGGAAAACAGGACAATCAAAACAGAAATGTCTGACTCCCAAGAATTGTCTTTAGAAAAGTTGAGAAATTATTCATGCTTTTCTTTCTCTACTGTTTAAACTGGTCATTCTGATAGCTGGAGCATGAATTGGACCAGCTTGTCATGCAGGACAAGGCAAAGACAGCTGATCCTTGATAAATTCTACAGCTAGTCCTGAAATACTTTCCTTCCAAAATCGCTTCATAGAGGATAGGAATAAGTTATGTTTGTGATAATGTTATATATAATATTGTATCATAGCATACACAGCATATTATATTATGTAATATGACAATAACAATAATATTAACTTTTGCTCCAACCACCATAAACATGAATAACTTGATACTCTCTGAGCAATTTTCTTGGCACACTGGCTCCATTTTCTAAGAGGGAGCCTGTTTTGTTTTCTTTTTTCATCCTGTCATGCTTTGCGCCAGTCTCACGCCCGAGCTGGTACCCACACACGAGGAGCAAAGGTTACCATTGACCTTCAACAGGTCCCTCACCGTGAACTGATTGCACAAGAGTATCCAATATCCCTAGGAATTTTGGAATCAGATGATGATAAAAAATTGTATGTTTAAAAATAGGAGAAATTATAGCTGCATTAAAACTGAAGCTATAAGCAAGTTGGAACTCCATTTGCCCCCAACGTCCTCTATCTTTCTTTCTCAGGAACCTATATTCGATTAGTAAAAGATGGGTGTAAGGTGGGAACCAATTGCTGCCACCAGAAATACGAACCAATGTACACAATAGCAATACTGCCATAAAATTCCTATAAAATATTTGTGAAGGCCAAAGAGATGAAAAACACATAACTGCTTTGCCTATTATTCAGGTCATAAAACTTCCCTTACTGATATATCTGAAGACCCCCACAATTGCATCTCATTCCCCTTCCTAACACAGAGCTGCTCACTATTTTTCAGCTTCCTGATGTTTATCAAGTACTGAGGTACGCATGCATTCCACAGGGACATGTGGTATTAACCAGCTAAGCTACAAATCAGCCGACTTTAAGACTCAGCAGTTTTATTTTTAGGACCATGCAATTTTGCATCTTAAAAAAAAAAAAAAAAACCTTACATAGATGGCTTAATTCTCTTTCATATCTTTCTGCAATGTGCGTTTCTTCTCCAGGTTCCATGTATAAAATTTGTATATATTGTTAAGTGACATTTCTGTATGCTGGTTTTTTTCTATAACATTAATATCCCACAGTTGAATAGCCTCACTTCTATTGAAGGAATTATTCTATTTCCAAATGTTTACTCCCTTTTAATTCTGTTTTCTTTTTCATTTTTAAACATTCTCTTCTGAACATTTTAACCGTCCTTCAGTATTTATGGAAGATTGGTCCCAGCATCCCCCACAGTTAACAAAGTCTGCAGGTGCTCACATCCTTTATGTAAAACAGCACAGCATTTGCATATGTCCTACGCACATCCTCCCCTACACTTTTCATCTCTGGATTACTTTTACTGCCTAATACAATGTAAACGCCACGTGAATAAGCACTGCTATACTGTATCATTTAAGAACTAGTGACAGGTGGGAAAGTCCTCACATGTTTACTAAAAGCATTGCTCTTTTCTTTCCCAAAGTACTTTCAGTCTTGTGACTTGTTGAAGTCACAGATAGTCTCCACACTGGTCAATCGTCTACCTTATTAATCACATGTTTTTAGATATGTTCACAGAAACAGAATTGCTACCTCCTCAGATTGTTGCACTTTCAGCTTCAGCTGATCCTGTCTTATTTGTTTACTGAATGCTGATGTAAAAATCTGTAAGCAGGAGGCAAGCATGGGGGCTTCTCAACCTTATACAAATAGCCAAAGGAGGCTTAGAAAGTGTTGTTGCACTTCCTGGGTTATCAGGAAGATAGGCTGCCTTTCTACACTGTGTCCTTCGTGGCTCCTTCTTCTGTAAGTTTTCCTTTCATTTGCTTTAATATTGAGTGGCTTGTCTTATTGATTTTTCAGAAGCTGTTTATATATTCTGGGCAGTAGCTATTCCTTGTTACTTGAGCTTCAAATATGCTCTTTTTTTAAAAAGTAGCAAATACAAGTTTGTTTTAAAATATTTTGCACAAATATTTAAGAAGAATCCTAAATGTTACCAAGGCGAGGGTGACTAAGATACCACAAATTCACATTCAATGTGGTTGAAATAAGTGTTATCATTAACTTGTTTTGGCCAGAGGTCCTGAACCGGGCCTTAATGGTTTTTGTCTCTTACTGTCTTCAGATAGCATCCTATTCTTACTGTTGATCTTTAGGAGAACAAAGTGAGGCACCAAACCCGTTCTTAATATTTCTGGGCATGTTTTCTGTCTGTAAGGAGAGAACGCTCATTTGCTCCTGTCTATCAAACTCCATTTTTATTGTGTAGCAAACATTTTTGAAGATTTTTAAAAATACATTTTAATAAAAATATAATTATGCCACTTCCTCCTTTCCCGTTCCTCACTTTAGCCTGTACTATGGCCCCAACTACTCCCATGTCCCTCTCCCTTCCAAATTGATAGCCTCTATTCCTTTGATTATTAGATTGTTTTACAAACACACACACACACACACACACACACACAATTCAACCTGCTGAGTCTGGTTGTTGTTGTTGTTGGTGGTGGTGGTGTGTGCATGGTCTCACGGCTGACTGCTTTGTCTCAGGTAACCATTAGTGGGCTCATCCCTTGGAGAGGCTAGAACTCTCCAGCATTCCTTGTTGCCTGTGGTTCCGTGTCTAGGGATGGGATGGATCCCCCACAGACAAAGATTCTGGCCCCTGTGCGTTAGCATGTCTATTGATATTGTCATCGTCAGGTCATGTTTGTGCAGCTATTTCTAGGAGACAGTCTCAGCACACTTCTTAGTATTCTGGCTTTTATAATCTTTCTGCCTCCTTCCAAGATGTTTCCTGAGTCGCAGATGCAGGGGCTGTGCTGCAGATGGATACAGCTTGAAGCCTCACTTTTCATTAAGGTTATTGATGGGCAGAAAGGATGGATTCTGGCATACCTCCATTTTCTTGTTTTGTCCTAAGGATTAATTTTCTACTTTGAGATTGTAAGTTTATTCTTTTTTCTTCTAAAATGCATGTGTCTAATATGCCATGCTTTATATCATAAGAAGTTTATTATTCAATTCTAAAGTTTGAAAATATAAATTATAATCTGTTTTGTTTCTGGGAGAGATGTGGAATATACAATGCGTGTGTATATTAGACTTTGTATGTGGCTTAAGATTCAGTGTTCTCATTGTGCTAAAATGCATCCAACCTCTTAGTGTAGTGCTCAGTGGCTTTAAGCATGTCTGACATGCAGTGGTTATGCCCAAGGATTGCTGCATTTCTTTTTGTCTTCCAACACTGAAGCTGCACATTAAACTATAGCTTCCAGTGCCCCTTAAGGTGTTTGAAACCTCTTATTTCTTCTTTCTCTGTGAATTTGCCTACCTGAAACCATTTATAAAATTGGATCACGTTCAAGTTGTCCTTTGAAACTGGTTGATTTCACTGTAACCATCCTTGAGGCTCACCCATGTTGCAGCACAGATCAGAGTCATCGTCTCTTCTAGGATAAAATGGTATTCCACTGTATGCATAGTCTGCATTTTGTTTATCCGTCCATCTGCCAATGGATACTTGGATAATCTCTACCTCCTGCCTATGCAATTCCTGCTACTATAAATGCAGGTACGCAAATACCTGTGTCTCTATAACATTTTTGTCGTAACTAAACATGGAATTGTTAGCTCATATATGGTGATTCTATATTTAGTATTTGGAGTGTGGCCATACTGTTCTCTAGAGTAGCTGCACCATCACGCATTGTCATAGCAGGACACATGCTTCAAACTCTCCAGATCTTCATACGTACTTGTAATTTCTGATTTTTTTTTTTAAATATGCGCTTTCCTAAGGAATTTGAGGTGATATCTCATTGTGGTTTTGACTTGAATATCCCTTCTACTTAGTGACTTTGAACATCTTTTTATGTGTTCTGTAAACATCTTTATACTTTACTAGAAGAAATAACCTATTTGACTATTATGCTTCTCTTTGTCAATTTTAATGCTTTTTCTTAAGTTTTGGGGATTCTTTATGCAATCTGGAATTAACCCCTTATCATATGTTTAACTTGCAAACATTTTGGCCTTTTTTTTGTAGCTTTCCTTTTCACTCTGTTAATTGTGTCTTTTGTGCACACATGTATTTAATTCCGATGAAGCTGAAGTTCATTATATTTAATCTTATTGCCCGTCCTTTTGGAATCATATGAAAAATTACTGCTAAATGCGGTGTCTGGAGAATTTCCCCTTAAAGAGGAAGAGGGGACAGTAATGGCCTGATTATCGTGTAGCTTGACAACAACAAGGCCAGAAGCCACCTGGATTAAACAACACAAATTTATTTTCTCGCAGCCTGGAGGCCAGACATTTATGATCAAGGTGTCCTCACAGACCCCTCTCCTTGGTTCCCAGATGGCTGCCTCCTCGCTGCATCTTCATAGGGTCTTCTCTGTGTGTGCAAACTCCTAAAATCCCATCTCCTTCAACAGACAACAATCCTCGTGAGAGCTCATTAAATCTTGATTTCCTCCTAAGATATTACCACCAAGTATGGCTGACTTCAGGCTCACGGCATCAATATATGATTTCAAAGGGAAACAACTGTCTGACACACAGCAACCCACCACCTAAGTGGTAGCTCTGAAGGCATCTGAAAAACAGGGTACTTTGTGACAAATAATAAATTGGAGGCCATGAGAAAAAAAAATAAGTAGTAAAAATAATGGAGCCAGCATGGTATCAGAAGCAAAAGCTCCTGAGGAAAAGGGGATGGAAAGATTATAAAACCCAGAGGAACAGGGGGTTTTCTGTAAGATTGTGTCTCCGAGGAATGTCAGAAGCTGTACACATAGTGTGTGACCTACAATGACCAACTAAACAAGCACAACAGAAGTAGATACGCTGAAAGTGGACAGCAATAGATACGCTAAAAGTGGACAGCAGTAGATACGCTAAAAGTGGACAGCAATAGATGCGCTAAAAGTGGACAGCAATAG
>OU015742.1:6424879-6441299 GCA_907169655.1 Acomys percivali | reverse complement strand
CTAAAAGTGGACAGCAATAGATGCGCTAAAAGTGGACAGCAATAGATACGCTAAAAGTGGACAGCAATAGATACGCTAAAAGTGTGCAGCCTCAACCCTGTACAAACAACTAGAGCAGGTAGGCAAGAGTTGGCACTGCCAGCAAAGGAGTGTGAAGACAGGTCAGCCTCATTAAATATCTGAAAGGACCAGGGCTTGACTGCCAAGTCATGAGTAAGCCCTCTAAGTTCCTTGAGAACTTACAGAATCAGTGTAGCTTTCTTTGTCTTACAGTTTAGTTTAGTCTTATAGTTAAAGAGGAAAAGTAATTTAAGTAAGTTGGTTCTAAGAAATAATGACAAGCATCTAACGCATACTAGTTCCTGTCACTGTGTCTCTGAGTGTCACTGCCACTGTGTTCCTGACTGCTGCTGTCACTGTGTCTCTGAGTGTCACTGCCACTGTGTTCCCTCAGTGCTAAATGCTTTGTTACTGGCCTCCTGTTCTTCTTCCTTTGAAGTTCTCTTTTGTGCTTCATTTATACAAAGCAGATTTCTTTTGAGTTGACTCAAAGATCCCTCTTCCATCAGTACGTCCTTACGTGACATACATTTCACCTGGAGTAGCCATCACTGTCAGTTCAACATCTGACAGTTTGCAAATGACTCAGGGCTCGAGACATGCCTGGTGTTTACTTAAAGCTAAGGAAAGGGGCACATTACCAGTATTCAGTTTTTCCACTTATCCTTGAAGGAGAGCCTAGTAAACTTTTGGAAGTATTCAGTTTTCCTCAGACAATCATATTTGTTTGGTTTAGCCACATGGATAATGGGAAAAGTGTTCTTCCAAGTATGTTTGCAGGAAGCTGCAACAATAAAACTAAAGCTGGCCTGATGAGTGGTCAAGGTGGTCCTCTAAGGAGGCAGTTACCTCTACAGTCCCCACTTCTTCATGGATAGAGAACAATGGAGCTTGGGTGTGACCCTGGGAGGCGGCCACCTTCTGAGACTGCTGCGGAAGTTGCCGGAACCTTCCCTAGGGTTCCTACATCTCCTTCTTTGAGGCAGTAATACAGAACTGCAGAGAGCATCAGGGATGGAACCCAGAGCCACACGTCTCAGTTCATCTCAGTTGTGCCAGAAACTCTACCCAAAAGTCACCAGTCTACTCCAGAAGCAATAAAGATGTCACACCAGGTGTCATGAGCACACAGGCTGAGAGTTTATTTGCTGAACCACAGTATGCACCTCAACTCTACTATAACCTAACAGTATTTAAACATTGCTAATGTTTCAACTGAAAGAATATAGCTATAAAAACAAGTACAATCAATGAAATAACCATGGAAACATAATCCTCAACACAGCAATATGAGAAGCATAAAAAAACCAAGGAAGCATCTTTCAGTCTCATTCACATTCTATAGTACTGGCTAACAGTGAGAAAGAAAAGGATGAAATCAGCAAGGTATTAAGGAATTTAAAAGAGTAGTCATAATAATGGTTAATGAAATCAAAGAGGACACAAATAAACTCCTAAATGAATCCAAAGATAATAAAAACAAATAAAATAAGGAAAACAATATAAGACGTGAAATAGGATACTGATATAGAGAGAAATACTGAGAACAGTCAAATTCAAATTTTAGAATTAAAAATGCAGTAACTTATTCCCTTCCCTGAAGAGAGAGAGAGAGAGAGAGAGAGAGAGAGAGAGAGAGAGAGAGAGAGAGATAGCATTTGTCATGCCAGCAAGATGACCTGAGTTCAGATCCACAGACCCACATACTTAGACGTGGTAGTACCGGCCTGTATGCCCAGGGCTTCTACCACAAGATACAGGTTATAAGTACTAGAATGCTCTGAAGCTTGCAGGCAGGCCAACTAGTCTGGCATACACAGCAGCAAACAAGGCACCCTGTCTCAAACCGGACAACCTGAGGCTGTCCTCTGAACTGCGCATCCATGCCATGCCATGACGCCACCTTCAACATACTTGCACACAAAAACACACCACATACAAGAAAGTCTCACCGACAGCATAGACCAAGTAGAAGATGTGTTATCTGGGATAGAAGGCATGATGAATGAGTTAGCACATTCAGACATCCGCAATGACAAAAGGCACAAGAGGAAAATATGGATGTGACTGGAGAGATTGCTCAATGGTTAAGAATGCTTCCTGAGGGCTGGAGAGGTGGCTCAGAGGTGAAGAGCACTGCCTGCTCTTCCAAAGGTCCTGAGTTCAATTCCTAGCAACAACATGGTGGCTGACAACCATCTATGATGACAACTAGTGCCCTCCTCTGGCTTGCAGGTACACATGAAGGCAGAACACTGTAAACATAAGTAAATCTTAAAAAGAAAAAAAAGAAAAAAAATGCTTCCTGATTTCCAGAGGCGTCAGCTTCAGTTCCAATAACCCATGTCAGATATTTCATACTGACAGTAACTCCTGCTCAGGGTATCGAATATCCTCTTCTGGCCTCTATGGGCTCATGCACTCATGTTCACATATCCCATGCGGACACACACGCGGATACAAAGTCAAATACATATTTTAAAATAAATAAATGTGGGCAAATGTTAGGAATCCCTGGAAACATGGTTAAAAGACAAAATTAGTGAATCATGGTGGCAGAAGAAGAAGAATTTCAGACTAAAGACATAAGCAACATATTCAGTAGGATTAGCAAAGTTTTCCTGAAACCTAGAGAAAGATGTGGCCATCCAGCAGCAGGATAATATCAGAAGAGAATATCCTACATCATGTTGTAGTTAAAACACTAGCCACAGAGCATAAAGGAAAGCATTAAAAGCTTTAAGAAAGAAGCATCAATTAAATCAAACATAACTACAGCAAATTTCTCAACCCAAGCCCTAACATCCAGGAGTCCATGGGATGAAGAGTTCTCAAGGCTGAAAGAAGATAATTGCCAGCACACTTTACTATATCCAGAAAATTGCTTGTCAGAATGGAGAGAGAGAGAGATAAGAACTTGTAAAGATAAAAGCCGGTCTGAATGAACTGATGAACATAAAAGCAGTATAACTGAAGATGCTTAAAGGAATCCCATGGTCTGGTTGAAAAGATGCACTGAAGGAAAAAATAAACTACAGTGCAAGGGTAGTTAAAGAGTAGGAGTAGCTAAAACACCTTGAATATAACATTTAGGTAATTCCTGATTGTTTCGCTATAGTTTTTTTTTTTATTTATGTGTAATAATATAAATGTATATGCTAAAAAATAAAATAAAATCATTAGAAAAAGAATAGGAGTAGGAGAAATAAAATACTACATGAACAACAAAAAGGCAAGATTTATCACATAACTTTCAATTATAACTTCAGTGATTAATGTGTTAAATACACAAACAAAAGATGGGAGGCTGTACTAAAAATGGAGTCCATCTGTTTGTTTGTTTGGTTGGTTTGTTTTGTTTTTTGGCTACAAAAACTGAATCTCACCATCAAAGAGAAATGTGACCTTAAAGTGAAATGTTAGAAAAGGTTTCCCAAGGAAATGCAGCAATAAGTCAAACAGATATTGTTGCCCTAATATCTGGCAAACAACTTAAAATCAAAGCAGTCAGAAGAATAAATAAAGAAAAATGAGAAAAATATGGATAAATAAGGAATGATTTAAGGAGAGAAACATATGCAACAAATATTGGAGCACCTGATTTCATAAGCAAACACTGTTGCATGGAGAAACTCAGATTAACTCTAACACAATAACAGTTGGTAATTTAATTTCCCATTCTTCCAAATAGATGGGCAATTCTGATGAAAATAAAAATTAGAATTAAATCATACCATAGATCAACTGAGTCAGGTAGCTACAGAAAATTCTGTTCAAACATTGTGGAATGCATATTCCTCTCTGCAGCTCAATAAACTGTTTCTAAAATAAATCCTAGAACAGGCCACAAAGAAAAAAGTTTTAGCAAATACAGGAACATTGATTTAAATTTTTGTATTATACCTGATAACAAAGGAATGAAACTAAACTTCAATAGCAGAAGAAACTACAGTAGAGATACATCATCATGGAAACTGAACAAAGTACTACAGAATGATAAATTTGTTAGTAAAGAAATTAAGAAAAATATTAAAAAATAGTAGAACTGAGTGAAAATCAAAACATAGCACATGCAAACCTATGTGATATGATAAAAGCATCAGTAAGAAGGAAGTAAGTCCAACATCTATAGTATCTACAATAAGAAATCAGAGATATCAGCTGGGCAGTGGTGGTGCACGCCTTTAATCCCAGCACTTGGGAGGCAGAGGCTGGAGGATCTCTGTGAATTCAAGGCCAGCCTGGTCTACAAAGGGAGCCTAGGACAGCCAACCTGTCTCGGAAAAAAAAAAAAAAAAAAGAAAAAGAAAAAGAAAAGAAAAAAGAAAGAAAGAAAAAGAAAAAAAAGATAACTAAATGAATAACATAATTATGCACTTCAGGACAATCCAAACTGAAAGTCAGTAAAAAGAAAGAAATAATCAAGATCAGAGAAGAAATTAATAAAATGGAAACAGTAACAAACATGAATATATATATATATATTCAATAAAACAAAATTTGATTATTTGAAAAGTTATATAACCTTGACAAATCTTTAGCCAAACTATCTGAAGGAAACAAAGAGAAAACCCCAATTAACATTAAAGAAGTAAAGGAAGAAATTAGAATAGATAACAACAAAATTCATAAAATCATTAGGACATATCTTGAAAACTTGTATTCCATGTAATTGGAAAATATAAAAGAAATATGATTTTCTAGAATAATATAACAAAGAAATTAAACCAAGATGAGATAAACAACTTGAATGGAACTATAATAAATAATAAGATTGAGTGATAATTAAAGCAACGATAACTTCCAATTAGGAAAAGTTGGGGTCCAGATGGATTTACTAGTAAGTTCTACCAGATCTCTAGTGAATATTTTACACTAATGTTTCTCAAATTTCTACAAAATAGAAAAAGAAGGGACACTGCTAAGCTCTTTCTACATAGACATAATTACCATGATACCAAACCAGATAAAGACAAAACAACAAAATAAACAAAGCTATAGAACAATCTCTCTGATGAATACTTTCAAATAGAATTCAAGAGCACATTTTAAAAAAGTCAGTCCATGAATAAGTTGGTTTCAAAAGAGTGGTTAAACATAGAAATCAATAAATGTAATGCCATAAATCACATGATATCCTCAACACACACAATAGATATAAATCCAGGATTCCTTCATAATTGAAGCCCTGAAAAAAACAAGAATAGAAGAAACTTTTCTCAACACAGTAAGGGTGGCGCAGTATATACACAGAGCCCACATTAAATGGGGGTGGGGATGGGGGGAGTAGGATGAAAGCTTTTCCATGGATATCACAAACAAGACAACAGTTTCTATGTTCTTACTCCACAGCAATTATGGTCTTAACTAGAGAAATAAGACAAGATATGAAAATAAAAGGGATACAAGTAGGTAATAAATAAATGAAAGTATCCTCGTTTGGAGATAATATGATTCTATACATCAGAGGTCCTAAAGACCTCACCAAATAAATACTTAGATCAGTTAAACACTTTTACAAAATGGCAAGATACAAAATTAACATATGAAAATTAGTTACCTTCATGCATACCAATAACAAACATGCTGAAAAGGAAATCAGCAACTTAACCCATTCACAGTTACTTTTAAAAATACCTAGGAATGAATCTAATCAAGGAAATGAAAGACCTCTACAATGAAAACTTCAAAATACTTAAAAATGAAACAAACATTCAAACAAAAAGTCCCTCGAGGCTAGAAAGACATCACATGATATGCTGGAAGAATTAATATTGTGAAAATGGCTGTGTTACCAACAACAATCTACAGACTCAGTGAAATTGTTACCAAATTTCAGTAGTGTTATTCACTGACTCGAAAAAAAGAAAAGAAAGCAAGAAATCATATGGGAAAACATAAGACCCAGATAGCCAAATCAACTGGGGGCAAAAGAACAATTCTAGAAATATCACCATACCTGATTTCAAATTTTACCATAGAATTGTTGCAATAAAAACCCACAGTACTAACACAAAACAGACCCAAAGAATAATGAAACTGAGAAAAGCATCCAGAAATAAACCTACATAGCTACGGACACCTGCTTATGACAAAGCTGTCAAAAATACACATCAATTAACTCACTCATTATGATCATTTCTAGCTCAATCCATTTGTCCATAAATTTCTGGAATTCCTTGTTTTTAATAGCTGAGTAGTATTCCATAGTGTAAATGTATCATAGTTTCTTTATCCATTCTTCTACTGAGGGACACTTAGGCTGTTTCTATGATCTGGCTATTATGAATAAGGCTGCTATGAACATGGTTGAGCAAATTTTCTTGTTGTGTGCTGGGCATCTTCTGGGTATATTCCAAAGAGTGGAATAGCTGGGTCTTGAGGAAGCCCTATTCCTAGTTTTCTGAGATAGCACCAGATAGATTTCCAAAGTGGCTGTAGTAGTTTGCATTCCCACCAGCAATGAGGGAGTGTTCCTCTCTCTCCACATCCTCGCCAGCATGTGGTGTTGCCCAGAAGCAGAAAGAGTCAAATGGTATATACTCACTTATATCTGCATACTAGCCCAAGGGGCATATCCCATGAAAGTCTTCACTTACCAGGAAACTGGGGGAGGGGAGGGCATCCTATTGGGACTCTAGATGAGAGAAGCATGGGAGAATAGCAAAGTAAAAGGATCCAGAGGGTCCTAGAAACCTACAAGAAGAACATTATGATAGGCAGATTTGGGCCCAGGGGTCCTGCTCAAACTATGGCACCAGCCAAGGACAATACAGGCCTTAAACTTCAAACCCCTACCCAGATCTAGCCAATGGACAGGACAGTCTCCACAGTTGAGTGGAGAGTGGGGTATGACTTTCACACGAACTCTGGTGCCTCATATTTGACCACGTCCCCTGGATGGGGAGACCTGGTGGCACTCAGAGGAAGGATAGCAGGTCACCGAGAAGAGACTTGATACCCTATGAGCATATAAAGGGAGGAGGAAGTCCCTCTCAGTCTCAGTCATAGGGGAGGGGAGTAAGGGGAAAATGGGAGGGAGGGAGGAATGGGAGGATAAAAGGGATGGGATAACCATTGAGATGTAACAAGAATAAATTAATTTAAAAAATACACATCAGAGAAAGACATCCTCTTCAACAAATGGTGCTGGCAAAGATGAATATTTGCATTTCAAAAATAAACTAGGCCTGGAGAGATAGCCCACTTGATACAGTGCTTGCTGTCTAAGCATGAGGAACTGAGTTTGGGTCCTCAGCATTTACATAAAAAGCCAGGTTCAATGAAACAGGTCTGTAACCCAGCATCCGGAAGGCAAACTGAGTCAGGAAAAGACCTTGTTTAAGATGATTAGCTGGAGAATAACTAAGGAAAATACCCTATCCTGATCTTTGGCCTCCACACAAACACACACATGAGTATATGCATCCTCACAAACATGATTACACACACACAGAGACACACATACAGACACACACACACACACACACACACCCCAAGTTAAAATAAAATCTAAAAATATGTTGTTTAGGGCAGATGAAAGAAACCCCATACATACTGTTGGTGCTGCTGGGAATGTAAGTTACTCTAACAACTGTGGCATCAGGGTGGAGGTTCTACCATGCGACCGACCTACATTCTTTCTCAGCATTTACCAAAAGGACTCTAAATCAACTTAGTTAGTGCACTGCAGTTCACTGCAGCACTGTTCCCAGTGCCTAAGGTACAGAACCACCTAGTACCCACAACAGAGTGACAGAAGAGGAAAACACTGTATGCACACCAAGGGAATGTTTTCCAGCTACAAACAAGCAAGATTTAGCATTGACAGCAAAATGGATACTACTGGAGATTATTACGTTAAGACAGTCTCAGAAAAAACAAAAAGTCACATTAAAGCAACCTATATGCCAGATACACGTAAAATCATGTGTGAACAGGGGATCTTGAAATAGAAACAAGACTGGGAGGGAGGCAAAGGAACCGATGAGCAGTGTGGAGACATGAAAAGTGGGCAAATAACAGGACATAGGAAGGAATATGCTCGAAGCACTTTATGCACTAGCATGGATACAGATGTAACTCATTATTAAAAAGAAAAACTCACTATCTGTAGATAGTAAAATGCTCCTTTGAAATTTAACACCTCACATGCCATATACCAAAATTCAGCAAATATTCATTCAATACCACTAAGTTGAGTAAGCTTAAAGTACCCTGGACTCCAGTAAGTCTGTGTGGTTCACAATAAGGCAATAGAGAAATGGAGCACACTGGGAGCCTCACTCATGGGGCTGTTTAAAATAAGAAATAATACAGCCATTGGAAAACAGTCTAGCAGTTATTAAATGAGTAAGTACCAAAATATCACATGACCCAGCCATTCCACTGTGAGGTATATTCCAAAAGCCTTAAAAGTAGATCGACGTGGATTTAGAAAACTGGTTCTTGTGTATTCAAAGCACCTTATTTATAAAAGCCAAGGTAAGATGATTATATAATAAATTTAATGTATTCATACAATGGAATGTCATTTCACGTAAAAGGAGTGGGTTGCTGACACAATGATACAGGACAGGTAAACCTTGAGTGCGTTGTGCTAAGTGGATAAAGGCAATCACAAAACCTACACACTGTGTAAGTCTACATGTGTGAAAATGCAAGAGTATTTAAATCTGTAGATACAGCAAGTAAGTTAGCCAATGTTTAAAGTGAAGAGAATGCAGAGTGGGCAGTAACTGTCCACGTGTAGGGAGTTTATTTCAGAAGTAATAAAAACATTCTAAACTTAGATTTTAGAGGCAGTTGCAAAGCTCTGAAAATATAAGAGCTAAATTATACTCAGGGTAAGTTGTGTAATATGTAAATTATGTATCAATAAAAGCATTAAGGAAGAAAGAACAAAGCAGGCAATTTGGCCAGAGCTAAGGAGGACAGAAACATTGTTCTCAAAGCACCTGTGGGCAAGAATCACAAATGGATCATTCCAGGCCAATAAACTGGAATATTAGCTCCCAACCAATGGTGGTTTTGCCCTCCAGAGGACAGTTAGCAATGCTGGAGTCATCTTTGTTAACACAATAGAGAGGGATGCAACTGGCATCTAGTGGGTAGAGGCCAAAGATGGTGTTAAAGATCCCGTAATGCACAAGGCAGCTCCAAACAACCAAGAATTATTCAGTCCAAAGGATCAGGGATGCTGAAATGGAAGTACCCTTCTTTATCTGAAGGGAGCTAGGAGAGTGACAGAACCTAACTGCATCCGGCTGCTCTTTGCATCCCTCCTCAACCAAAGATTCCTGGCTTAAGCAGAGGCAGACACATCTCACTGAAGGGCACTACTTACCTAGAAAACTTCAGAGGCTGTGTTCTGACTCTCAGTGCGTCTGCCCACCAAGAGTCTGCGGTGGCCGGAACCCACTGTTGTTTGATTAGCTTTCAAGTACTGATGGATGAAATGTAAATATGAGGCAGCATATCATTAACTCACCCTCACCCGCATGCCTTGTGTTTAGTGTGTCTTTTACAAATTCACAGGTCTCAAAGAAAAGTTATCACGCCTTTACTTCCAACGTCTAGAAAATAGACTTGTCTTTGTTTATAAATAATCACAACCGATTGTCTCTGTGTTATTTCTGAACCCAGTTTTCCAGGATCATAAGATATTCACCAAGTCGGAGAGTGGAACCTTAGGCAAATTGTGGACAAGCAGCATTTATTGGTGGAAATTTTACTCGGAAGCCAATCAAAATTTGCAGCAGCTTGAGTACTGCTAGTATTAATAGATATATGCTACGACCAGCCGAGTTACAGACAAGGCAAACAAATTAATCATGACATTTCATGGCAGGAGTTTAGAAAAATGATGTTGTGATAAGACTGTGCACGGGAGCAGGAGGCACACTTGGAGAGCTCTTCCAGACCTGAACACATGCACTTGTATTCAGTTTGTCCTTCAAATGACAGGATTTGCCAGGGGTCAGGGCTTTGTTTCATTGTCTTTTACTGGTTTCAGAATCTCATTTTATTTATGCACAAAAGTATTGGAATAAAGTAGAGGCTCCCCAAATTAATGGAGCTTATGAAATCAGTAAGGATTTGTAGGCTGAATTTTGGGCACAGACTACCCAGACTTCTGGTCCTTAATGATTCTCATATGCATCTTAGTTTAGGGACAACAGTGCACATTTATTGTGGAGACTCTATAGCAACATCCAGGCCTTAGCATGGTAAGGCAGTAGGTACCCACTGAATATAAATCATGAAGAAAGAAAAAAAAAAGAAGAAGAAAGAAATCTACCAGGGAAGATGAGGCCCTGGCAAGAAGGGCACTAAGGGGAGGGAGGATTTGAGAGTGGTGGATGCTGTTGCTATGGCAACCCCATCCTTTCACAGCATGTGTTCTCAAGGGCTGTCTGTGCTGAGAGGTGAGCCACACAACTGATGGAGTGCACATCACTCATATCATCAATCTGTAGGTGAGGGCTTGTGGATTCAGAAGGATAATTAAATAAATGTAAGCCTGACTATTAGGAACTAACATTTCTTACTGATCTTGAGTGCTTGGCTTACATACACAGAAGGCAAAACTAACGGAGCCACACTCTATGTTTTGTTTTTCTGTGTAGAGGCTTCTCTGAGTTTGTTACTGTGATGTTCATCCCCACTTGAAGCTCTCACCTTATGAAGGTTCAGTATATTTTTATCCGGAGGAAAACCAAGAATGACACAAAATGTTTAGGTTGACTCCAGCAAAGCCCGTGCTTGCTCTTAAAGTCAGCTAAAGAGAGCTGGCTTCTCCTTCCCTCTAAAATAGCCCCCCGCACAGCATGCTCTGTCTGTCTTCCTTCAGGATGAGATGGCAGGCAGGGTTGGGGTTGAATTCTAAATATCCGTCATGTAATATAAGCCACTAGGGACTTCACTTTTATGCTGGTGGCTCAGCCGTCCACCGTGACGAGCTGGCGTTGTCTGGAATGTGACATAACAACTTTTGAATAACTAGGTCTACCACTTATTGACATCTCTAGTATGCAGGAGATTCTCTAAGGATGCCAAATGAAAGAAATATTTTAAAGGGCTTCTCAAACCTGTTTATTATGCTAACAACCCATTAGAACAATCGTTTTGTATTTCACTTTTCTTCCACCTTGGAACATAGTTCCCTTTCATCTTCAGAACTGCTGATGTAGAAAACACTATCTTAGAATATAATGACATTTTGATGGCTTTGAAAGAGTTTACTAGCAACAACGTAAGCATTCTATCTCCAGCACATGTTAATATTGTAATTATTCTTAAATCTGTCAAATTTTCTTTCCTTCTCTCTCACTTTTGAAGCCACCAGTTCTGTACCAGTATTAGTTATCTGAAAAATATTTAAAGTTCATAATTGATTTTGTTTTAGTGAAGAAAGCATATTGACAGATACATATTTAATATTTTAATTATCCATTCATCTACAGATGGGCATGTGGACTGCTCCTATATCCTGGCTATGTGAATAGTGTTACAGGTAGCATGGGCCACTTGGTCATTCTTCCACACACATGCTATTTTATTTTCTTTCAGCTGTATATTCAGGAATAGATTTCTGGGTGATAATTGTAATTTCTGATCTTAATTACTTTTGAGACCTCCATTTGTCCTTCATAAAAATGTCCAGTCTTCCACCAACAACAACTTCCACTTTTCTCCACACCATCTTCAACATTTGCTACTGTTTGACTCTTAAATTTATTACTATCACCGTCCTAACAGATATGAGGTACATCTCATCTTGGTTATTGATTTGCCTTTTACAGATATCTCATAATATTAAATATTTTATATACACTTGGCTTTTTATATGTCTTTTTTGGAGAAATGTTTTTTTCCGATTTTTTAAAATATTTTGAGTGATATTTTTCTTGCTGTTCAGTTCTTCATATATTTGAGTATTAACCCCATTGGAAAGATGGCAAATACTTCCTCCTGTATTTGTAGGGTTGTCTCTTCACTCTGCTGATTGTTTCCTTTGCTGTTTGTACTTTGTAATTTGATAAAGCTTCCTGTCAGCCTCAGCTTTTGTTACCTCTGCTTTAAGAATCATATCCAAATGTCACAATTAGGTTTCTAGTGTTGTGACAAAATATCATGACCAAAAGCAACTTGGAGACGAAAGGGTTTATTCCATTTTATGCATTGTAGACCATCATGTAGGATGTGAGGGCATGAACTCTGCGAGATCTTAGGTGTAGGCCATGGGACAGTGCTGCTCCCTGTCTTGTTCCTCCTGCCTTGCTCAGTCTGCTTTCCCGTACACCCCAGATTATGTGTCTGGGGGTGACACTATCTGCATTGGGCTGGGTCCTCCGCCATCCACCACTAACTAAGAAGATGTACTACAGACTTGCCTAGAGCCTGATATTACTGAGGTAATTTCTCAGTTGAGTCTCTCTCTCTTCCTAAATAACTCTAATTTGTATTAAGAAGACAATAAACTAGCCAAGATACCAAATTTTTAAAAACCTAAATACTAAGAAGAGTCTACTTTTGTACTATAGTCTCGTGATCTAGTATACTTTGTCTTTCATTCAAGCCTTTAATGGGTTTTGAGTTGACTTTTGTATAAAGTTTGAGATAGTGTGAAGTTTTGTTTTTCTGTTGTAGGCTATTTGTTGTTGTTGTTGTTGTTGTTGTTGTTGTTGTTTTTGAGACATGGTATCTTTTGGTTGCTCTATAACTCACTAGATAGCTTAAAATGGCCTTGAATACTTGGTTCCCTGGCATCCTTCATACCAACATCAGCTTTACAGTTTTAGATCACCCCACCCAGCCTCCTAATAGATATAATTCTTAAAGAGAAGTTATGTGTTCTTAGTACCTTTGTCAAGGTCAACTGACTACAGACACACAGATTTATTTTGTAGTTCTCTGGTCTGTTGGTGTATCTGTGTTGCTTTTCCTAGGCATTTCTATTTGCTTGTTTTTCTCTCAATTTCATTAGTACAAAACATTGAGCAAAAATGACGCAGTATCAGCCATGTAAATGCACTTGGTGCCAGAGCACCCATTCTGCCTTTCACTATGACATGTAATTCTCCAATGCTCTGACCCACAGAGGAGAAATAAAAGGCTCCTGTGTGTGTTTGAGGGAGTCAGGGGGTGCTATTGTTGTGAGACACAGTAAAACAAAGGAACCAGCCACTGTGTTCCTCAGAAACATGCTTGCCCTTTCAATTCAAAAAAGAGAATTAATTTTGCTCTTTTCCTCTCTATGCAAACACACAGGAAGTTGAGGATCCATATCATTTGGATGGAGCTGGAAAATGTGCCTTAATTGAATCAAAGCTGCTTGATGGAGTGTCTACTATGGGAAGGTCACTTTTCTAGATCCTGAGGAGAAAGACTAAGACCAGCTCCAGCTATCAAAGGCTTACGCCTCAAATGTTTCCAATATTATTCTTCATCTCAGTGTTCAGGAGTTTCAGTTTTATGGATAAACACGATTAAACAGATTTATCATTAAATATGCTTTATGAAGAGTCTTTTTCTGTATTACGGAGTTGAATGTTTAGAGCTTATCTAAAGTGACACCACTCAGGTGTCTCCTCAATAAGGTTAGAAAGAAACAAACACATCTCCTTAAAAGGGATAGTGTCAAAAAGTCATCTTGACTGTAGTAGTTACACAGTTTTAAGGGCTTTATATATGAATTCAGATAATTTTAACTCCAAGACAACCCTAGGTATGAAGTGGAATATGACAGTCTCAGACCAATGAGCATCCTAGACAGTCTCTGAAAGGACACAGGAAATATGTATGTAGTGATGGTTGAGCCATAACACCTTACAGTTCTAAGGTACTGCGAGACACCTGTGGTTATTTTCACAAGACAAAGACTCATGATATAGTCTGTCCAGGGTCACACAGCAGGCTAGTAGTGGAATAAAGCAAGAATTCATCACAGGAAATGAAGCACAATATAGGTACAAATTTGCTGCTCTGGGGTGAGATGGATCCTGGACATCAAAAGGAGAGTGCAGGAGATTTCAGCAGGCTTCAGTTAGGACAGGAGACAAGCAGGCAGCCCTGCAGTGGAGAGAATCATAGTCAGGGTGGAGAGAGAGAGAGAGAGAGAGAGAGAGAGAGAGAGAGAGAGAATCATGCCTGCATGCCTGCTTCCCTGTCTGGTACCTACTGTGCACAGAAGTAATGGTCAGCCATATATTTTTTAAGACACAGTCTCATTATAGGAGTAGCCCTGGCTCTCTTGGAACTTACTATATTGACAAGGCTGGCCTGAAACTCAAATAGATATCTGTCTCTGCCTTGTGAGTGCTGTGATTAAACATGTGTTACCATAGTCAGTGTGATGAGCTATCATTTTGTTTATCTTTGAGATGATAATAAAGTTGGTATGTTTCCCCCTTCCTTTTCTTCCTTTCAAACCCTCTCCCATACCCCTCCTAATTCTCCTTTAAATTCATGATCTCTTTTTTCATTAACTGTTATTGCATATAACAGAATGTAATATATATGTATATATATGTATATATATATATTTCAAATTGTCAAAGAACAAATATAATCAATAAAAAGGGAAAGAATCCCTAAATTTATCCAACTCACAATCTTATTTTATTTCAGAGATTAAAATGTAATCTTTTTAATAAATTATTATTGTGGTTCATGTGTGGAGACAATTTACCAGGCAGCGGTAGACAGCAAGTGGTTCTCTCATATGAATTAGACAGTAATTTATATGCTGTTGTCAGCTCTTCATTTCATAGTGTGAAAGGAGTTCTCCTACAAAAACATCATACTCTCTCCTGTGTCTTTGACATCATTTAACATGTCCATGCTCTCTGAGCTGCATCGACAGGAATCTTTCCTTCATTCATATTACCTTTTACCTGGTGAAGCTTGAGATACCAGATCTCCCAGAAGACAAGCGTCATAAACAAAGCTAAATTTACCCATAGTCTTCTGAAAGAGATAAAATATGGCTGAAAAACAGACTTTTGAGGAAAGAAAATCTAACTGGAAGTTCAGTCCTCTAATAGAGCCTTATAAATATGACTGATGATGGGGGGAAGAGATGCTCTGGGGAATGGGGAATGTTGGTGGAAGGGAATTAATGTTTACGTATGAAATAAGTTCTGGGAGAGTAGTGTGCATCAAAACAACTGCAATTACTATAACTATATCAGATAATAAAAATGTACTACAAAATAGATCTTTAGAACTCCTTTCATGAGGTGATAGGATATGATGTGTGAGGTAATGGCTTATTAACTTCATTGCAATACGTGTATAACAAATTGCCACACTGCCTGCTTGAAACATGTATACTTTTTATTTCAAGTATACTTCAATAAAGATGAAAAAATAATCCATGAAAAAAATGTAATCTTTTCCACTAATTGTTATTGTATGCATCTATTTATTTGTATATACATATCTACTCCTAAATATAGCCTATTGTGCACATAATGTTATTTTTATGTATATGTTGCCGTTATTCTTAAAGTGTGACCTAATAAATGCTTATTATTAGGCTATCGTTATTATGGCATTATTTTCTAACCTGCAATCAATTAATAAGAAACACAGACAGGAATAGTCTTTTTTCACCTCCCTTTCCCCCCAACACAGCCACTATGGAGTCATAGCAGGCAAACAGTGGCTTCACTATAAACACCAGAGAACAACAAACAAAAATCCCAGTTCTCAGCTAGGAGTTACTTCTTTTGGAGTTGTTGGACAGTGAGGTCAATTAAAACTACCACTACTATTGTCTATGGCCATTGCTTTCGGTTACATTCCAGAACCTGAATGTAAAACCATACAACTTTAATCACCACATGCTTGAGTCATAGAGCATGGCAAAATAAAACTCTTAGGGACCTAGAATCTTTATCACCATTGGCTAGTTTTCATAGCTATGTAAAATACAAAGGCAGAAACGTAAGCACCAATGTGCTATGAATCATTCCAGCTCCAAATAATAGCATGCCTGGAAAGACATGCCCACTGGTGAAATAATGACACAAATATTTTGGAAGTGACCAATAACTTTCTGATTAAATTTAAGTCTGAGAATGAAGGATAAGACCCTTTATGTGCCTAAGAGCCTATGTGTAAAGAAGTCATAGGATCCAGTGGAGAATTTACTATAATTATGTGGCTAACTAAACATAGTATTATCATTATATTAATAAACCAGTGGATTTCTCATTCATCTGAGAAGCTTCTAATTAAAGTAAATGTTGATTAACACAGAAAACAACAGTTGTCCTAGGTGTATAGACGTCTCAACCCTGGAAGAAATAGATAGATAGATAGATAGATAGATAGATAGATAGATAGATAGATA
>OU015742.1:6407823-6421494 GCA_907169655.1 Acomys percivali | reverse complement strand
GAGAGAGAGAGAGAGAGAGAGAGAGAGAGAGAGAGAGAGAGAGAGAGTGTTTTATCTAAGAACATAGACCACACATTCAATAATATTTGGACAGCACAACATTTATCTTGCAAGACATAACTTTGATGTGTAGGGAAAGGGAGTTCAATTATAAAAGTGTTGCAAGAGTAAGAATGAATATAATCTAAACATATTGTAGGACACCTTCAAAGAAGTAATAAAAATGAAAGAATAAAAAAAAATAAGCCTTCAATCTACTGATAGCTGAATGTGATTTGAGATTTAAATTGTTGCTCAGGGCAATAACGTGGTGTGAGAATGAGCACATAACCATGTATAAAACTTGGCTGCTGAATCTGAAATTCATACTGTGTGAGGCGGACAGAAAGGAACATCCAAAGAAGCAAAACTTAGTTGGACCGTGGAGGATGGCAGAATTCACCGAGATAGAATTTTGAGTATAGGGCATGAAAATCAAAGAAAGTGGCCAAAGAAGTACATGAGGACTGTGGGGATATGACCGGTTCAAAAGACGATGGAGAAGACTGTTTTTAAAGTCTGGTACAGTCTTCAAGAGAGACAATGAGTTCTCTTGAAGATCAGACTTTAAGGCCGTTGAGGTTGAAGGACAGTGAGTTGTTCCAATACTTTCATTGTCTAGTTCAGTCATTTTTCTACACATTGTTTAGAGTATAGCTTTAACACTTCACAGGACCGCTGCGTTTAGAAGCCGTGACTTAAGAACTGACTTGGGTAGTTTTCTGGTTCGGTAGAAATGTACTTTGCATCTTCATAATACTAATCATTATGCTTCCAATTATCTATATTTTCAGCCTTGCCTCTGTCTATAATTTTTAGCTATGACTGGGTTGTGAGCTCTCCTTTGTCCTTTATAATAAATTTAGCTGCAGTCTGAACATTCTGACTGAGTGCTCTGGCTGTACCTCTAACCTGACTTCATTTCCAAGACTGTCAAAAGTAATTAGGGACAGAGAGATTTTCCCGCTCAGCACCTGGAAATGCAGAGATACCAAGAAGCAGTCTGAAGTGTCATTAGCATCACCTTTCTGCTTGCTTTTTATATCACCGTGCAAAATAGTCTATTTCACAGCCAGCAGGGTCTATTATGGGAGCTGTCCTTATCTTCTTGAAGCATCAGACTTTTTTCCTTCTATCGGGAAGAAAAAAATAAGAAATAGGCTTCTATCTTCTGAAGACATCATAAGTTCTGTTGTGTGACCCACTGCCGATGGCACATGGTACTGGGAAGGCAATCTATTAAATTTGTCTGCCTTGGTCTCCTCATTATAGATTAATTACTTCTAAGAATTTGTGAAAAAGTTATGAAGAAGCATGTTTGAAGCAATTTGCAACATAAATAGCTTATTATTAAAATAACATACAGTTCCAACTGGAGTTGGTCTATATAGTAGTGTAGGACTTTGAACCCACATTCTTTTACACAGAGTGCTCCTTTAAGTAAAGAAACAGACATTACATTATCATTTTTTTATTATTATTGGGAAGTATTTTTAAACGTATCATAATTTATTCATATTACATCCTGATTGTTATCCCCTTGCTTGTCTCTTCCTTGTCCCACCCCTTTCTCCCTCTAGGATTTTCGTTTTTAATATATTTTATTGGTTCTTTGAGGATTTCATGCATACATACAAACGTATCTTGATTATATTCGCTACCATCTTTCCCTAACTCCTCCAAGATCTATGCCACATACCCCATCCCTTCTCCAAAATTCTTGTCCTTTTTGTTTTTATATAAATCTTAAGAAGCTCAGTTTGTGCTGCATGTGTATGTATGAGTGTGGGACCATCTGCTGGAGCCTGGTCTATCCACGGTGGACCACATCCTTATGTTAAACTGGCTTTTCATCCCTAGTAGCCGCTAACTGTTGGTAGCCCCTCTGTAGGGGTAGGAGCTCATGTGTCCCTCTACTCCAGGCCAGGGTGTTAACTGGCTTAATCTTGTTCAGGCTTTATGCAGGCAATAATAGGAGATGTGAGTGTATGAAAGAAATGATCCTGTCTTATGCAGAAGACACTCATTTTCCCTGGTTCACTCTGACCTCTGTCCTGTGCAATCTTTCTGACCCTTCTTCTACCATGGTTCCCAAGACTTGTGTGAGAAGGAGTGCGTATGGCCTAAGTGTCCCATTTGTGGCTGAGCACTCCACACTCCACATACATTTGTTCCTTGCATTTTAACAGTTTGAGTTTGACTTACTTTGCACGTTGAGTTCCTGAATTAAACCTCCATTGTCCACTGAACAAAGAAGCTTCTCTAATGAAGACTGAGAGCTGCACTAATCTATGGGTATTGAGATGTGTATTTAGAGGACAGTTTAATACTACTTCCACTTAGCAAAATAATAGGGCCTATGAGTTTTCCAGTCATGGCTCGCCATCAGATTTTATAGCATCAGCCACATGTTTTCTTTCACAGAGTAAGCCTTAAACCAACCAGAAAGCAGCTGTTTGCTCCCATAATATTTATGCTGCCATTGCACCCATTGGCCTATCTTACCAGATCTGTCATTTTTATACCTTTAGGTGGCACATCTAGGTAATGCTGTTAATGACTTTTCTCTCCAAACAGCCTAAAGAGCATCTTGTGATATTTGAAGGCTAGTCAACTTCTCAGTTAGAGATGTTTCTCCATTTCCTGTGACAAGAGTATGTGATGGTTTCAGTCGTAGGTTCTTACTATCAAATTCTGGTGGGTAACCAATGTCCATAAGCTGTATTGTCTTGGATATCCCCAAGACACTCTTGACTAACAATTTGAGGAGAAGCATTCCACACCTAGCACTAGGTATTATTCTTTGTGTAGGGTAATTCTTATATATATATATATATATATATATATATATATATATATATATGTATATATATGTGTGTGTGTGTGTTATTAGATGTATACATATACATGTTATAGAATAATGCATTTCCATGTGGATTTTTCATACATATATGAAGAAAGTGGCAAATTTAGTCTATACAGCCGAGCAAGGGGCAGGTCTGCTAATCTTGCTATGGGATTTCTGTAGGGAGCAGTCTCAGGCTGTAGTCATCTAGGAGGAGGAAGCTATGGCTCACTCTTTCTGCACATACTGTCAACAAACATACTGGGTCCAGGAGAAGGCCTTGCCATTCCCCTGGGCCTAAAGGAAGAAGACCTTGTCAGTAGCATCCTTGACATGCCCTTCTCATGTCAGCAATACACATTCAGTCAGGACTACATCATCTCCCCACATGCATGCATGTATGTGTATATATCACTTGCATACTTTATGCCTAAGAAGCCAAAAGAGGTTCAGATACCTGGAAGTGGAGTTACCCATGATTGTGAGCCACCATGTGCGTGCTGGAATTTAAACCCAGGTCTTATGCAAAGAGCATCTCTCCATCCCTGTATTTTAATGTTTTACAGCCTAAAGTAGAATTTGCAAGAATTCCCACATATATAAAATCAGGTGAAAGTAAAATATAAAGAAGGAAGCTGATACCTACACAAGCTTTCTTAAGCGCATAGCCTTGCTAAGGACTTTCTTCTTTAATCAGTGCAGGAGTGACAATGCATTTTCAATACATTGTGGATCCCTGAGTCTAATCCTGTCTGCTCAACACTCTAGGACGGAAGATAACTCAGTTTTTCATGATTTAAGGTAAGCTTTGTTTAAGCATAAATCCCTTATATATTAAAAGGGGCTTATTAACAAAGCTATTCTTCACTGGGTAAACTAGCTAAATAGGCTAACCTCAAGTTAATATAATTATTTGTGATGGCTTTTGGCATTAAGCTTTTAGAGAAAACAAGACAACAACAAAAAGAAAGCATGAATAATTCCAAATGGTGTTACAAGGCATTTTTTTAAATCTGTGGCATGTTTGGTGGAGCCATATAACTACAGACAAAATTTCTGATTTTTTAATGTAATCTTACATGAAATAATAAGTTAAGATGGAACAAAAATGGAGGTTTTATGACTTGGCAGGATACAGCATCAGTTGGGGCATATCGCAGTCAATGGGGAAATAGTTGTGGTAAGATTGGCCAAGAATGACATATGTTGTTTATTACAGTGATAATATGGCCGCTGAGGTCACAATGAGAGCTTAAAATGGGGGAAATCCCAGGTCTTTGAAAGTTTGTGGAGAAATGTTGTCCTGGTGAAGACAGAATCTGTTCCAACTGACTTATCTCTAGACCCTCAGTTCTTCTTACTTATAATCATCTTTATTTTATTTCTACATCAAAGAAAATTTAAAAGTTAAATGCAAGCTAGGCACAGTGGTGCACACCTTTAATCCCAGCACTCCGAAGGCACAGGCAGGCGGATCTCTGTGAGTTTGAGGCCAGCCTGGTCTACAAAGGGAGTCCAAAACAGCCAAGGCCACACAGAGAAACCATGTCTCAAAAAGGAAAAAGAGAAACAAACAAACAAAAAAGGTTAAATGCAGAATAAATTAGTGGACTCACCATGAGTTTGGGATGATCTTTTTTTTCTCCTTTGGCTAAAAACTCTGAAATCATTAAGCAACCAGAAGGTCCTGCCTTCTGGAAAGACTGAAAACCAGGTAGATATCCATGATTCTGGGTCACATTAAATGCACTACTATATCAAATAAGGTAGCACAATCATATGTGCCATTATCTTCTGTTATTTCCCCCAAATATTGTCCAATTTGCCTAGAAAATCAGAAAAAGGCAACACCATAACGATGAAAATGGAAAAATAAATCAACAATTAGAGGATATAATATAGGTTTGAGGTATGCAGATGTGTGATTCACTCAGCCTTCTTTTGATTGTTTGTGTTCATCCACTAATTTATTCATTTTTTTAGACATATGTTTACTGTGTAGCCCAGGCTAGTCCTGCAGTTGTTGATTCTCCTTACTCTCCTGCCTCCCGAGTGCTGAGAGTAGAGGCCTGTAGCAACACACCAACAAGCTCAGCTTTTAAACTTTAAAGTCTCCAAATGTGTGTGATAGAATGCCAAGCCCTGTGACTGATCTACTAAATCAGAAAGTCTTGGATGCAGAACAGCAGTCTGTGTTTTAATGAGAGCCCAGTGGAACCTGACAGAAATTCAAGCTGGGGAATGAAAGAAACGCTGAGTGGCAGGAGCTGGTGCCTAAGAAGACACTACAGCTTTTATCTCTGCTATCTACAAAATTAAAGCACCCTTGGTGTTGGGTCTAATTGTTGTGCTTTGGAGATTAAAGGCTCAGGTGTTTATTTTCAAGAAGAAAGTAGGGTTACAATCTCATATCAGTGGCTTTGGAGAGTGAAAATGATATAAACTAAAAGATTTTATATTAATGCCTTTTAATTAAACGGGCATCTTAAATCTCTCTTGTTCAAGCTTCTATGTTCTGACACAAGTTCAGTGCTGAAGAGAGCAGCAGGTTCCTCTCCAGCTCTTGCCCTTTCCTTGTATTAGAGGGCAGCTGTTCCTCAACTCCTCCCAAACTTAGGGATGCTCTGCGAACACAGTGCTACAGAGGAACTAATAGCTATAATCACACAAGTCTGGGGGAGCAAAGAAAATAGGTGCTGTACTGATGTGGAGGGGGAGTTTTTACTGGGATATCGCTGACTTATGAAATTATTCCTTATTTTGGATAGCTACAAACTGGGGGGGGGGACAGAAAGTGAGGGGCGCAGGACAACACAGTAGTACCAAAGAGCTTTGCATGAAGGAAGAAAAGTAAAGAAGGGGCACGAACGTGGGTGTTGTCTGGGTTTACTGTTAGGAAAGGCTTAGTATAGCATCTCTGTGTTGTTGGATATGAAATCTGAAAGACATGTCTTGCTACTTTAGGGATGTTCCTTCTCTCCTGATCAACTCATAGGCACTTTCTACGTGCAGGACACATCATGTCTGAAATTTGTCAGGCTGTTAGATGAACATCTGGATGGATCTGGTAAAAAGTTGCCACCAGAGAGAGATGCTGTGACTACATCTACGAATCCCAGGGATGACTTTAAACTTCCCCCGTGGAAGCAGAGTTTACGGTGAACTTACTTAGTCTCCAAAGATGGAGAGGTTTGCGGGTGATGAATTTCCACTTGGCTTGTATCTACCATTTCAGGAAACAGCTTCCAATTGCCAAGCATGGGGACAGCTCATGGAGCGCTTCTCCTTTAAATCCCTGGAATGGGGCATATGGCTCTTGGGCAGCCTTTTCCAGGCCGGTGCTGTCCAACAGATGACGGTAACGGTCTGCACCTGCACTGCCCATGTCAGCAGCCTCCAGGCACAGCTGGCTACTGCGTGGTTGAAATGTGGCTAGTGAAATCAAGAACAGACGAGTTAATGTAAATAAACTTCACTCTGTGGAGACCCTCCTGCCGCCCCTCACCCCGCACCTCCATGTTTATGTTCTAGAGTACAGATGAAGACAGGTTGTCTTTTCTGTCATAAAGGTGCCGTGTCTTTTGTTTACTCAGAGGAAGACATGTCAGTTAATCCACAACGCTGACAATAACCTTGATTAGAGAGGAGCAGGAGTCTTACCAGCTCCCCTGGACTTCTCAGGGACAACTATTTTTGCTGTCTTGGAACTAATATCTTAGCTAAGTCCACTGTAGCTGTAGTTCAAAGCATGAGCAGAGTGCACACAGTGAGGATTTGGGTGTAGCAGGATCAGATCAAATTTTGTTTCCAAATTTCTGAACACGCTGCTCCCTTGGTATTGAGCCTATAGCACACTTGCTAAGCTCTTAATCCCGTGTCCACAAAATCAAGTCATGCATATTCAGTGATATGTACTGTGAACCCTCTGTAATCCAACTTCAGTGGGACTCTTTGGTCCAGTCTCTATCCCCTGGCTCTCTTTATTTGAACGTATTCTTCAGTTCAATCCTTTGATTCAGGGTCTAGTACACTTATCCTATCCATTCGATGGTGCAATGTAACTAATACAAATGAGTGACGTAAAACAAGGGCAAACAACACGGAGGGCAGGTGCTGTCAAGCCTGTGCCCAACCATGGAGGACTACGGAGCCAAATCAATAGATATTTCACTAATTAAAGAAAAACAATAATCGTGTACTTTGGGTAAAACTCTTTAATCATTAAATAGATAGTAAATTCTAAAATCTTATAAATGGGTGCCTCACAGTTAAGAGCAGGCCCTATGCCCTCGAGTAGATAGACAAGTACCACAGAACAAAGTCTGGTATTTTTAAACTCTGGTTTGTTTGTTTTGTTTTGCTTTTCATCTCATAATACTTTGGGCATTTTTTGCCTTATTAATCTTTTCATAATGTATTATGGTTTCCAATTTAGTTTTTAAAATAGGTTTTCTGTATGTGCATGCATCACTGAGCACGTATGTGTTTCTCGTGCTCCCCCTCCCTCACTCCCTGTTTATTTGTTTTGCTCTATTCTGATTTATTTTCTGAAGCGAGCAAGATAGAGGGCATGGAGTTGCATAGGTAGAGAGATGTGGAGATCCGGGAAGGGAAAACTGTGATTAGAATATCTTGTCTGAAAAAAATATATTTTAAATAAAAACAAAAGAGATTATTGTTTCAGGAAAACAAAACAAGGAAGCACAGCATAGACCCAAGTTCTCAATATTAGAGACTTTTGTGCTCCAATTCCTGGGTTTTACACTTCATTGCTGAATGACCTTAGACAAATGGATTAATCTCCTCGTGCTTCAGTTGCTCCACTTTAAATGGAGGGATAATCTCCACCTTCAAAGCCATGTTGGGGATGAAATATATTAGTCAGTCACTGAGGGGCATCCTTGACACACCAGAGGCACCATAAAGGTGGTGGTGACCATTATTAAGCCTTAGAGCTGTATTGATTCATGGATCCTTATAACTCTTCATGTAAGACTTGATCTTTTATTTTATAATGCCTGATATACTCTAGAAATACATTCCATCTGCCTGTCTATCTTCACCTGACCTGGAAAAGTTTACTGTCGGCGATTAGTCTCTGTGATCGACCCAGGCCTCCTCTGAACTGACAGTACTGACCTTTGGCACAGTGTCAGGCACCATCACCTGCCCTACACTCTGATTCTCATAGAAATTCTTCAACTGTACTACTATCTCTTATAAGTGTGGCTGCCCCTGACCTGGAACTTCATAGCCTTGGTGGACTTATCCTGCTTACAGCATCATTGGAAACATCTACCCTCATCCACCCACCCTAACCTGTTCCACCCTACACATGCTTAACTCATGATAGAGTTGAATCACTAAGATATTTCCACTTCCTGAGTCTGGTCCAACAATTTTAGGATCTCTGTAAGAAAACTACTATAACTTTACAACTGAGGCGAAGACACAGTAAGAGATCTTGTCTCAAAAAATCAAGTGCACAGTTCTTGAGAGTGATGTATAAGGTTACCTCTGGCCTCCACACACATGTGCACACATGTGGATGTTCATTCACACATAAGTATGCATATGTATATACAAACATGCATATGCATGTACTATATGCACAGAGGCAAATAAAAATGAGCATTGAAGCCAGACTTTATATCATGAATAATTATATTTATATTTCCTTTTGTAGGATATGAAGAATCCTCATGAAATACAGTCATCATCTTCCTCAGTCATCTGTTTAATCAGACCATGTGTTCTTTGAAAGAAGAATGTGTCTTCCCATTTGTGATCTCTATACCAAGAACCTGGCAGGTCTTTGGCCTTTCTCAACTTATCCTTTCTCTGTCATCTGCAAGCCTCATGATCTCTCCATTTTTCTGTGTGTACCTTGGAGTTTCTAACATGTCGAAGGATGGCCTGGTTGGTTCGAGGCTGCATTGTTACTGGAGACTTTGTTCCGAGACTCTCATCTGAGGAGACTTTAAAATATCAGCAAAATGAGGTGACGGTGGTGTTCATGTTGCCAGCGGATCTAAACTATCAGTGCTCTTGCATCTCACTGATCCTTTAGATACGGGCCTAAAACTGGGAATTACAGAATTTTATTTCTGTAGTGGTAGACAAAGACAAATATTACAAAGCAGAATGCATGGATATTTAAGCTATGGATATTTTATGGGGCGGAGAGAGTTAATCTTAGCACCATATATATATTATCCAACTGCTCTGTTCCTTAGGATCCGTCTGCTTTTTGTAATTTATAACTCTCAGTTTTAATATATAACCATGAAATTAAAATACTCCAAAAATAAAGCAGTGGATTTTTGAGCCAAATAAATCCACTGTCATTAACACCCAACAAGCTGTTTGCTGCTAATTACTAATTATTCATAGAGCTAACACAGCCCAAGCACAAAGAAGACAGAAGAAAGCTTGAGAGGATTAAAAAAAAAAAAAAAAAAAAAAGATCTAGATTAGACAAAGATACTTCATCAGATTCATTGGAAATACATTAAATTAACAGAAAACGTTGTCTGCCCTAATTCCTCCTGAGAGACCAAACTCTTGTCCAACCTTAAGATAGACAACAGGCAGGACAGGAAGCCACAAAGAGAATATTTTACTCTGATTTTTCTGGACCCTTATGAAGGAAGGCTAATACCCAGGCCCTCCATAAGCATTAGGGTGGAGTCTTGACTGCATTGCCATCTTGTAGTGCTTTTCCCCCTCTTTGTATTTTGATGCCCATCTTCAGCGAATGAAATGACTCAGTGTACGTCACGTGGGTATTTATAGGCGAACTGTCTAGGCAAGGGAAAGGCCAGGCCATAGTGACAATGATATATCAGCACTTCTTACTCTCTCTCTGCTCAGGTGCTACCATTCATACTGGTCCCTGGAGTGAGCATCTTGTCTCTCTTGAGAGAAATATATTTTCAGGGCTGGGTAGGAACCAATTATCACCAATAAATGACTAACAAAGAGGTGTGGCCATTTACCTAGAGTCGCAGCAGAAAAGGAAGTTTGAGGCAGATTTGTACATGTTGGACAAGAACAGTCAAGGAACTTTTGACTTTGTCTGCCCCTAAGTGAAATACAATCTAGCTTGATTACGAGAGGTCATTAACATACTTACTTCATTAAAAAATATCATGAGGCCCAGGCAGGCAGATCTCTGTGAGTTCAAGGACAGCCTGGTCCACAGAGTGAGGTCCAGGACAGCCATGGCTATACAGAGAAGCTTTTTCTCAAACAAACAAATAAAAAACCCAAAACACTTTAGCTATTCATTTGTTTGAAAATTAAACCGTATGAAGAAGGATGCATACCTTCCCTGTGAATAACATGTGTTTTTTGTTTGTCTAAGTCTCCCCAGAACAAAAATCACAAACTTATAGTTTGAGATCTCTCCAGTTAGATAAGGCTGTGGATTTTAAAAGTGCATGTGAATTTTTAGTTACAATAAGCTTAACATTCATCAAATTCTTATTACGTGCCAGACACCACTCTAAGCACATTCCATGCAGTTAGTCACATAAGCCTCAAGACAGAGTTGTAAAGTAAAAGTTATCATTCCTGATTTAAGAATAAGAAATCTGAGACCTGCAGAGTTCACACTATTAGCAATAGTGTATGCAGCTGATTCCAGAAAAATCTGGCTTTACGGATTTTGTCCTAAACTACCGAATGACAGAAAATACCAAAATCATAAAATAAAGATCAAAGCCTCATTCTGTGCTCGGCTACCTCCTCCTCCCCACTCACCCCTGCCCAAGCTTACCAGATTTTTGCATTTTAATAAAAGCAAAAAAAAAAAAAATCTTGCAACTGCAATGCACATCATATATAAATTTGCAAGTGTGCCCTACACATGTGCACATGACTATACCAGGAGCCTCCATGTGGGTGGCTGACCTTCAGTCAGTGAGTCTGTGGACTTTGCCTCTTTCTGGATCACTACAGCATTAGTATGTATGTGTGTTATGGCTTCACTAGGAAATAAGCAATGGAGGCACTCATTTTGTGGTCTGGTTTACCAGCTGATCAGCCCTGGGGAAGTGATTGACTCAGAACAGATGACTTCCGCTGATGGAGTTGAATTCTGAACAGACTGGTGGATGGTAGTAACACATCAGAGAGTAGGACTTTTTTGGGAGGAAGTAGGCTAGTGGGGACATGTCCTTGGGTGTTGCATATCCTGTTCTGGTGGCTGACGTCACTACCGCATCCTCACTTTCCTTACCACCTTCCTCCCCCCCTTGTTCTGACAGTCTCTGCATTCTCTCCTCTTTTGCCACAGAGCCAAAGACAATGAACACATGAGACAAAACAAACAACTTCTCCCTGTAAATGGTTTAAGAAGAATCTGGCTATCTGTGGTCCTAATTCCCCCTAGCCTAGTAAGTTCCAGGCTTCTGAGTCAGGCAGGTAAGTGGGCAGTGTTCCTTCCTGAGCTCAATCGGCCGAAGCCCCAGTAAGATCCAGAAGCCTCACTTAATACCTTTTACTGAAGAGTGTCTCACGTCAGGGCAGGGTTGGGACAGTTAAGGTAGAAAGATGGAGTCCCCAGAGCCAGCACAGTAGGAAGCTGTCCCTGCCACAGGAACTAAAAGAGCAAGTTATTGGGGCTTCTTGAGTGCATGATCCATGTAACACAAGAGCAATGGCCATGGAGGGCTATGCTGAACAGAAGTCACGGTGAGATACACGAGTAAGCACCCCACCCTCTTTTTTATTTATTTTATTAATTTATTCTTGTTACATCTCTATGGTTATCCCATCCCTTGTATCCTCCCATTCTCCCCTCCCTCCCATTTTCCCCTTATTCCCCTCCCCTATGACTGTTCCTCAGAGGGATTACCTCCCTCTGTATATGCTCATAGGGTATCAAGTCTCTTCTCAGTGACCTGCTGTCCTTCCTCTGAGTGTCACTAGGTCTCCCCCTCCAGGGAACATAGTCAAATGTGAGGCACCAGAGTACATGAGAAAGTCATATCCCTCTCTCCACTCAACTGTGGAGACTGTCCTGTCCATTGGCTAGATCTGGGTAGGGGTTTAAATTTTACCGCCTGTATTGTCCTTGGCTAGTGCCTTAGTTTGAGCAGGACCCCTTGGCCCAAATCTGCCTATCATAATGTTCTACTTGTAGGTTTCTAGGACCCATTGGATCCTTCTACATTGCTATTCTCACATGGTTCTCTTATCTAGAGTCCCAATAGGATGTCCTCTCCTCTGTCCCAGTTTCCTGGTAAGGGAAGGCTTTCATGGGACATGCCCCTTGGGCTAGTATGCAGATATAAGTGAGTATATACCATTTGAGTCTTTCTGCTTCTGGGTTAACTCACTCATTATGATCATTTCTAGCTCAATCCATTTATCCACAAATTTCTGGAATTCCTTGTTTTTAATAGCTGAGTAGTATTCCATAGTGTATATGTACCACAGTTTCTTTATCCATTCTTCTACTGAGGGACATTTAGGCTGTTTCCATGATCTGGCTATTATGAATAAGGCTGCTATGCACATGATTGAGCAAATTTTCTTGTTGTGTGCTGGAGCATCTTCTGGGTATATTCCAAGGAGTGGAATAGCTAGGTCTTGAGGAAGCCCTATGCCCAGTTTTCTGAGATAGCACCAGATAGATTTCCAAAGTGGTTGTACTAGTTTGCATTCCCACCAGCATTGAAGGAGTGTTCCTCTCTCCCCATATCCTCTCCAGCATGTGGTGTCGCTTGAGTTTTTTATCTTAGCCATTCTGATGGGTAAGCACCCCACCCTCTTTCTCCGCCACGACCCCCGGTTTCTGAGGATGCCTCCACTAGCTGAATTCCAATGGGTTCTAGAAAGCAAAGCATAGATAATGCTGCCCATGAAGATCGCCCTGGGCCTGGAGCGAAGAGGGAAACAACTAGAGAAGAAACAGGGAGGGAGGGAGGGTGGTAAGTGAAGATTCCGAAACTTGGAACTCGGCATGGTAGGCAAGGCCAGGAAACCCAGTGGTCTCCGTGGAGCATCCAGCCACCTGGGTCCAGAGCCCCACAGCTCCCTGCTCCCTCCTTGGGAGAGAGTTGCAGTGTTGACAGCTTGCTGGGCCAGCGCCCTGCTCTGTGAACTGCTTCCCAATACTCCAGCAGCCTCCATGTTTTCCCTCCCACTTCCGCTCCTCCGAACTCAGGGGAGCAATCTCAGCCGATGACTACTGTGCCATTCATTCTCTTTGGATTTATGAGATTAAAGCTTTTTTTTAAAAAAAAATATTCTTTTAAAATTGAAAATAAAAAGCCTTAGCATTACCTTTTTTTTCCATTTATTTTGATCATGGGAAATTTCCCCTTTCCCCCATTTTCTCCCAGATCCTCTCCACCTGTAGTCTGCATATAATAGACTTTCCAACACTATCCTGCTATGTGAACTGTACTCCCAGAGAAGCTTGTTTACACCCCTAGCAGGAGCAGCTCTGGCTTCCCTAGCTTAGTATTCAAGGACATTATGGAAACAGTGCCCATTCGGCCACTTCTGTCTCCTGAGCACATCTGGTCATAGTGATGAGAAATACTCAGTATGTTTTTTTTATTTTTATTTTTTATTGTTTCTCTGTCCCTGCTTTGAACTCTGAGCTAGCTGGAACCAAAGCTTTACAGAATGCCAGTAAAGGGCTCTTGAGCAGCATAGCCTTGAGTCCCCTGCTTCTGCTGAATCTCAAAGTTGATTTTAATTTCTTGGCTTCAGTCATCACTAGCAGATACAATACTCACTTTCCTATGCACCCAACTCTGTGTTCTCTCCAT
>OU015742.1:6354046-6401714 GCA_907169655.1 Acomys percivali | reverse complement strand
GAGAGAGAGAGAGAGAGAGAGAGAGAGAGAGAGAGAGAGAGAGTCTGCATGTGTGTGCTTATGTGTCTGTGTCTCTGTAACACAACTTGAACTCAGCCATAGTGCTACCTCCCGCATCACTCTTTTTGTAGCAGTTGCTTTGGATGTTCATGGTCTTTTGCATGTCCACGTGGATTTTAAGAGCTTTTTTCCTTTTTCTTTTCTATTTCTGTGAAGAATTATACTGGAATTTTGATGGTGACTGCATTGACTCTACGCATCTCATTTGAGAACACAAGAAGCATGTCCATGGCATGACTTTGTCAAATCCATTGTCTCTTGCTGTCTTCACTTTCTTCTTTCCAGTTTTTAGGGTAGAGGTCCTTCGTTCCTTTGGCTAGACTCATTCCCAAGTTATTTTGAGGGGATTGTGAATGGGATGGCTGGGATTGCTTCCCTGGTTTCTTCTCAGCATATTTGCTACTGGTATGTTGGAAGGCTGCCTTTTTCCTTTAAGTTCATTTTTCAAACCTTATTGAAAATGTGATCAGATCTACTTTTCTGGTGGCATCTTTAGTGTCTCCTATGCATAAGATCGTATCATCTGAAAATAGGGATACTTTGTTTACTTTTCTTCTCCTCCCCTTCCTCCTCCTTCCTTAGATTCTCCTGTTTCAGAGCTAGCCCAAAGAGAGCTCAACCCCCTGAGCTTACATAAAGGTGAAAGGAGGGAACAGAATCTACACACCTGTTCTCTGATTCCTGACCACACGCATCGCAGCATGGGCCCTGCCCTTCTCTTATACATAAACACTAATGATGATAATAAATAATAATAAATAAATAACTATTTTAATTTCTGTTACTGAGCATGCAGTGCAGTTATCTGAGGCACTCTGCCTTCTAACCATGGCTCCTGTTCATTCTCGTGAAGAGAGGGGACTGCCCCTGACCACACTGATCTCTCCAGGACACACCTTACTTTTATAGTTCTGCCTTTTTAAAGTTTCCTGGGTTTTATTTTTGTTACATTTTTTTTGCTATTAGGCTAGAGACTTCACCACCCACTTCTGATACTGATTATCCGGCTTTCCTCAGTTTATTCCCGGGAGATTCCAGAAGAGTCTATCTGGATATCATTCACTATTGGGATCTCCTTCAAGTGTAGTTTGTTTGTTTGAGACAAGATTTTACTGTGCACCACAGGCTGGCTCAAAATTCACTGTGTAGCCTTGGCCTTAATGCTGAGGTCACAGCCGTTTGCCACCATACCCAGCTTCTTCGCATGATAGTTTGATAATTTCTTTAACATGATTATTCTTTGAAATTGTATGTATTTATCATTTAAAAATGTTATCCCTAGAAGAGGTCCACAGACTCCATTTTCCCATCACTGCGACCAAATTACCTTGTACAAACAACGTAATGTGGGTTGACTTACATCTGTATGTTCCCAGGCCATGATCACTCAAAATGGCTCAAGAATAATCTCTTGTTCCTTAAAGGAAAGAGAGAAATAAAGAAAGAACAAAAGAAAGAAAGAAAGAGAGAGAGAGAGAGAGAGGAGGAGGAGGAGGAGCAGGAGGAGGACATATTTCTTTTTGCCCCAGTCATTCATTCCATTACAGTGCAAGGCACAGTGGAGATTTCAGTTTATATCACATAGACCTAGGAAGGAGAGAGAAACACAAGAAACACACAGGGACAGTATTTCCAGGACCTCTGTCTACCACCATCTGAGCCTCACAGGGACTGTCCTATACACAAACCCTCACTGTGATTATGGAGATAAGGTGAAGAATCCCTAACTGCCAGCGAGTGAAATTACAGCTATCAAATGCCAAAATTACCAGATCCAGAGCCACAAGAAGCACACAGCTAGAGGAACCTCCTTGCTATGGCTTTAGTGGGAGTGAGCTGGCCCGAATCCAAACCATCTTCTTTATTGTCCTTAAGTTTTACACTACAGATGTGTTATTGGGGGGACTCTAATCAAGAACGCAAACACACAGGAAGTTTCTGGCCAGGAGCCACATACTCTGTCCACAGGACAGTAGCTTCTTGCTCCTTCCTCTCTGTAGCAGAGCAGAGTGCTCAGTTTGCTCTGTCAGGGCACATTTGTTTTAAGCTGAGGTTTTAATTATTGATCTCTTCCTGAGATATTTCTTTTTCAGATCGCTTTCTAGCTACTTTAACACACACACACACACACACACACACACACACACACACACACACACACACACGGGCTTTATCCTTCCTCCAGGCAATCAAGCAAGAACAATGTTGTAAATGTTACTGGCCACTCCTACAGAAGCTGGCCATGGAGCCAAGTTCACAGAAACAGCATGATAATATGCTTTTCAGAATGGATGTTTACCCCAGAGGCTATATGGTACATGAGGTAGAGAAAGGAGGGGGATTTGTAGAACATGGCGTTTGTGATGACATGTACTCTGATGATAACCATAAGGAGCCAGCACTCAGCAAGACAGAGACAGATGGATCGTTGTGAGTTCGAGGCCAGCCTGGTCAACAAAGTGAGTCCAGAACAGCCAAGGCTACACAGAGAAACCTTGTCTTGGTCTACAAACAAACAAACAAACAACAAAAGATAGTCACACGGAGTGTGTCTCTGCATCTATTTGTGGTTTCTGAGCTTTTTCTTTGGCTCTTTTTTTCTGTTTGTTTTGTCCTATTCTAACTTTTTTTAACCTTATTTTATTTTATTATTATTCCTTAGAGACTTGTTTCCTAGTGAGAGACAGGAAGAGTATGTATGCATCCAGATGGGAGGTAAAGTGGGAAGGAAATGGGAGGAATTGGGGGAGGGGAAACTGTAATCAGAATATATTATGTGAAAAAAAATCTATTTCAAACAAAAGAAAAAGTATCTACAAAGTTTGTCCCCAGTGGAGGATGGGCACCTGGGTACCAAGCCTGATGCCTCTTCTGCTCTGCCTTCATCCTTAAAGAGCTCATGGGAATTTTATAGAAGGGAATCTCAGTGGCTCAGAATAGAAACATGAGTTTGCTCGATTTAGTGCGAAAATAGATCTTCATAAGTAGTCTGAGAGAATGTAACGAGAAACTACAAGCTGTTTGCTTTCTCAGTGGTGAGTTCAATGAGTCTTAATAGTCAGTCTGCGTGATTATAAAGGTAAAAGTATCTCCAGGGAGAACGGGGGCGGGGTGGGGGGGTCAGGGAGAGGGGTTTAACTGAGCAATAAGGCATTTCTGAATTGACTGACTTCTGCCATAAGCTTGTCATGTTCCAAA
This sequence comes from Acomys percivali, assembly GCA_907169655.1. Classification (NCBI taxonomy): domain Eukaryota; kingdom Metazoa; phylum Chordata; class Mammalia; order Rodentia; family Muridae; genus Acomys; species Acomys percivali. The sequence goes on along the minus strand of OU015742.1, from coordinate 6,398,456 downwards.
TATGGATTCCAGTTAGGTGTGCTTGTACTGAGATGTGAAAATAGATACCTTGTTACTAATTTCCACAAGCTGATACCAACAAAGGTGATGTGCTGAGAAGTCCAAGCCAATAGAATTATTCTCACTGTAATAGGGAGTTTATGCTGGGGACCATCTCCAGCAAAGTACAGTGGCCTGAAAACATATTCATTGTTAGTAAGTAATAATACACTTCTCAGATAAAGATAATCTGGCAAGAAACCTCATACCAGACCAATGGTACATTGCAATAAACATTTGCAAGTAAAGATGTGTGGACACACTGTGACACATTGCAGCTTCCATAACAAGAAGCCTCTTATGTTTTGTTTTCTGGGTGGAGGTTGCAAGGCAGAGGGCGGATAAGATGGAAGAGGGATGAGTGCGGTTAGGGTACGTGATGTGAAACTCACAAACAATAAAAAAGTTTAAGGGGTTGGGGGTTTAACCTAGTGGTAGAGTGCTTGCCTAGCGAGTGCAAAGCCCTGGGTTTGGTCCTCAGCTCTGGAAAAAAAAAAACAATAAAAAAAGTTTTAAAAAAGAAAAGAAAGTCAAACCCCACTCTCCAGTCAGCTGTGGAGAATGTCCTATCCATTGGCTAGATCTGGGTAGGGGTTCAAAGTTTACTTCATGTATTGTCCTTGGCTGGTGCCATAGTTTGAGCAGGACCCCTGGGCCCAGACCCGTCTGTCATAATGTTCTTCTTGTAGGTTTCTAGGACCCTCTGGATCCTTCTATTTCCCCATTCTCCCATGCTTCTCTCACCTAGAGTTCCAATAGGGTGTCCTCCCCTCTGTCCCACTTTCCTGACTCCTGGATGGGGAGGCCTGGTGGCACTCAGAGGAAGGATAGCAGGCTACCAAGAAGAGACTTGATACCCTATGAGCATATACGGGGGGAGAAGTCCCCCTCAGTCACAGTTATAAAGGAGGGGAGTAGGGGGAAAATGGGAGGGAGGAAGGAATAGGAGGATCAAGGGATGGGATAACAATTTAGATGTAATATGAGTAAATTAATAAAATATATTTAAAAAGGAAAAAAGAGAAAAGAAAAAATAATCTGGCAAATCTTTACTGCAGTTGTTCTCAACTTGTGAGTTGGGCCCCCTTTGGGGGGCTAAATGATCATTCCACTGGGGTTCCATATCAGGTATCCTGCATATCAGATATTTACATTATGATTCATAACAGTAGCAAAACTATAGTTATTAAGTAGCAACCAAAATAATTTTATGGTTGGGGGGGCACCACAACATGAGGAACTGCATTAAAGGATCACAACAACAAGAAGGCTGAGAACCACTGCTTTAGTGAATATCAGAAAGATGAGTCAATCAGATGTTGTGATTTGTTTGAATCATTAACACACACCATATGATTATTACTCTTCTGGCAGTTATTGTACACCTACTGTGCTCTACATACTTTGTGATGAACAACTGAAAGAGATCAACTAGATCCACCCTGATGAAACATGCATTCCCATGGCACCACGGAGGAGCTTCAGCAGCAAATGCCTGTATGGTACCCACTGTGTGCCACACATGATCCCAAGAACAAGTGTGGGCAGCTGTCCTGCCTTTTCTCTGCTGACCCTACCATGAGTTAGGTATGATCACAGCCACATCATCCAGAGTGGGATGCTGAGGCACAGGGAGCTGGAAAGCAGAGCTGAGATTCAAACAAGGTGGTCCAGCTCTGGAGGCTGCTCCTTTAACCATTGTGCTATGCCATCTTGTAAGATAACAGGTGACAGAAGGCCAAAGATGAGGCTCCAACATTACAGAGAGGGTTGGGTGACTGTTCAGGCAATAAGCTGTCTCAGTCATTTTGCTCATTTTGGAAGTTGCTAACCTGCACTGCTGGTTCACTCAGGAATTTAAGTCTTATTCCTTCTCAAGTCTCTGATGGGGGTTGAAGACCAGATAGTTTAGTTTTGCAATCAAGTTTAGTTGGTTAGGGGATAAGATCTTCTTAGATTAAGATAAAGGAGTTAAGTTAATAGAGATAAGATAGGTTAGATATTGAATTTCATTCATAAATTTAGACCCAACAAGACAGGAAAGATGTTTACTTCAAGTTTGACAAATACAAATACCCAAATCACTATGAATGTAACATTTATAGAACTCATGATTGTCACATGGTTCTCCCTGCTGTATGTAGTTTGTTTTATGCATGTGTAATAAAATAAACATATATGAAAAAACAAAAACAAACAAACAACAACAACAAAAGAACAAAATAAAGAGAAGCAGCAGGCAAGCAGTTTCAAAGAGTGGCAATACGATGACGTGAAGGACTGATGGACATGAAAACAGTCTCAAGAGATAAATTAAATTACAAAAAATCTGGTGTGAACAATAGGAGGGAAGGGGAAGTGTGATTTTTTTTTGAGAGCATGCTTGCACTGAGATAGGCAATAAGCATGAACCACCCTTGGACCCCATCAGCCAGAGAAGCTGCATAAGGCATCATCTCAGTCCATTTAGGGCCACAATATCGATGCCATAGACTCTGCCCAGAGGGAATGCCTCTGTCTTTAATCCGTACTTTACTGTCTGAATAACAGGAAATTTCTCTTCCCTGAGTTTTCTGCTTTCTATGGGTACCATGGAAAGAACATTGGTCTACATCAAAATATGCTTGCTTGGGATTCTCCCTTACCCAACAAAAACATGTCCATTAATGACTTAGTGGTCTGGTGGATATGGCAGCCTTAGAGGGATGGCAAAGGAAGGTCTGTGAAACAACTAAATTATCCTGCAACCACAGCCCTCTGGACCACTCCTAATCAGCATGACAGAGCTTCGTTGGAGTTGTTGTTCTGCAGGGGATTCGGGCGTTAGTCAGTGATGTGACTTGTTGGTTTTAGTGAGGATACGGTGCACAGGTACAACTTGCACATACTGAGCAGGCCTGGAGTGCTGAGTGCTGACTGGAGCGCACTAAGTAGTTATCTTTTATAATCTGCGGGGCCATCCGTAAGCTGGAGATGTCCTCGTTGCAGAGGCGAGGAAGCCGGGTCTTATTCCAGTTTGAAGTCTGGATAGATGTGGAGATGCTTTTCTCTCTAAGTCTCTGTGAGTAATGAAACCCCCCTTTTCAGAATGCTACATCTGCCTCTTATTGTACTTTCTACCATTCCCCCCTTATTAACAGGCCTTGGAGGGTTTTTGTTGTTGTTGTTTGTTTGTTTGTTTGTTTGTTTTTGTAACGTCATTGCACTGCTGCTAGGTGTTGACTTTCCAGATTCTTTTGAACATGGGTATATTTAATGATCCTTCAATTAATGCTCTATATCCCCCAACTTATGCAGATTTGATCTGCTTTGGTCCACAGCAGGGAGAGGACAAGATCAGGAGCACCGTGACCAGTCACGCACACTCACGTAAATTCTTGGGACTGGGTTTTTTTACTGTCAGCTCTTCCTCCTGCAGCCTCAGAGCTAGAGGAAGATTCTGCATAACGACCAACAAGAATGAGAAGAGGGTGGTAGGGAGTGTTTCCAGTATGAGCTGCAGTTACAGGATGCAACAGGAAAGAGCATTATTCAGAAGGTGGCAGCTGGGGACATTTCACGGGAGAGACAAGCCGTGGAGGAAGAGTGGAGGCAGGAAGAGCCTCCAAGACGGATGCACAACACATTCAAAGGCCAACAGGGGGCGACATAGGAGAGTTCAGAAGACAGGAGTAACCCACACACAATCAGCATGCGGGTAGGGGCGGGTGAGGGGACTTCCCTCTTTGGTTTCTCAGTGACAGTCTCTTGTCTTTTCCCTTCTGAGGAATGCCCTTTATGCGTCCCACTATAGAATAGTCTTTTTGCTACTCACCCATAAACCATAATAGCTGTTCTTTCATGCATTTCAATCATAAAAAGTCTTCATGCAAGTATCACTTTCTGCTCTGTCTGTTTGTTAGGTAGGTCCCTGAAGAGAAGGCAAAGAGCCTCTATTTTATTTGGAAAATATCTATCTTCATCTTCATTATGTGTCTTGGTTCTCAAAGTGCAGCACTTTGGCTGCAAACCCGGCGTATGCTGCTTGGCTTTACCAGACCCAAACAGGACCACAGCAGGGGGTGGGAAACATGCGGAGGCTTTGTGCTGTGCCTGGGGCTTTCCTGTCTCTTTACCTGTGATGGCGTTAGTTTTTCTCCTATGAGAGAGACTGTGGCCGATGGAAGCTGCCCTGTCTTATACCTTAGCGCTTTGTAAAGAGATTCACATCTTTTTCTCCCATCGGAAGAAAGCTCATTACATCGGGTTGAAGGCCCATGACTTATGGGATGGGTCATGGGGTTTGCTCATCCTTGGTTCTGTTCCTCAAAGAGAGATGGTGGCAATCCAGATGACACAGTGACACCATTTTCCATTTTCATCACTTCCTTACAGCCTCAGGGGCAGGTGCACTACTGAATTTCCTGAATGTTAAGCTATTTCTGCACTTCTGACAGCTGCCTGTTGCTTTCCATGTAAATGTAAACTAGCTCGGCAGACGTCCCAGCCCTGTCTCCATCTTGCTTGCCCACCCTGTTTCCTCCCCTAGTCATCAATCTCACTAGACTGTCCTGATTTCAGTGCCGCACTTTCTCTTCTCTACTGATACATTTATTAGCATACATCTTTTCTTTCTCTTTTTTCCTTATATTCCAATTAGCACTCTTTCTGCCATGTATTAAAGACTGATTATAATAGTTATAGGTCACACTGTCTCGTTAACTGAGCTTTTCATTCTACCTTTAAAAACAAAGCAAAACAATTCAATGTGACTGTAGGTCCTTTGGTAAGGACCAATGCGTCTGTCTACCAAATGCACCTACTAGGTGCCTCAGTGAGGCACCACTGCAGAGCAAAGCAGTTATGAGTTTTGGCTTGTGCTTCTTTGGATGGGCAATATGATCTAGGTTCAGCTTGCCTGGCCTCCTGAGCTTATTTCAGCCTCTGAACCGATTGGTCAGTTTCTCCTCCTCTGGGCAGAGATGGCTCTTCTCTGACTGCAGTGAGTAGGGGCTCCTCGTGTAGCAGTCTACTCCTGGTTCACTTACAACTGGGTAGCAGATTTCCGTGTTTATATTTTCACATTTACTGTTGTCCCATGAACCTAAAAAGCAAGTCATAATCAAGAACAGAGTCATCAGGGAGGATACTAATGGGATGGTTTCATGAATAGGGAGAACTTTTGCAATTTAATTCAAAAAGTATATTCTGAACTTTCTATAAATTTGTATGTACCTGCTAACTTAAACCACATAGTTCCTTTAAAACAAAAAACAAAACTCTAGCTCTCACACACACAAAAAAATGGTTGAGATATTTCTCTAGAAAATTTATCTTTGTAACTATGTTCTACTTTTTAAATGGTCTTTCTCACATTCTATTTTTGATTTGTGTGAGCACTCTCCCTCCTCTCTCTCTCTCTCTCTCTCTCTCTCTCTCTCTCTCTCTCTGTGTGTGTGTGTGTGTGTGTGTGTGTGTGTGTGTGCATGCATGCGTGCATATTAAAACATACACAGAGGATAAATGTTTCTATTTTTTCAAGTTTTAATTTCCTATAATCCAAGATCTCATCCTTTAGACGTAAGAGAGAATAGGAGTAAATATAACACATAGTTTTATACATGCCAATTTTCTTACTGTTCAATGCTAGAAAGTACAACGAATCCAAAGCTGGATGGACAGAACTTTTGTCACTTTGAAATATATACTTTTTGCACTTCCCTTGAAACGTGTTCTGGAAAAACATTTTGAAGCAATGATACTATAATAGGCACAAAGCACTGTGGGTCTACTAGACTTTCAACTTGACAGCCTGGATGTTTCCTTTATCTTTATGTGTGATGCCCACCCCTGCCAAGAGAGAAGTCACAAGTATGTCAACTCACATTTTCGGTCAACAAAGTGCTTCAACTATTTTGACCAGTGGTTACCCAATATAAATTTTACTCACTATTTGGAGACTTATTTGGAGAAATATATTATACACCCAGAAAAAAAAATCTATTGCTGATTTTTTGGAGGAACTATATCAAGTTTTTGGCTTTTTGAAAGTAAAGGAAGTAGTAGTAGCTGTTACTTTTCAAATTGTATTGTCAATTAGTATTATTTAGAAGACATTACTCTGGGCATCTATGAAGGTGTGTACAGAGAGGAAGAAAGACCTACCCTTAATAGGAATGGCAAATATAAGTAAGTTAACAAAGAAAGTTAAACATCGGAGTAACCTTAAATTATTCCTTAAAAAGATTCAAAGATGTCAAATTTCCAAGAACATAAGTCCGGTTTCTATAATAAGCTCTCAAGTTGTAACATTTTCAAAAGCTCTGTTAGACTACTGAAAAAATGGTTAATAAAGACTAATGGCCCACACAGACTGTGGCAGTATGCACTGGGACTACACAAGTCTAGCAGGACAGGTCCTAGCACTGAGAGAAGAAGACACAACCACCATCCCTAATCCAGAAGCTACCTCCAGTTGATAACTGCTCAGAAAGGAAAAGTTAGTTTTCTCCAGTGGAGTCGCATTGGGTATCTAAACCACACTTAAGGTCAGGCCCCATGCCTGATAGAGCTTAGATTTTGGTTTTGTTTTGTTGTTTGTGTTTTGTTTTATCTTACAGGTATTTTGTGTATATATTACGGTTTCCAGTGTTGTGTTTTTATGGGAGTTCTGTGTGTGCAAATGTGTGTTTCTGTGCATCTATATGTGCCTTTCTTTTCAGTTCTTTTTGTTTTTCTGTTTCCTTGTTCTGCTCTATTGTAATTTTTAAAAATTTTATCTTATTGTTCTTATCAACATCATTATTTTTAGATCTCTGTTTGGTTTTTAATAATAGAGAGAAAGAAAGGGTGTGGGTTTAGGCCATGTTCAAAAAAAGACTAGTTCCTTGGCTTCTCAGATTTTACTTATATAGTTCTCCTCAAGATCTGGAAGGAAATGGACCCAGTCAAAGCCACGGGTAATCTTGCGTGGACAAGTGGATATATAACATGTGATCAGCAGTGTATGCCACACAAAATACCCCATGACAAGTGAACGCCGATGCCTGCTCACAAGTATTTATAAACCTGCGAAACACCTACACTTTAGGGACTTTAGCCTTTCCATCTGGAAAATAAAATTATTAAGCTACTTTTCTAATGCAAATAAATGTGTATAGAACGAGACAAAAATTTATTTTTCTTTTTTACACATATATTTATACTATTACACATATATACAATAAACTACATACAGCAAGAAGAACAATTAAACAATCAGGAATTATGTAAGTATTACATTCATACTGTTTGGGCTATTTGTATTTGGCAGTCTTGAAGAAAACATCTTTCCTATCTTGGTGATTTTAAAATTCTGAGTGTAAATCAATATATATCATATCTCATCTCTATCAATTTAAAATGTCTATCTATACCTAAAAACATCTTAACCCCTAACAAGTATGCTTAATTATAAAACTAAACTATCTGGCCTTCAACCCCATCAGAGACTTGATAAGGAATAAAATTAATTATCTGAGTAAACAGGAAGTGCAGGTTAGTAGCTTCCAAAATGAGAAAAAAATTACAGAGACAGCTTGCTGCCTAAACAGTCACCCAAAACTCTCAATAATGTTGGAGCATCATCTTCAGCCTTCAGATCCAATATATCTGACAGACATATTTGTGAGGCAGGAACTATTGAGGACTTGCTTGCCCTGTCTTGGCAGAGTCTGGCCATCGACTCTGCCTTCATCCAAGCTTATCCTTTTATAGTCAGAATTCTGTCTGTGGAAGAAACAAAGACATTTTTCCCAGTGCCTGGTTTGCCACATTCGAAGCCATCTCCATAAGGAGGTTATTTGATGCTCATCATCTTCTTTAAGGTAAGCTGGGTGTTGCCAGGGGTTAATCTGTCTTATTGTCAATGAATCTTTAAAATAATAAAAACATCTTTAAATGCCATATTCTGTAGGTCTCTGAGGTTTTTGAAGGCCTTATCTTACTATTTTACCTTATCTATCTATAGAATCATATCTATCTGTTAAACCTAGGGTGTATATTCTTGTGATAAAAATAGACTACTAATTGACATGACCATGATTTGATCAACTAACAATTAACTTGTCTTACTTAATTTTTCTAAACAGCCTGTAATAGCACTTTCAAAATATTGGAAGTAAACCTTTTATTTTAATTGAGTTGTATAGGTACAATACCTCATGTTAGAGTAGAAATATAATGTATGTGAAGAATAATCTTAAATTTTAATTCTATACCAATGTATCAGAATTAAACTTATTTTGCACAATATACAATATTCTAGGCCAATGAATTAAAAATAACCTTGTGAGTAACAATTAACGCCTTAAGTTGAGGAGTAGATTCAATAATCTACTTTTTGTCCTAACGTCCCTATATATTTCTATATTCCCCCTCCTTTCTTTTCAACCCCTATATCCAAACCTAACAAAGAAAGATAAAGGAAAAGAGAGACATCCCTGAGTACAGCCTCGTTTTCTCTCTGAATAAGACCAATAATAACTTATAATTGACCCCAAATGAAAATAAACATCTATCATCCAAGAGAGCAACCAAAAACCTACCCAGCCTCCCTCAAGGGAAATGGGGCATTGTTCTCTTAAGTTTTCTTCTGGCTGATTTGGGATGAATAATACCTTTGTAGGGGCCCAAATAGAATTGGGAAAAATGGTTAAGCAAGCTAGGAATAGTCTTTGTGGTCCAGATCCTAAATTCCATGTTTAAAAGAAGTCCTGTTTGGGACAGTCTGAAATGCTGAACCAATTGGGATTGGAACCTTTCTTCAAAGGTGTCCTGGGAGCTGTCTTTTTTTTTTTAATTAATTTATTCTTGTTACATCTCAATGGTTATCCCATCCCTTGTATCCTCCCATTCTTCCCTCCCTCCCATTTTCCCCTTATTCCCCTCCCCCATGACTGTTCCTCAGAGGGATTACCTCCCCCTGTATATGCTCAAAGGGTATCAAGTCTCTTCTCGGTGACCTGCTGCCCTTCCTCTGAGTGCCACCAGGTCTCCCCCTCCAGGGGACATGGTCAAATATGAGGCACCAGAGTTCGTGTGAAAGTCATACTCCGCTCTCCACTCAACTGTGGAGAATGTCCTGTCCATTGGCTAGATCTGGGTAGGGGTTTGAAGTTTACCGCCTGTATTGTCCTTGGCTGCTGCCTTAGTTTGAATGGGACCACTGGGCCCAAATCTGCCTTTCATAATGTTCTTATTGTAGGTTTCTAGGACCCTCAGATCCTTCTACTTTGCTATTCCCTAGGAGCTGTCTTGTTCTGATGAGGAACAGCAACTTAAGCATTTGGTGCTGGAACATGAAGGATGCAGGAAGTCAGTGTCCAGCATGCTGAGAGGAATAAATCCTGTCAGATCTGATCCAGCATCAGTGTCCGGTTCTTTTGTTCTGAAAACATATAATTCCTCACAAGCATTATACAGTGCTAAAATTGTAAATGCGTGAGGAGCACAAGATGCACAGAACAATTAACCCTGAATCTGTGTCTTTCAGACAAAAACTTTATAAGGCAAGCTAGCATTATCAGGAAGTAGAGAAAAATGGATTGTGTTTCTCTTTTAAAAGTCTCCTTACTGCGGCTTTAGTGCCAGTTAGCAAATATTTCATGTGTATGCATGTTTTGTTTACATGCACGTATATGCACTGTGTGCATGTCTGGAGCTCATGAAGGGCAGATGAGGGCATCTGATTCATTGGAACTGACAGACTATTGTGAGGCAACATGTGGACACTGGTAACTGAATCCAGGCCCTTCTCAAGAATATCAAGTACTTTTATTTTTTTTTAATTTTTATTTTTTATTAATTTATTCATATTACATCTCAGTTGTTAGCCCATCCCTTGTATCCTCCCATTCCTCCCTCCCTCCTGCTTCCCCCCCTACTCCTCTCCCCTATGTCTGTGACTGAGGGGGACCTCCTCCCCCTGTATATGCTCATAGGGTATCGAGTCTCTTCTTGGTGACCTATTATCCTTCCTCTGAGTGCCACCAGGCTTCCCCATCCAAGGGACATGGTCCAATATGGGGCACCAGAGTTTGTGTGAAAGTCAGATCTCCTTCTCCACTTAACAGTGGAGAATGTCCTGTCCATTGGCTAGTCTGGGTAGGGGTTCGAAGTTTACTGCTTATATTTTCCTTGACCATCACCCCTTCCCCCTTAATCAAAATCTTTTCTTTTCATAAATAGCATCGATCTTGTTTGTAGTGTGTGGGTGGTCAGTGTTTTCACTGAACTAAGCTGTAATCAACTAGAATTGGTTCATGGCTACCAGTTGGGTTTATGTCAACTCTTTACGTTCCTCTTTGATCAACTACCTTGAGATGCTATCTTCACAGAGGTCTCAGAGAAGTCAAATCCAACCCATCAGTACATTTAGGGTCTCTGTTGTAATACCACTCATTACTATCTCATTGATCAAAGAAGTCATATGACTCAGAACAAAATCAAGACATAGAGAGGGGCATTCAGCTTAGCCAGAAGCCATAATAATAGGATTTAATTCTGTAACTGGAATACACTGAAAAACAGAGAGCAATAATCTGACCTACCACTCCATTTTTCCTGTTCAGAGTCTTCATACTCATGAAATATGACCATGCCTGCTCTGCCTACCTTTTCTGAGTTATTGTGGCTTTGTCTGACTAGGTTTATCAACTTGACCTACTCCCACTTATCATGGAATTTCTAACCCGCAGAGAAAAAAAAAGTAGCAATGTTCTTGCTGCATTGTAAAACAGTCATTTCCCAGCTACTATGAATTTTGGTGGCTGATGGTTCATGCCCACTTCAAGATATCTAATCTAAAGACAGAAAGTCAGATGCGTGATGGAGCTATAGAGACCATAAGCACTTGTCTCAAGATGAGAATAAATCAGCATATAATTTATGCAGTATACCCCTTTTAGTCAGGCCAATGATTAATCTTCTTTGAGATCCCATCTTTGATTATCTTTCTCCTTCCCAATCCTGCTTCTTATTCCCTGAATCTCTCTCCTGACAGAATGTCCTCACAAATCTCGTGATCCCACAGTGACCTTCACTTCCAGAGAATTCGACTTAAGAAAGTCCCTAATTTTTGCAAATTTTAGTATATGTCAGCAAAATCTATACATTTTCAAAATTATGACTGGAATAAACACAAATATTAATTATTTTCTTGTGAACAAAATCATTACACTAGTAGCTTCCTCAGAGCTTACAGCTGAAGATTCTGTCTCACCTTGAGCACCCAGGGTATCATGGTCCCTTACATGAGTTAGTATAAGATGTACATAGCTCTCTAGTACCTCAATCTTCTATCACGTACTATAAAATCTGTTGTCTAGTCTGACGAATTTAACCTATGTCCTGACAGGATCCTAATAACACCCTCCCTTTTCTATCTTTCTTTCCCTTTTTAAAATTAAAAATGCACTCTTCTCCCATACAATACATCCCGACCACAGCTTCCCCTTACTCTATTCCTCCAAGATTCCCCCAGCTCCTCTCTCCCTAGATCCACTGCCCTTTGTTTTCTCTTCAAAGCAGAACAGGCTTCCCAGAGACAAAAGCCAAACAGGGCAAAACAAGCTACAATAAGACAAGGCATATGCCTTCTTATCAAGGCTGGAAAAGACAATCCAATATGAGAGGGAAAGTCCCAAGATCAGGCAAAAGAGTCAGAGATACACTGTTTCCACTGTTAGGAGTCCCACAAAACACTGTGCTAACAGCTATAACATATGTAGAGGAGCTGGTGCTGACCCACGCAGGCCTCCCACAACCTGCTTCAGTCTCTGCTAGCCCCTATGAACTCAGAGCAGTTGGTTCGGTGGGCCATGTTTTCTTGGTGTCCTTCATCTCCTCTGACTCCCACAATCTTTCCTTCCTCTCTTCGAGGGGGGCGTTCCCTGATCTCTAAGGGGAAGGACCCTTTTCTTTATACAAAAATACTTTTACCCGGGGCACCAGGAGAGGTGATACGGTTATCCATGGGGATAAAACAAGAGAAGACTTTGTAAATGACCCACCTGGGTCCAAATCTTGTAAACACTTTGAAGGTTCAGTTCAGTTTCTACAAATTAAGGAGAATAGACTTTGTACTCAGTGAAACATGGACCTGCAATTCTGTGAGCTGCTGCTTCCATAGCACTTTTTCAGCAATGTTCTAAGTATGAAGCTTATTTTGGGCTTAGCCATTGGAATAGCTCATGACTATGAGTCCCAAACCAGGAATCCAGTAGGAGTTACTTTCATTCATTTTTGTTACATATCAGCCATCATGTTCAACCCTCTTTATGTATGCTCCAGGATCCTGCCCACAGCTTTATGTTAGTCTGTTTCCTGGCTCCTGACTCCTGGCCTGGACAATTGATGAGCCAGGTGACCTTAAAACTGATTGCAGCTACCAAATTCCATCTAAGAAAATCATAAGTTTAGAGAAGGTAAGAGAATTATATTTTAAAACATCAAAGTGTGCTGTACAGGACTGAGTGGGTGACAAACTTTGACCGCTGCATTCAGCGTGTGCCAAGCTAATGATACCCCAGTTGGGCATTCTTTGGTGCATTTTGTTTGCTTTCTGTAAAGTATGGTTTCTTCAAAACCCCTCTGGCCCCACCAATTCCCCTTAAAGCACACAGTGACCTGGTTCTTTCAACTTCTATGTCCAAATCCTTTCTCTACCTCTGCTTAATGTTCAGATTTCAGTCTTTCTCCACATAAATTGCCTAGACTTACCTTGGGGGCCCAACTGTCATTCAGAGGATAAAAGGACCAAAAAGATAAAAATACCCTCCTCTCTGTGACACCCAGGAAAACGTGTGGCGACAACTGTGATTTTCTGGAAGGCTGTGAGCTCCCACTTGCACGGTGCTTATTAGCAGTGGCCTGGTTCTGAAGCAATAATAACATGGTTTTTTTTTCCATACCCATTGGCATCACACACAGCTGTATAAATCTCTAGCTAACTAAATTCTGCTCTGCAATTCCCTAGCCTGTTCATTTATTATTAATTACAATCATTATTTATATAGAACTAAAAAATTTTTACGTCAAGGCTGAAGCTAGACTGGAGTAAAAAGTAGCACAGGGTCAGCTGAGCTATGAGGGACACAGGGAAAAGTGGTCTTGTCTCTCCCCCACCAAGGGCAAAGGTGGCATAAACAGGTACAGATCAGAAGCCGAGGGAGATACTAGTCTTTCATGAGCTTTTCTACTCTGACAGTTGTCGTTTGAAACAGTTGGTGGACACTGTGGAACACATTCAGAAACTGTCTGGTTGGAATGATAGACTGTTTCACGTATGAGTTGATTTATCTATGTGGCAGCTGATCACAAGTCATTGAGTTTGATTATGTATTACAGCGGGTATAGTGTCTACCTTTCTGGAAGTTACAGTCTAGTTGTATTCAAGGTCAAACTTAAGACTAAGGCAAAGTCTTAACATCTGGGTAGGGTAGGGTGCTAAAGTGGGGTGGGGTGCACGTGGTAATGTAAGTGTAATAGAGACACGAATGTCTGCTCAAGGGCAAAAACCAATGATGAACCATTCAACTCAGCATCTCTAAGTGTTTGCATCACTTCTTCCTTGAAAGATGAACTTTGAGTATGCACATTGGAGAGCTGGGGTCAGCCATGCCTAACATACACAAATCTGGTTTCTTCAGCCAGCCACTTTAGTGAGAGTTCTCTGCATATTAACTACATAGTTGTCATGACATAATTGTCTTGAAATCTTTTCAAGGCAAATGCTACTATTTTCCCTGCCTTGCAGTGGAACTACACAGAAGTCATCCTTCCTGCTGGGCTGTACTGGTAGTGAGCCTGAATCCCACCTTACCCAAACAAACTCTATCTTGCACAGTCTTCTCAACTTCACTTGGCTATAAAGACACCACAGTCCTTCCCTTGGCCTCATTTTACAGTACATAACCCTTTACCTATTCCAAAATGATGATGTGCTGAGGGCTTAGGACACCTAGTGCTAAGGGAAAAGGCACAGACAGACAACCAATGGTGGCCAGAGGCTCCCCTAGAGGCTCCCCCAGAGGAAGGAGCAGAGAGCAACTGCCCAATGAGCAGGGCGTTTCTGATATTTTGCTGGAGATATTTGAGAACCAGGTAGAGATGGTGATTGCACAGCATGCTGAGTGTAGTAAGTACCACTGAGTTCGGGTTATTGTGGCTGGTTTTCTGCTACGTCAGTGGAGAAAGGGAAAGGATAAAGGAGGAAAAGACGGAAGCCCGACTAGGCAGGAGAGCTGTATCCGTGCATCCTGACACAGCGGGGTGCATTCTAACAGAATCTTGCACATTTCATCTATATTGCTGTGGAGACTCAGGCTAAGAAGGGATTTGTTCAGCCTAGTGCTCAGGGAACTTTCATTAAGGGTTTTTTATTTGAGTTAAGCCTTTGCAAAGATCACAAGCCCAAGAGCCTCCGTGAGCCAGGTTCATAATGAATGCATTGTCAGAGGAAAAGCAGCAGATGTGGTAAAGATTTTGCCAAACAGAAGTGCCCATGCCCCTTCTAAGGATATATATTTTTTTTAATTTTACATATTGCGGTGGTCAAAACAAAATGAACATATTGGCTTGGTTTTTAGTACATTAGGAGTGGACTTTCACCATTGGCCTTCATGGATGAATATAATTTTAATGAGCTAAGATCCTAGGTGATTCTCCCAGTTGGTGTATCTCCAGAAATGGACCCCAAGAAAAGGATTTGATTACAAGGAGCTCATGCAGGAAACAGAGGAGGTGTGGGGACACAGGAGCGGGGGAGATAGTTTGGAATTGAGGCTAGGAGGGGCAAGGGACAGGGTATGCTCAAGCACTCGCCCTGAGAGCTGAGTTCTCTGGGAGAACCTACATGTCTATACAGAACACATTCAGAATTACTCTAATTGGAGAACAAATTGGAGGCTTGGGTGGGGTCTGCATGTACCTGTTTCTGTCAGCCATTAATTTAGGGCTATTCCAGTAGCCACACTGCAGAGCAGACACAGATTTTTTTTTAATCAGGGAGAAGTCTTTAAAAGACATAAATGTGGAGGCAGTAGTTTACTGTTTACGAGGTACACAGAAATGAAAATCTTAGAGAGATGTGGACACTGAAAGCGTTGGATACAGTGGGTGTTCTTACTGCACAAGGAACTAAAAGTACCCAAACAGAATTAGAGTATTCAGGGCTTCTTGACAGAATGCCAGGATCTGGGGCACCTGAAGGAGAGTCAGCCAATTAGATGCTCCAGCACTTTGAGCCTCATGGAGAGCTAATTTGTGGCTGCAGTGTTATCAGCAGTGCCACATCCAGGATGACAGGTACACACTATTCAGCCCGTGCTCGCTCTCCTCAGCTCTTAGTGCCTCTGAACCTTCCCACTACCTGAGGATGCTTCTCCGGTCTCCTTTTTACTCCAGAAAAGTGCCCGATACCCATCCACTAAAATTGATTCTCTGTTGAAATGAGCCAAAGTCCATTTTTATTCTTTACATCTGAAAACCTTGTTAGAGTAAGCAGGGAATAAAGAGATCTGTCTGCCTTGGGAGGGTGGCTAAGCTTAATCTGAGGAGTCAACGCACAGATGCAAGGGAGGTATTGACAGTGGAACAAGGAGAGTATAGAATATTATATATAGTGTAATGTTTGCATATAGTATGATAATGCATTTATAATTATGTATAAATAAGAAATAATATTAGAAAGTGTCCTACTATGAGAATTTGACAAGTGAGAGAAATAGTGCTTAGTACATCAAGTTAGGATGTAATTTTGGGAGAAACCTTGTATGAGAAAAGGCTGGAACTCTGCTAGAAGTTCCTGAGAGGAATCAAGGGAAGACTTATCCTTAATCAAGATTCCTCTTGTCAAAATGCCCATGAGAAACACCGCAATTGGTTTCCCAGGTGGCCCTGGGTTGACAGTGAAGCAGTCTGTGCCCTTCCCCACTCAGTCACCTCCTCCAGAGGTGAAACTTCCTCCTTGGAGCTTTGTACTTTGTGGAGAAAAGAGTTTTGTTCCTGGTTTCTTGCTAGTGTTATATGTCTACCATTTCAATTCTTTCTGAAGAATTTAATTCATCTAGGTGCTGTGGGTACTGGCTTGAGAAAGTGAAAGGTTATGTTTGGAAGAAGGCACTTAACTTCAGCTACCACCTCTTAGACGGCGCATGGTATTGCAGCCTTAGCGTTTAAACTTCCCTGAAATGCAGGCCGGCGACCTAGTATGGAAACATTTATACATTTGCAGATCATCATTTGTAGACCAGCAGGAAATGTAGAGCCAAACAAAAATGGATGATAATTATGAGTTGCAGATAAATGCTTTAATTAGGTTACAGGAGAGAGGGAAGGGGAGAGGGAAGGGGAGGGGGGGGGGAGGGGGGAAGGGGGGGGGGAAGGGGAGGGGCAAGCTGAAATGAGGAACCGAGAACTATGATGGATGTGAAGGTGGGGTCTTCTATTTCAGTTAGCTACCAAGAAAAAGATTAAGAAAAGCAACTGCCCCTCTCTGTAGTTTTGGAATGGGACTATCTCTTCAGTATCCGTAAGCACCAGGGTTTGTGAGCACATAAGCATCATTTATCCATGACCCACTGAACACACGTGTTTCTGTTTTCCACGGCTTGAGCTAGGCGCAGAAGGAAGACTGGGAACTCTGAAACAAACCGGAATTGAACAACAATGTTCTCTAAACTCCCTTCTATTTTAACTTTGAATTTTTAGTCTGATGTTACCATGGTGCCCCTCTCAGTTCCGCCAAGTCTTGAGCTATGTAGAAGGGCTACACTGGCTCTCAGGGAAGTGGGGCGGCCCCTGCAGCTTTTCACAGAATCTCTTTCTTGAGCACATGTCCCACTTCACATATGGAAACGAAGCCAGAATGGGACTCACAACGCCCATTTCAGAGCTTAGCCATGCCCTACAAGTCAAAATGTATCAGAATTATGCTTAGTCAACTAATTCTTGACCAAATAATGATGAATTTAAAGTTGGTCCTTCTCACAGTGAAACTATAGGAACTGCATGGGGCCCTCAGAAACAGAGTATGAACTCTTACAAAATCAAGTGCAAGGGTTTTATCTGTGAAGTGTGTCAGGAAACACACTTGACAAGCACAGATGAAGGAAAAGGGAAAGGACCCTTCTGAAAGCACAAGATTTTAAAGTTATCAAAGTTAGGAGATGGGAGCAAATTAAGCTGAATCTACTGAGGAGAAAGAAAACTACAGCAAGGCCCTGTAAACCTTTGGCTATCACTATTTGAAAGTTTTTCTGTCTTATTGTAAGCGAGCTCAGAAGGTTTCTTTGTTGTAAACAGAACATAAAAAGGAATACCTCTGGGGTAGAGTCTTGTTTTTTGTTTTGTTTTGTTTTTTGTTTTTGTTTTGGTTTGGTTTTGGTTTTTGATTTTTGTTTTTTGAGACAGGGTTTCTGTGTGTAACAACTCTCGCTGTCCTGGAACTCTCTGTGTAGACCGGGCTGGCCTTGAAATCACAGAGATCCACCTGCCTCTGCCTCCCAAGTGCTGGGATTACAAGGCGTGCACCACCACTGCTGGGCTGGTAGAGTCTTAATACTGGTGATAATGCAATGTTCACAGTGCAGATGTGAACACCAAGAGGAAGGAATAAGCATAAGAGGTACTGGTACCAGGGATGCAACCTGGGCCATTGGGGATCTCAGGGGACCGCTGGGATACAGGAGTGACAAGAGTAGTGGGTAGCCGTTGACAAAGTCAAGCTGTAGCTTAGCCTTGTTCAGGATATGTTTTAGCTATCCCGGGTTTTTTGTCCTTTCATACGAATGTGAGAACTGTCCTTTCAAAGTCTGTAAGAATTGTGTTGGAATCCCAATGAGGATTGTGTTGAGTCTATAGAGAGCTTTTGGTAGGATGGCCATTTTTATTGTTAATCCTACTTATTCATGAGCATAGGGGATTTTTCTATATTCTGATATCTCCAAATTCTTTCTTCAAATCTTTGTCATATAAGTCTTTTACTTGCTTGTTTAGAGTTATCTCCAAGATATTATTTGTGTCCATTGTGGAGAAAGTTGTTTCCTTCATTTCTTTTTGAGTTCATTTGTTCTTTGTATTGAAGAGGACTACTAATTTTTTTAAAAGTTAATCTTGTATCCAGCCACTATACTGAAAGCATGTATCAGCTGTAGGAGTTCTCTAATGAAATTTTTGGGGTCAATAATATATATCATCATATCATCTGAAAATAATGATACTTTGACTTCTTCCTTTCCAATTAGTATCCCCTTGATCTCCTTCAGTTGTCTTATTGCTCTAGGTAAAACTTCAAGTACTATATTGAATAGATATGGAGAGAGTGGACTGCTTTGCCTTTTTCCTGATTTTAGTGCAACTTCTTTGAGTTTCTCTTCATTTAATTTAAGGTTGGTTATAGGCCTGCTGTAAATTGTCTTTATTATGTTTAGGTATGTCCCTTGTATCCCTAATCTCTCTAGGACATTTATCATGAAGAGCTGTTGGATTTTATCAAAGGCTTTTTCTGCATCTAAATGAGATAATCATGTGGGGTTTTTTTTTTTCTTTCAGTTTGTTTATATGATGGGTTACATTTATTGATTTTCATATATTGAACCATCCATGCATCTCTAGAACAAAGTCTATTTGATGATGGTGGATGATCTTTTTGATGTTTTTCAATTTGGTTTGCAATTATTTTATTATTTTTTGCTTGTTCATAATGGAAGTTGGTCTGTAATTTTCTTTCTTTGTTGAGTCTTATAAAAGTAACTTACTTGCCTGATGTAATTGTAATTGTCTCAGAGGTTTAATGACTCCATCTGCTAACCTAAGCCTAGTCCCAGAAAGTTCTAGCCTCCATACAATCTAATCTAGGCCTAGAATTCTTTCAGCCTTTGAGATTTACTATTGAAATCAGTTCACCTTTTCTAGATCTCTCTGAACTCTGCCTGATTGGTTCAACTCAGATGTTTTGGCTGAAACCCCTCTCCAAGCAAACTGATTCAAACTGGCTTCTCTCAGCGTCTGACTAAATTGGTCGGCTTGGCCTCAAACTGACTCTATAAATCTCTTCTAATCTTCTGGCTCCTTCTCATTCTCTGGCTCATTTTGTCTTCACGTGTCTAGCTTGTTCTCTATTAAACCTGTTTCTGTAAAACTCTCTCAGTAAAACTTTCTTCTCCCTCTCTTCCTGTGCCTCCTGGCTTTCTTGTCTCGCTTAAATAGCTACTCTTTCCTCTCTCTTCTCATGAGAGTTGTCCATATCCTATTCTGTCAAATTTTTCTCTTATTATCCCTTTGTCTGCACTTCAATTATACCTCACTTTCAAACATGGTTGTTTCCTTCTACAAACTAACTTTACCTTCATTGCTTGTGATTAGGGGAGTATACTAAGGAAGGGTCTGCATTCTAGACTGACCACACAGACCCAGAAAGTCGTTGGATGTGATCAGAGCAGCCATGTTGCTGGATTAAAATTCTTCTACATAGTCTATATGTAGTTTTGGTATCAGAGTAACTGTGGCTCCATAAAATGAATTTGGAAGTGTTCCTTCTCTTTCTATTTTGCAGAATAATTTGAGGAATGTTGGTGTTAGTTCTTTGAAAGTCTGGTAGAATTCTACATGAAAACCATCTGGCCCTAGGCTTTCTTTGGTTGGGAGACTTTTAATGACTGCTTCTATTTCCTTAGGGGTCATACACCTTTACATTTTTTATCTGATCTTTATTTAACTTTGGTAAGTGGTATCTATTGAGAAAATTAACCATTTCTTTTAGACATTTCAATCTTGTGGAATGTAGGTGTTTAAAGTATGACCTAATGGTCCTCTGGATTTCCTGGGTGTCTGTTGTTATGTACCCCCTTTTGTTTCTGATTTTGTTAATTTGGATATTCTATCTCCATCTTTTAGTTAGTTTGGATTAGGGTTTGTCTATCTTGTTCATTTTTTCAAAGAATGAGCTCCTAGTTTCATTGATTTTTTTTTTGTATTGCCCTTTGTTTCTATTTAGCTGACTCCAGTCCTCAGTTTAATTATTTATTGTTTATTCCTCTTGGGTGTGATTTTTTCTTTTGTTCTATAGCTTTTAGGTGTGCTTATACATTTATAGTATGGAATATATATATATTAGTGTAGGCACTTAGTGCTATGAACTTTCCTTTTAGCACACCTTTTATTGTGTTCCATAAGTCAGGGTTTGTTGTGCCTTCATTTTCATTGAATATTAGGAAGTCTTTAATTTCTATTTTATTACTGTCTTGACCCATTTTTCATTCAGTAGAGACTTTTCAGTTCCCAGGAATTTTTAAGCTTTCTGTTGCTTCTGGGTTTATTGATAGCCAGTTTAATTTTTGGTCTAATAGGATGTAGGGAGTTATTCCAATTTTCTTATATCTGTTTAGATTTGCTTTGTGTATGGGTATGTGGTCAGTTTTGGAGAACGTTCCATGAGTTGCAAAGAAGAAGGTATATTCTTTTGTGTTGGGTAAATGTTTTATAAATATTCATTAAGTCCATTTGGTTTATATCATGAGTTAACTCCAGCATTTCTGTTTGTTTTTTGTCGAGATATTCTGTCCATTTGTGAGAGTGGGATATTGAAAATTCCCAGTATCAGTATATGGAGTCAATATGCTATTTAAGCTGTGGCAGTATTTCTTTTTAAAAACATGGATGCATTTATGCTTAGATCATAGCTATAAAGAATTGAAATGAATCTTGGTGAATTTTTCCTTTAATGGGTATGTGGTGTCTTTCCCTATCTCTTTTGATAACTTTTTATTTGAGGACTATTTTGTTAGATATTTAAACGACTATACTAGGTTGCTTCTTAGGTCCGTTTGCTTAGAATATCTTTTTCCAACCGTTTACCCTGAGGTAATATCTCCCCTTGATGCTGAGATGTGTTTCTTGTGTGCAACAGAAGGATGGATCCTGTTTTTACATCCATTCTGTTAGTCTAGTCTATGTTTGTATTGGGGAATTGAGACCATTAATATTGAGAGATATCAAAGACTACTGATGGTTAACTCTTGTTATTTTGTGTTGTTGTTATTGTTGTTGTTGCTCCTGCTGCTGCTAGTAGTAGTTGTAGTAGTAATAGTAGTCGTAGTGTATCCCTTCTTTTGATTTTGCTGGTGTGAAATTATTTCTTTCATGTGTTTTCATGGATGTTGTTAACCTCCTTAGGTTGAAGTTTTCCTTCTAGCATTTTCTATAGGGCTGTATTTATAGATAGATATTGTTTAAATTTGAGTTTTTAATAGAATATCTTATTTTCTCCATCTATGGTGATTTAAACTTCTGTTGGGTATAGTTTTCTGGACTGGCATCTGTGGTCTCTTAGATTCTGTAGCACATCTGTCCAAGCCTTCTGGCTTTTAGAGTTTCCATTGGGAAGTAAGGTGTAATTCTAGTGTTACTTGGTATTTTTCTCCTGTAGCCTTTAGTATTCTTTCTTGGTCTGTATGTTTTGTGTTTTGATTATTACTAGGCAAGGAGACTTTTTCCTGGCCCAACCCATTTGGTGTTCTGTTTGCTTCTTCTGCTTTTATTGGCATCTCTTTTCTTTAGCTTAGAAACTTTTATTCTACTATTTATCAGAAACACTTCCTGGGTCTTTGAGCTGGTCTTCTTCCTTTTCCTTTGTACCTGTTATTCTCAGGTTTGGTCTTTTTGGTGATCCTTTAACTATCAGGAGATAAGGAAAGGTACTCCCAGCAAAGCCCCTCGCATGTGTTTGATCTTCTGAATACACAGTAAATGATGTTTACAAAGACATTCACACCCCTGTGGAGGAGACCTTTTGTGTAAAAATTACACCCTTACTCAGAACATTGCAGAAACACCAAAAATTATATCCTCAATAGCCTGGAAATTATATTTGATGAAAGTCTTCAGAAGTTTTTTGTAAGTAGCATTTAAGCCCGAACTATCTTGCATTTGCTGTCATTTCTGGTTTTTAGAAACAAAAATTATGAACTGTAATGGGTAGCTTAGAGGTAGAGTCCTTCTTACCACATAAAAGCTCTCTGCCCCTCAGCACAGAAGAAAAAAGAGGGAAAACAAAGGAAAAATTATAAGGGAAGGGGAAGGGAAGGAAAGAAAGTTGGGAAAGGAAAGGAGGACTGGAGAAAGGAAGGAAGGGAAGGGAAGAGAAGGGAAGAGAAAGGAAGGGAAAGGAAACAATGGAAAGGGAAGAGGAAGAGGAAAAGAGAAAAGAAAAGAAGAAAAAGAAACGAAATTTCTTAAGGTATGAAAAGTTCCCAGTTTCCTTGGAAGACAGAACAAGAATAAATTAATGTATATTCAGAAGGAAGAATATTTATTCTTCTAGAAATAAGTTGGAAATATAAAAATGCAAGTTTCTTAAGTCATCCCAATGCTTGTTGTAAAGGAATTGTACAAGCACACGTGTAGCAGTTGAAACATAAGATGACATTTACCAGCAAAGTCTTCTAGAGGGGCCATCGTCACACTTCGCAGGCACACACAGTTCATATATGGTTAGGGTTCACCACAGTAATACAATCAGAAGAATCAAGAGACTATAAATGCAAAGTATATAAACAAAATTTCTTATAGATTGTATATATACAAGCACACACATGCACACACACACACACAGACACAAAGTATATGAACACAGAATAAGGATTTGTGTAGAAGGAATCTCTTGTGTCTGTATGGAAGCATAATCTGTCAATAAAAAGCTAATGGCGTATGAGGCAGGAAATCAGGAGGTGGGAGTTCCAGAGAGAGGTGAGTGGGGACTCTGGAGATAGTCAGAGGTGGGGATTTGCTCCAGGGTTCTGAAGAAGATGGATGTATGAAACTAAGCAGAGGTAACCAGCCACATGGCAGAAATAAGAATTGAATAAGTGGAATATTTGTTATGGGCAAGTCAGGGAACATGCCTAGATATATTGGCCTAGGCTTTTGTAAATATATTTAAGCCTCCAGTTGTTATTTTGGGAGCTGGAGTGCAAGAGGAAAACATGCATTTACAGATTTGACTTACAGTAATGGAAGTTAAGAAGTCTGTGACCTACCTTCATGGTGAAGATCCAGGAAAGCTAGTGATGCTATTTCTGTTACCTTGGCCATGAGCAAAGGAGAACTATGCTTTAGATGCTGGTCTAGGGCACTGGAGAGATGACTCAGAGGTTAAGAGCACCATCTGCTCTTCCAAAAGTCCTGAGTTCAATTTCCAGAAACCACATAGTGGCTCACAACCATTTATAATGAGATCTGGTGCCCTCTTCTAAACTGCAAGCAGACATGCAGGCAGAACACTGTAAACATAATAAATAAATAATCTGTTAGATGTTGGGCCAAAGTACATAATATCTTTTAGGTAAGGAGTAGATTCCTAATATTACATGCTATGGTTTGGAGATGATTTGATATGGTGCTACTGAAAGGTTTTTTTGATCAAGAATGTGCTAACTTAATCAATAGGTAAACCATTAATGAGATCATAGTGAACACAGTAGGAGGTGGAGCCATCAGGTCACTGGGGCTATGGCATCAAAAGGCACATCTTGACCTATCCTTTTCTGCTCTCTCTGCTTCCTGGCCAACCTGAAGTGAGCAGCTTTGTTTTGCTGCAAGCTTTTGTGATGAGGGAGTGCCTTGTCTGAATCCCAGAAACAGTAGAGACAGCTGCCATGGGCTAAAACCTTTGAAACAGTGAATACAAATAATTCTCTCTTCTTTAGGGAAAACTGAGTCCCCACTGATGCTCTCATAAGACCCCAGTGTTTTCTCTCTTTGTCCATGTCACAGTAGAAGTAACTTTTTTGTGTCTTGTGTGTTGGATTCTATGACCTGCCCTAGAAAAATGAAAATTGTACAAATTCAACTTTTCAATTGTATTATGCAATGTCTCTATCTCTTTATTCTCTTTACAAGAATATACAAGCTAACCTAATGTAACTCAAAGACAGATTTTAAAAGAGAAAAACAAAGACTGTATCACTCATTTACACTCATAATTCACATTAGCCCATTTGCCAGTGGTTTTCAACTTGCATTCAGCATTAAACTGTCTGAGAACTTACATAAGCTATAGCACCGGGACTCACCTCTCAGAGTTTCAGTGTTATTTGATGTCATTTATTTTCTGCATTTGGTGGTTTTTAACCACTGAGCCAGCAGAATTTGAGTGACTATGCAGTATTCCTTTTGAGCATCATCCAGTTCATGTTCAGTTTCTTGCCAACATGGCTTTGTTATGTTTACAATCTATGTCACATGCATAAACAGTTGTCCTCTGGGCACTCTTTGTCCAATGAGCTCAGAGAGATTTACTATAAAGGTAAGACAGGTCATGGTGTTTGTGTGTGTGTGTATGTGTGTGTGTCTGTGTGTGTCTGTGTGTCTGTGTGTATCTGCATCTGTGTGTGTACATCTGTGTGTCTGTATGTATGTGTCTATGTTTGTGTGTATATGTGTGTGTGTCTGTGTGTGTGTACATCTGTGTGTGTGTCTGTGTGTGTGACTGTGTGTGTGTCTGTGTGCATGTGTCTGTGTTTGTGTGTATATATGTGTGTGTGACTGTGTGTGTGTGTGTGTGTGTGTGTGTGTGTGTGTGTTGCCACTGGTGGGGGAGATCAATACTTAATCTCCACTGTTAACTTGACTGATCTGTAATTGCTTGGGGCATGAAACTCAGGGTCTGACTGTGAGGACGTATCTAGAAATGTTTAATTGAGGAGAAAAGACTCACTGTGGATGTGATGGCACTATCTATAGGCTTGAATCCCTGAATGAATAAAAAGAAACAACTGAATAAAACACCAGTATTTATCTCTCTTCTTCTTGACTACGGATGCAAGGTAAGGAGCCTCCTCCTGCGTCCACTGCCCACTATGCTCTCTCTGCCGTGACGAAGTATGTCCTCCAACTGAGAGCCAAATCACACCCTCCCTTTCTGTGGACTGCTCTGTAAGATGTTGTGCTGCCACAATGAAAAATCCATAAGTCAAAGTCTGAAACATAAAATAGCAGAGAGCTAAGGAATCTTTTAATTATTAAAGGTCTCACACAGGATGTTATAGAAATTTTATGATCTACTGCCTAGTGTCCATTGTTGACAGTAGCTGGCCTCCAAAAAAAAAATGGCAAAAGGAAGATTGTTAAACTCATTTTCAAGACTCTATGACTAAATTGAAATGAACTATTTCAGTCTTTCTCCAATGCATGAAAAAGAAGATATCTTTACTGTGCTCATATTCCTTTTGTCAAATGAATGTAAGCCTTTTCAATACAAAAAAAAAAAAACAGAAAGAAAGAAAAATGCAACCAATATACTGGGTATATAAGCATACTTTTATTTATGGAAGTTATAACACTTGGTTTTTATTTTTTTCATTATAAACATTTCTATAATAAATATCCTAGACTGTATCTCAGTGCTTGTGTGTTAGCATTCCTCAACAATATACGCCTGGATATAAAATAACTGGATTATAGAATGGCTGCAGTTTTCACATCTCTATGAGCGTAGTGGGTTCTCCTTTTCATTTACGCTATTTCATATATATTTCATCACAATCTCATATTTTTCTCCATAAAGCTCTTGTAATTATTTTGATAAACACACATGGATTACAATGTCATTGGTTTTGATGATGAGTTCATCATTATTGTCATTATTGTTATATTTTCTCATTAGATCCTGATGCATTTTAAATCTGATATATAGCAATCTTGTTGAATTTGTAGTATTCAGTAATGTGTTAGAGGTGGTTTTTTTTTTTCCAGTTTAAACAATAACACTGTCAGTAAACTATCATGTGTTTCTTTATTTGCATGCAATTTCCTTTACCTATGGATTTATTATAAATGATATAAATGCTAGAGTGCTTTTCTTCACCTGATTTCTAAAATAGGAGACTTCTAAAAATTTGCCATCATGAAGTTTTGATAGTGTTTATCTTTGAACTAACTTTATTTTTATTTCTGTAGTGTATGTTTTCTTTTAGTAGTGTCTATTATGAATGAGTACTGAATTTTGTCATAGGCTTTTAGCATTTATTAAAATAATCACATTTGTCTTTCTTTTAACTACTGTGATAAAAACCAAACGCAACCAAAATCTAACTTTATATCACATTTCTGCACTCAGACCAATGTTACCAGTCATTCTGTTACTTGCTGGCTAAAGTGTATCCATATTTCCCACTGTAGACCTCTCTATGGCTGACACCAATATGTGCAGTAATGTCAAATATCTGTCAACCTAACCCTCTGGCTCTTCTTTTGGTTTAAAATAAAGCAAGGCCCTACTATGTAGTATCTATTCATAGCTACACAACTCCCCTCTCACTATCATTTACACCTGATGCCTATATAATTAGGCACCTCTATTTTGTTTGCTGGAGAGATCTTTGTCATATGTTGTCAAGTATATAGTCTATGTTGTATCAGGAATTGAGACATCAGTATTTATCATGGTAACATTATTCTCACTAGTCCTAAATCCAAGAAAGACACTGTCTCTACAGATAGCACATTATACAAGCCTACAAGTTTCACTGAAGCCATTGGTCATCCTAGACTATACACACACACACATACACACACACATGCATACTTTCTCTCTCTCACACACACACACGTACACGCACACACACTCTCTCTCATACACATACAAACGCACATATATGCACTCTCACATACATCTATATTACAGTTTTAAGTAGATAAAATACAAGACTTAAAGTCAATTTTTAAAAATAATTAAGCAGGCTCCAACTTTCCAAACCTAAGTGATGGGTTAGTTGAACTATCATTGAATTTCTTAATCATTGTTCTCAGTTTATGTCATCCCAGTTTCGTCATAGAAGTTTTTCTGTCCATAAGCAGTGGCCACTAACATAGTGGCAACTATGTCACAAGTTCTGCTTCTCCCGCAGCCATTGGGCTCCAAAGTGCTGCATGCCCATGTTCAGTAAATAACCTTTCAGTACTGTTGAAAGTTGTTAATTCTCCAATCTGCAGTGAAGATTAACAGAAAAAGCTCCCAGAGGGTGCTAGCCCTTATTTCACTGTAATCACAGCATGACCTCATGATTGCTTAAAGCTATTTCTACCAATAAAATTTTAATTCCAAAATGTATAATCAGCTACCTTAATAGGGCTGACTGAAGGGATCACTGTCAAATGACTCATTTCTTGATCTTAAAAATAGAGATGTAATATTTCTAACAAAAAAAAATGCCATCTTGGATTAATGCACTTTCTAAAATTCCTGATTTTATTTTCTCCCTCTGGGTCTCCTTTCAGTGGCTCAAGAGTTAATTTAAAAAGCTTTCACCAGGTCTTGTGGTAGAAAATGGCAGGAGGTCCTCAGTTCCAGGTCTACCGTGGACATAACTGACTCCATATAGTACCCAGACCAGTCCTCTAGGGCATGACTGTGCTCATTTCATAGTCTTACACAGTCAAGGTCTGTTCAACAACAAACAGAGCAAACATGCTGCCCACTCGTCATTTGACAACTATGGAGAGGGCCAGATCACAAATCATGAAGATATAAGAATCAGCTATATACCTACTTGGTAAGAGGAGGGTATATAAATAATCTATAGGAATCAGAACAGTAAGCAAGGACCCAGGAAGTTGGCATAAGCAAGAAATGGAATCACTTAATGGAATTGTCAGCCTGGGATTTGAGAAGTTACTGGCTAAGTGAAACATGCCATGGGTAGACGTTGACTTGAGAGAAATGATTATTAGAGAACAGAGATTCAACCTAATACATTGTAATAGGTCCAAAATATTTTTCTTCCCCATTTGCATGTGCATGCATACTTATACACACGCATGAGTCTGTGTGAGCTAGCGTATGTGTGTGCGCGCACACACACACACACACACACACACGTGTACACGCACACCTAAGAGATTTAAAATTTCACCAATTTATAGTAAATCACTTGGACTGAGAGAGTTATGGTTTTAAAAATCTCTTATTAAAGTGCAAATACGTTACCTGGAGGTCAACAATAAAGCCTCTAATGGTTATAAATGAGAGTAATATTTTATTAAGGTTATCCTTATGGCTAAAAAGGCTATGAAGTAGCTCTTGTTATCCACCAGTATCCATTGCTTAAGGAGATTAGGACCACAAAGAGCTGATTAACTATTGCTAAGGCCCACGGTTGTTGGGTGGGATTTAAACCCACCGTGACAGCAAGTCCCTGGCACTTGGAAAGCTGCTTCCTTACCAAAATAATGGGAGATGAAATTAGCACGTAGGTATCCAATTCTGATGAGACAGGAACAGACCAAAACAGGGAGCCCTGGTTCTAATCCCTGGAGAGGAGAAACCAAGCAGACTACAAGCCTACATCAGTCTGTCTACGGCTGGTCTCACTATCAGTCTTGAAGGTTTGTCTGGCAGTTCTTTCGGGACACTTCAGCCCAACGTTTGAGAATCATTTGACTCTCGTTTCTGTTCTAATGCTCTGCACCCCCCACCCCCACTTAGTTTCATAGTCCAGCATCTTTTCCCCTCCTCAGGCTAGTTTGAAGAGGACATGCCCCTGCCCCCAACTAGCTTTGGGAGTCCCACCTACAGATAGATTCCCAGCCTAAAGTGTAAATCCATAGCAGCAACAGCAGCTCGCAGCATCCAGGAGTGGAAACCGAAAGAAGCGTTGGTTGGTTCTAGTTCCGAGGTTAGCATCAAAGGCTAACTGAGGTGACGGTTCCTAATCACAGCCATACAAGCAGCAATTAGGGCTGCATTACAGCACTTACTCATGTCAAGCTCTGTACCTTAGATCGAACTCAGCTACTTTGCCACTCGCATTTTAATTCTGTCAATTAGGGAAGTAAATTGCCAATAAAAGCTCATCTTTTCGAAGAGTTTGTTTTAACCTTTTATGAAGGACTTGGGGGGGAAAGCATAGAGAAGTGTTTCTTGAGTGACTGTTAATTTGTCAAGATTGAGGCGAGGCTGTGAAAAAAAAAATATTGCTCCAAACAAGAGCAGAACACTAAACTACAAGGGGGGAGGGTGACAAACGGGACAGGGGAAGATCTTTCTGGAGTCTCTGTAACAAAGCATTTCAGCTTATAGGGTAAAGTAGGAAAAACTGACCACTGGTTTTGATTACAACATGCGAAGATTATTCCCTTCATTTCCAGCATCCGTTTTCTATTTACTAGGTACCTACCGTGTTCCAGGAAGGCGGATCCATTGTCATGGCTCCTCCTCTCATGGAACATACAGTTCTAGTAGAGGAACAGCCAATAGACAGATTACAGAGACGCAAGTTAACACAAAATTATTATATTCAAAGAAGGTGATGGAGCCAGGCAGCGTGGCTCCTGTCTGTAATGCCAGCAAGGGGAATGCTGAAGCAGATCCTGTCCCCCAAAACAAAAGGAAGAACAGGCAGAAGTGTGTGAGAGGGCAGCCTCGTCGCCCATGTAGTAAGACAACTCTGGCCCGGTGGTAGGAATACTTGCCTTGAAGGGAAAGCTAGGATAATGTCTTAGTTCAAGTAGAAGGGAATAGCACATTCCTCTGGCAGAAGGAACAGCCAGAGAAAAGGTGAGACAACAGGAAAAACACCTAAGATTTTATAAGAAAGCCAGAGACCAGAGGGGAGCGCTGGCACTTTCTGAGCCCTGACTTGAGATCAAGCTCCATGTGCAGCAATTGTCAGCTTTGCCTCATTTAATTTAATTGTCTTCATATTATTAATGTGCCATCCTGGGGCTAAGTCACTTGTCTACGACTAGACTACTGAATTACTGAGCCTCCTATTTCAGAACCCAAGGAAGGTACGAGGTTCCAGGGAAGAATCACTCACTTTTTCCTTTGAGAGGATCGGTGTGTGGTGAAGAGAAGCTGGTGGTAATGGGTGGACTCACTGAAGCTTCTAGAGCAGTGTTTCTCAACCTGTGGGTCTTGACCCCTTTTGAGAGGTTGCATATCAGACATCCTTCACATCAGATATTTACATTATGATTCATAACAGCAGCAAAATTATGGTTATGAAGTAGTAACAAAAATAATTTTATGGTTGGGGGTCACCACAATATGAGGTACTGTTTTAAAGGGTCACAGCATTAGGAAGGCTGAGGACCACTGTCATAGAGGCTCAGTAGATACTCAGTGACTTGAGTCTTTGCACTCAGGACTGTGTGGTTACGTAAAGAGATGGAGACATTCCCCAGATCCCTACAGTAATACATCGAGCCAATCGCACAGCAGCAGTAGTACAAGAATGGTTTATACATGACAAACCATAGAGTAAATGGAGAGAGACTTAGCAGGATAGAGTAGACTGCTACCATGATACAAAATTGGGAGGCCTGAAAACACTAAAGAAATTGACGGAAAAACAGACTGTGAAGAAAATGTGGCTGGAACATGACACCTAACTAGCTGGGGTGGAGCCGTGACAAAGGAGGGTAATGGAGAGAACAGGAGATTAAAAGCCCCCAGCAACAAGAAAGAAGTTAGGAATAGACTGCTCATCTCTACACTAGGGCCTTGGCAGGTCATGCTCACAGGAGACACATTGGAGATTCAACATGGTAAGCCCAGGCTCTGCCCTGGTGTTAACGATGGTGTTGTTGCATAGCTTGCCAGGCATCTGTGCCCCACTGAGTTCTCATCTTGTGAAGTGGGCAATGACTTTACCCTTTTCACATTAAAATGAAGGTGGGACTTAGTGACAGTTCTGGCCAGGTCATCTCCTGACCGTGGGGATCCGGACAGAGCAGTACAATAACTGGCAAGCTCTTTGTTGCCTGAACCTTGCTTTCCTCTTTCTCATGACATAGTGTGCCTCTGTGACCTCAAGGTCCTTTCTATATAAAAGATAGGACTGTCTCACGTTGGGCCTTGGTTTGCTTCCCCAGCGTTTGCTATGGCACTGGACCTGTTAGCTCACACTAAGATGCCGTGTAAAGGCTCACTTGTTCCACTCAAGCCACTCATGATCATCCTTCTGGAAAGTGGATGCGAGAAAAAAAATATAAAGTAAGAATCATTGTTTGAGAATCCTTCCACACCAGCCAAGGAAAATATAGCAGTAAACTTCGAACCCCTACCCAGTCTGGCCGATGGACAGGACATTCTCCACCGTTAAGTGGAGAAGGGGATCTGACTTTCACACAAACTCTGGTGCCCCATATCGGACCATGTCCCTTGGATGGGGAGGCCTGGTGGCACTCAGAGGAAAGATAATAAGTCACCAAGAAGAGACTTGATACCCTAGGAGCATATACAGGGGGAGGAGGTCCCCCTCAGTCACAGATATAGGGGAAGGGAGTAGAGGGGGAAACGGGAGGGAGGAAAGAAAGGGAGGATACAAGGGATGGGCTAACAATTGAGATGTAATATGAATAAATTAATTAATTAATTTTAAAAAAAGAGAGAATCCTTCCTAATCACCTGGCCAGATGTCCTGACTCCACAGGAGCCAAAATCCAAGTACATGTGACTATAATGAATCTTTCAAGATGATATTTAGGATTAAAAAAATTCTATCATTTCAGGATCAGTTAATGATACCATCCCCAACTCACAGATAGTAACAAGGAAGCTTTCTCTCCACGCTGGTAGTGCGTAAGGTTCATTATGGCTGCTGCTATGGTATCTAAAAAGCCATATAGCCTCAGACAGACATTAAATGTACTACAAAGAGGACGCAGTGCTCTATGTCTACATGCACAGGTAAGGTACGGATTAATAACTGCTTGGACTGTTGGCCTCTAGATCTATGGCTCTGGTCACACATGTGGCCCTTGGCAGACAAACGTGGAAAATGCAATTTTCAGTAAGTACATCACTAGCCTCCCCCCTTTCCCAGCTTCAGTCCAGGAGACCTATTCTCCCCCAAGGATCTGGACCTTTATGTAACAAGGGACCCTCTACAGCCCAAAGATCTTGTAAAGAGGAACTGGTTAGGACCAGTACTAGAAAGATTGATGTGGAATGAATTAACTTGGAGCTTCACAGTTTTCCAATTTTAATCAAATGTAGTCCAAACTGCGCAGTTACTTTTCACCTCAGGCTTTGTGAAAAAAAATATGCATTATTTAAAGAGCAGCAACAAAAATAATCCCTTGTAAATACTGCATATTCATTTGCCAGGCAAAGATTAATACAATAATAATGCCTCAGACATGAAAAACAGCCAAATGCAAAATGGGCTGGGAGAAATTGCTTTCCTTCTTGGCTAAGAGTCGCAGGAGACTGGAGAGCAAATTCTTTCCTTAGCCCGGGGTCCTTTGGGGCTTCAAAGCTTCCGGAAAAGGATTACGTATCATGGAAACTGTTAATGTGCCTCATTATTCCAGTTCTCTCTGATGAATTCTCTGGAATCAATAAAGGTGCTTAGCAGTTAAGAATTTCATTAGGATGCAGTGCAATACCAGGAATCTCTTAGATTCATATAACATCTATCCTGAGCAAGTTCTGAAGCAATCACACAGGATGAATAGGCTCCCATGCTGTCTGGACCTGTGAACCCTGTCGATATAGAGTGGTTTTCTCCCTTTGGATTCACTGAGCCTTGAAGAGGGCATGGCTTGTACCAGCATCACACATTTCGGTACGTTCACTTTACTACCGCATTCCTTCAAAGTATGTAATTCCACTACGTGCTCTGAAAGATAAAGGGGAGATGAGTGATGTTATGATAAAGAACACGGCTTGAAATTTGCTGGAGAAATAAAATAGGAAGATAGGAAAGTTGACAAATTCTTCAAGGTCAGAATGTGAAAAGTCATAAGGCAGCTAACCATTTGAGCAGTTACTTCATAAAGCAGCTGGGAGTCCAGAGGTGGGCATTTCCACCAGGACTGATCGACTCTTAGAAACCTTGAAGGAAAGAAATCTGTTGGACAGGCATGAGCACTGAGACTCTTCCAAGAAACATCACAGGGGACACTGTATTTGTGTTGGTTATGCATTCCTGGTAATACTTGACTAGTTTATCCATGAAGATAATGATCAATGATGAACTGTAATAATCTGAATGAATACCATTAGACAAAAAAGAGGAAATGAGGGTCATCATTGTATAAATGCTGGAATATCATTCTGATCTGCAAAACACCTGTGCAGTGCTCTTTTCAGCTCGGTGCTTTGAAAGCCATGCAGCCATAGGAAAACCCTATTGCCTGTGACTCTCCACCATCATTTTTTTAAATCAGGGTAGAGCCTTCAGACAGCCTTCATCCACATAAGACTTAGAACAAAACCAGTCTACGGTGAGATCTACTAATAATATGAAATTAAATTAGAAAAAAAGTAGAGAAACATTTCATTTATGAATCAGAACCGTTTATAACTCAGATCCATCCACATACCAATGATCACTTGAAAAAGCAATGGTAAGGTCTCACCTTCCCAAAACTCGATAGGACGAGACATCACAGCCCTGAGTCAAACTAATTCACCAGAACCGTGAATGCCCTCTACACAGGCACATGTCAGAGGCAGGAAAGAACTATCTGAAAAAAATCTGCTATGTAGCACTGAGGTAGAGAGGAAGGAGGCAGCAAAATCTGGTCCAACCTTGGGCAGTTGTGAGATATTCTGTGATGTTTTTGAATTAAAAATTATCATATGTTGTCATCTATGCATGATGGAGGTGGGCATGTGTGCTGCAGCACATGTGTAAAAATCAGAGGACAGCTTTGGGGAGCAATTTCTCTCCTACCTTTATATGGGTTCCAGGTAGTTAGGCATATGTAACAGGAGCCTTTGTCTGTCTGTTGCACCATCTCACTGTCTTTTTAAAAAAATTATTTTTGTCATATTTTAATTTATTGCTGTTTTGTTTGTATACATAGGGATTCCTTAGGATGTAGAGAAGTGCAATGCATATGCTTTATCTCAGAAGAACTGTCTCTGGAGTGCAAAATACTTGTCCTGCTGGGCAGTGGCCACACAGCGACCGCTCTGGTGACATTGCTCCATCTGCGCCATGAGCCTGAAGCAGGCTGCTTTGAGACAGTCTCACCCCGTGTGCTCTAACGTGGTCTTCTTGACTTGCTTTTCACCCCTGCATGTGTCAGGGTATCTGTCATCTTCCTAAAGTTAATAGAAAAATTATAGTAAAATCTACAGGAAGCTTATCTGGATTGATAAACACCTCCTCTCCCACCTCCAGGCTAATTAAGTTCAGTTCTAATCACTTTATTCTTTCTGTGAAACAAAACATCTAAATTTGTTCCTCATAATCTTCATCTACCTTCAGATTCCTAAAAATACTTCAAAACATGCATAAATATAAGGTTCTGAAGAGGCAGGCTTTATCTCTTAACCCTTAGCATCTTTCAACTTGAAAACTCCATTGTCGGAGAAAGTAGATGAAACAGATTTGCCTTTTTATCCAGGAAACATTTCCTGTACCTTTGTGGTGCTGTTTATTCAAAATAGATTTTCTTATTTTGGGTTCAGATCACATTATTTGCACTATTTATTTCATGTTCTTTCAGGCTCTTTTCCATCTGCTTTTGCTGTCTCCTGAATACATTGCCTGCTAGCAGGAAGCCCTAAATAATGAACAAAGACTTAACCTTACCAGATTTCAAGACACTGACATCTAAATTGTTTGCTGATAGCAATAGGCTTTTTGGCAGGAAAAAAAGGATGTGAGCACAAAATTAGAAAATAGGTAATTGTCTTCTGATGAGGGTGAACTACCAGTCAGTCACCTGGGAAGCTTGACAACACCTCCCTGAACACTTTGGCTGAGTGCTATGAAAGATAGGTGCCAGGAAAGTGTTGTGGCCACCTCAGGGTCTTCCTAGAAATGCTTAGCATGGCTTTAGTCAATTTTCCTACTCAAAAAAAAAAAAGTGCTGTAGTAAGAAAAGCACAGGACAGTGAGTTAGGAACCCTGGATTCTATTCTGTGCCTCATGGTCTGTGGTTGTTAATCTTGATAGTCTACACAATCAGGTCAAACACCATCTAGGTGATCAGCATCTCTCTCTCTCTCTCTCTCTCTCTCTCTCTCTCTCTCTCTCACCCCTCTGCTCTTCTATACTCTCTCCACCAAGATGGATTCAGATCTTGAAAACTATGAACCAAAATAAAATCTTACTTCTTTAGCTGAGGTGTGCAGCTCAGTTGGCATGCATGAAGTCCTACCTTTGACCCCAGGTCCACATGCACTGTTCATTGCGTACAGCCCTGTGATCCCATTACTGAGGAAGTGGAGGCAAGAGAATCAGAAGTTCAAGGTCATCCTCAGCTACATAAAGAGCTTGAGACTACTCTTGGCTGAAGATGCTATCTTCAAAACTCTTTGTTCCTTTGTGCATGTCTTGTTGAAATATATGTGTGAGTACTCATGCACATATGTAAGTTAAAAATATATACTTAAAAAGAGCCCATTAATTCTAAAGAGAACAAAAGAATACATGAGAGGGATTGGAGGAAAAAAATGTAAGAGGGAAAGTAATGTAATTATATTTTAATTTTAAAATTTATTAAAAAGATTTGTACTTCTGTTAGTTGTTCACATCAAATATTTTGTCACACCAAATGAAACAATAACAATAACAATAACTATGCTATCTATCTAGGCATTTGACCCTTGACCCCTCTTGTCATCTTTCTGTGATTTGGTTTCTTTGTGCAATGCAAAGTTGAAAAAGAGAAGTTATCCTTTTTAAACTTAAAAAAAAAAACACTGATATTATAATTCTGAGCTGTTTGCTGGTAAAAATGATATGGCTTAGCTTTATTTCTCATTATATTTTGCAAACTTAGAAACCTTCAACAGTGCAGATAGGGAAATAACATTTTCTCTTCCTGGCTAGTCACCCTTCTTTGGGAACAGAGGGAGTAGGGAGGAACAGGGACACTGCTTTCCTCTAGGGAAGATGGGACTAGCCTTCTAGTCTGGGTCCTGGAGACTCAGTCACCATGGTGTGTCAGTTAATGAGATTCAAAATCAATGGAGTTTTGTAAGTAGGAAGATCTCATCTTTCACTCAAGGGCTGTTTTAGGAGTCCAAATGCACTTCGTTAATGGTCGGTTGAAGTTGTTAATTTTTTAAAGGATGCCTAATTGCTTTAGTGCTGACAAAGCTATTAATAGTCCTATGATTATTCTTTGTAGCCTTGTAGGGAAATTTTTGTTCTACTTCTTTAACATTCTATGATAGACATAGTAGTTCTTAGTCAATATACATTAATATTTATGTTTTGCTAAGAGTATCAAGAATTATGTGAAATGTTGCTATACCAAATTATACAGTACTAGGTAGGTATGTGTGGGTATCACAAGCCCAGAGGATAAAGACCTTCATGTTAAAGGCTCAACCTGCCTCTGTGCATTTCTTTCGATCTCTGGATCAATGTCCTGTCTATCCAGACACAAATCTTTTTGTGTCTGTTCTCCTAAAGTCTTGTATCTCTCAGAAATAAAAGGCTAGTTAATTCTACATCAAGTTCCAATGAAGGAATCAGATTCTTCTTTTGAATCCTTGTTACTCCTGCCTGAAGTTCCATCTGTGATATGATGTAGCCAGTCACATAACAGTGACATATTTGAAAACAGGCAACATCCTTAGGATACCTGCCTTATTATTTTGGTAGATGGAAATAAGCTTGCTGCTAGACACTGGTGTGTAGGAAAATCATGCGACCAAGAACACTGCCCCAAACACCAACCCATTAGTCCGAGTGGTCAGAGTCCTCTGTGTTTTGCATTTCATTTCTTATACTTGGGTTAGAAAGAAGTTGGGAAGGAAGACCCTCATGAGAATCCAGGACCAGCTGTCTGGTAGATCACGGTTTTTATGTGAGAAAATAAAATCACATCTCTACATGTTCTAATACACGGGAACAGTTTGACCCTTTAGGACTGTGTGTGGTTTTCCTCCATCATCCAGATGCCGCATTCAATACTCTTCATCTAATTGATGACATGTCAGCCTTAAGGTATTCTGCAACCTTCCTTCAATGGTTGAAGTAGTGTTAGAATAGTTACAGTGGGACATTTCTATCTTCTGTTTATCCCCTGCATGTGTCGTACCTGGTATTTTATCTATATGTTTGTTTAACCAAATATGATATTAGTTTATTCTTGTTGTACAGTTAATATCTATCCTTTTCAAGGGTCCTGGCTTAGAATTCTATGACATCAGCAACCTAGTCTTGTCATGCTGATGCCAAGGAATCTTGATTACCTGGCTCTGGATGGTATGTTTAAATTATTGAGATTGATATGTAAACATATATGAAGAGTTAATAAAATACAAAAATAAAACCACCTTCTTATCCTGTATCAACTTGGTGCAAAGGCAAGTTATAAATGTGACTAATTTCTGTGACTTGTGGCAATTATCCCCTGCTTATCTAAGCGTGGTTTGATGTGGTGATGGAAAGAAATTCACCCCTAGAACAATGGAAGCAGGTGCTTCACTGTGGTTCTCAGACGTCAGTCCTGTATTTCCATGATGCTTGTGGGCAGTAGCAGCTCAAAACGTTGTCATGACTACTGACCATGTCCAACATCCTGACATCTGGAGTCTGTTGGACTAGCACCTTCTCAATTCTGTTCTTTACTTTTCTGTTTGCAGCAACCTTCTCTGTACATGAACTGTAGTCATCATACCCAGAGGTCAAAAGAAAAAAAAGAACAAGAATCCAAGTTGAGCCATGTTGACTAGTGATTGAGAATACAGCTGTGTGTAGAGTCTGGTTGATTGGGAATACAGCTGTACAGAGTCCAGTCGATTGAGAATACAGCTGTGTGTGGAGTCCAGTCGATTGAGAATACAGCTGTGTGTGGAGTCCATTCGATTGAGAATACAGCTGTATGTGGAGTCCAGTCGATTGAGAATACAGCTGTGTGTGGAGTCCGGTCAATTGAGAATACAGCTGTGTGTGGAGTCCGGTCAATTGAGAATACAGCTGTGTGTAGAATCTGGTTGATTGAGAATACAGCTGTGTGAAGTCCGATCCATTTTGTAAGTGATGAGCTGCTCCAAGGCTGCCTTATGGTGGTCTGTTTGATCTCCCTGGTTCTGTTTTCATATTTAATATTTTGCCACAAGGCAATATGACAATGTCAACTGCTTGTCTGGGATGGCTAAGTCAACTGTTTGTGTCCCAGGTCTGCATATTCACCGCCCACCACTTGCATTCTAATACCATAGAAATCAACTTCTTGTTATGTCCCCGGCTAATAAATGATTTGAGTTTTTTAGAAAGGCAGTGATGTATAAAAATACAATTTATTTCACAAAATTTCTCAGATGATTCTTTAAGTGGGAGAAGAATGAGTACTTCTTTTCCTTATAGCCCATGATTGAAAGCTATAACTTTCAAAATGGACCAAAATTTTAAATGATGATATTTAGCCTGGTTCTTAGAAGTTAGGTGATACTACAATAAACAAGTGTATGTGGCTGAAAATGCCCAGGTTACATGCGAAAAATCATTCTGGAATTTCTATCTGTGAGCTTTATTTTGCCACTTTGTGAGGTAAAATGTTAGGGGATCTACTTTTTGTATTAATACACATCAGAAACATGATATATAATTGTCCCATGTTTGAGTTGTGATGATCAAGAATTATCAGTTTACACAAGGATCATTGCAAAGAGCTTCACATAATTCATTCAACTCTGTCTTGAAGTATTTTTACCACTACTGTGCTATGAGTTTTAGGGCTGATTTGAAGGTGGTAATATGGATCTAGGAGTCATCAAATTCACACAATTTTGAAAGAGTAATAAACTCTGCAACATTTCAGACACTTAAAGATGAGTATAGGCAGGTGACAGTGGGAAATAGTCACTAGTAACTATTTCCTTTAGGTTATTCAGCAGAACTAGACATCTCTGAAGAAAACTCATTTCTAAAAAACACTTATTTTGTTACATGAACATTTTAACTGACCGTAAGTATTGAAATGTCCAGGATCCAAGTTCCTGGCCATCGACTTCTTGGTGTTATTTCAGCCTGCTCATTGGAAGACAGATGTCAGACATTGCTCCACTGGAACGTCACACTATTGAAGAAGCTCTAAATGTGCTATCAATGCCATGCTCACTGTGCATCTGGAAAAATTTAATGAAATTCTGCAAGTAGATGAGTTAACATTGAGCTAACCATCCTGCTAACTCCATCACATCTGGTGAAGCCTGTACCATCCCACACTGCGCAGGCACAGGCCAGGAGTGGATCCTACCTGTTTTCCTTATGATGTCCTTCTTTTTCTCATGATTTTGTCTTTCTGCTGAAGGGATTGTGATCACGGAAACATTGCGAAGATCATGAAGCATCTGTGTAAAAATAACTCACTGTACATAACCCTTTCTCCCTTGAAGGAAAGATCGATCAACATGGTTAGGGCCTAGGATATTCAAAAAGAAGTGAGAAGTGACTTCCTAGAAATATCCAGTATCTCATAATATCTCTGGAACGACTAACCTCAAGGACTCTGAAACACTTCCTCTGGGTCTCCCTCTATTCTTCTTGTTGTAAAAACACCCGGGCAGAGGTGTGGGTTCTATCTGGAAGAATCCTACAGAGAATCTCCATACCACTTCCTGGCAACAATGGAAGCTGTGCTGTTGGTTTCATTGTCAGGATTCACTTACATTCTCAGGCTTTGGTCTTCTATTTTGAGTCTTTTCTCCTGTCTTATCTCTTAGAGTTAGTATGGTTGTGTTTTGAGGGTATACGGAGAAGGATTAAGATAATTTTATACCTTCTAGACGCATTACCCTAAGTTGTAAGTGACCCCAACTCTTTCCAGAATACAAATATGATTGCCTCGTGGGCTGGTTGTGGGCTTTGATTTGCTGTGTATACATGTGCTGTGCTTGAGAGTCAAATGTTTATAAGAAAATTATAATTCCAGAGCCACTCCTTGCACATGCCACATGCAGGGGTGATGTAAGATCTGGACACAGATGCACAGAATAAATGCTGAAGTACTTTCAGCTTTGGGGTCAAATGAACAATTTCTCAGGTGCAGAGGTGATAGCATCATCAGCCCTACGAGTGCAGCTCTTCTGAAAGAGACAAACCCTCGAACATGAAAGGGCCTTTTGTCACTTTGAAAACCTTTATTACTGTGGAGCTGACCTTTTGCACACCCTAATGATTTTATTAACTGTTAAGCTAACTGATCTGACTCCTTTTTAGTGCCTGGCATAAGTCATATGACTCTTAAGCCTCTTTAAAGAGGCAGATATATGTATATGTGAAATTATATGTAATGTTAATAAAAGGAAGGTTAATTAGATGTTCTTTTCTTTTCCAAAAGTGATCATTCCCATTTGTAATTATTACACAAGACACAACCTATAAATTGAATTTCTCAAAGAACAAGACCCCAAATTACTTATTTTGAGGGTAAGATAGTGGCCAGCTAATTATCTAAACAATAACTAAAATGCAGGGCTATTCTTCCAAAGGAACAGTGTGATCATCTTGAAGCATCCTAGAAGTTAGTGAAACACCGATTTCAGATGCCTGATGTACAAGCAAAGGGGTTAAGACCACTGGGCTGTGGGACTTCAGAAACCACCTTTGTGTGTCACAGTAAGAAAGGGCTCAGCGGAGCAATGAACAGGGAGAATGCTGTTGAGTTACCATCCCATTGGTGGAGATCAGGTTTTAGTAGGCTCCTGCAATAAAATGAATATTCATATTCCCCTAATATGCATAGATTGAAATCCTGATCATAGTATGATGGCATTTGGGTGTGAATAACTATGTAATGGGATTGGAATGGATGTTCTTCGTGTCTAGAAAGAAGAGATTAGAGAGGGAGCTTGTTCCCTTTGCACTATGTAGAAATATGAGATGCCAGTTTTCTGAATCCTGTTCAGATATAATCTTGACCCCCATCTTTCAACCATGAAAAACAATTTCTCTTGTTTTTAGACTACCTACTCTATAGTAGTTTGTTATAGAAACTAAGATTGTACCCAAATATTCCTGATTGTAACCAACAACATACCGGTACATTGTAAATGTGTCCACTGGCACAAAGAAAGCCCTGAGCCTGATCTCTAGATTATGTAACCCTAGTCTACCCTCACCTATAACTATTTCTGTAGAATATAGATGGGGTTCTGTATCCCTCACTCTATCTACCTATCACCAATCTATCTAACATATTAATATAAAATTCATTAGCAGCTTTTGGAAAATTCCAAAGGCAGTTGCAGTGATAGCTCCAATTCTGCTTCTAACAATGTGATTTCAACACCCCTGTCAGATCTTAGAGAGTTTAAACACCCTGTCTTTGAATATTCATAGACCTCTGATATCTATGCTATATATAATCAATAAACCATAACAGAAATGATACATAGTTTTAAGGATGTTTAGTTATATTCTATCGTTGTGACAAATACTGTGATCAAAAGCAACTTAGCTGAGGAAAGAGTTTATTTGACTTACACTCCAGACACAGTTCCTCACTGAGGGAAGTTGAGACAGGAATTCAAGCAGGAACTTGAATTGTAAACCACAGAGGAATACTGCTTTCTAGATTGCTGACACACCTACATTTAGCTATCTTTCTCATACAGGCCAAGCCCACCTGCCCAGACAATGGTACCACTCACGGTAGGCTGGGCCCTCCCAAATCAACCAACGATCAAGACTACATCCCCCGTATATGCCCATAGGCCAGTCTGATCTGAGCAATTCTTCAACTGAGACTCTCTTTTCAGTTAACTCTAAGCGTTTCCAAATTGATAGTTAAAACTAACTGGGGCAGAGGACTAGATCCAAAAACCTGCTATTTATATTTGCCTTGTTTTGGAGTATTTGGTCTTGGAATCCAAGATCCATCAAGGAATTCCCTATTGACCCTACCCAGAGAAGTCACATGGTGAGTTCTTGTAGAAGCATTCAAGAATAATATTCGTGGGCATGAGACTGCTGACGTCTTTAGATAATCTCTGCCCCAAGCACTTGTCTGCATTCCTTGAGTCTCTGCAGATGGGTCCTAGAGAATGATGAGAAGAGACCAGTGATTCCTACCCATGACCCACAATCGCTGAACAGAATAAATAGTAGTTTCACATTACTACATTTTGGAGTAATTTGTTACAGAGCAACAGTAACTGGAATGCTGAAAAAAATCTTTGCATTGACTTGCTTCCAAACCTTGAAATACCTCTGCCATGCACAGCTCTCTCTGTCCCCATGTTTTCTCTCTGTGTGTTGCTGCAGTCTTTCTCTTCTGTTCTCTCTCTGTCCCTCTCTGCCCTCTCCCCCAATCTGCCCTCCTGGCTCACTCATCTGCCTCCCCTCTTCCAGGTCCTAACTCTCCTCTCCCTTTCCACAATAAACCTCCTTATACCATAAAATAAAATAAAATCAACACTCAGATTCTTTCATGGCCCTTAGAAATTCTTAAGGTTTCACAAATTGGAAACTTCATTGGGAACCAACTAAGTATCACCTGAACTCAGAATGTCTTAAGGTAACCACAGGGCCCCTGTTTAAGTCATTTTTTTTAAATAAAGTGGTTTCTTTTACCTTTATTTAAGACAATTTCTCAATCTTGGTATCTCAAAAAATTGCCTTTCCTTTTACAGAAATATTTTTTAAAGGGGATGCATCCTTACCTCCTAGTATAAATCTGAAGGGTCCCTGCCATCTCTATGACCACTTTCTCCATATCATAATGGCTAAGTTCCTGGCCAGACCACCAAATGCGATCACTAAGATATTAGACGAATCGAGTGCTGCAAATGCTTTGGAAGCCAGTCATAGCACTCACAGCATTAGTTCTTAAATTGCTGCCAGGAAGAATCTCTATTCTTCTCCCAGGGGCCACTGACATTGTGCTGCTGCTTGAGCTATGAAAAAGACAATCTTTCTCCAGATGTATAACTGGAATGGTAAAGGAAGGGTAGGTAACCCCCTTCTTCTCACACCATCCCATGAGTAAAGTTCTGGCATATACTCAAAGCAGTCTTTGTTTTCTGTTTGTTTGTTTGCTTGCTTGCTTGCTTGCTTGCTTGCTTGCTTGCATTGTAGAGGCCAGAGTAAGTAAGGCCACGGGCTCTCCACAGTGTTTCACCTCCACGTGATCAGACCCACTCTAGCCTCTCCTCCCACAGCCCTTCTCCAAATCTACCTCTGTGAATTTAGCGATAAACAACGTCCACACATTCAAGTGTCCCTTGTGAGCCCCAGCAAGGCAAAGGTGTCTTCAATTTCCTTTACTCATAAATCCGAGAGGACAGATGACACGTAATTTCCTCCTACATGTGTCCACAGAGAAAGA
The DNA here is from genome assembly GCA_907169655.1 of Acomys percivali. Taxonomy (NCBI): domain Eukaryota; kingdom Metazoa; phylum Chordata; class Mammalia; order Rodentia; family Muridae; genus Acomys; species Acomys percivali. Next base: position 6,355,151 of record OU015742.1, on the reverse strand, counting down.
GCATTTTGTTTGGAACTAGGACAGTTGCTCCCAAGGATGACAGTTTGATTTTAATCTCCAGGAGTCAGAGAAAGCAATCAAAGCAGAAAGCAGATACAAGGCTCTCATACTGTCGGGACACCAAACAGGGTCAGTCTTAGGATCAGCTTGTCCTAGAGGCAAGAAGGGAACGCTTGATGAAATAGAGAGCTTCAGTGGGATCGGAGATACCTGCATTGTGCATGGAGCCCCCTCGGGGAGAGCTTCAGTGGGATCGGAGACACCTGCATTGTGCATGGAGCGCCCTCGGGGAAAGCACAAGAAATGTTCAGAGGCCAAGGAATAATTGAGAAGAAAAGGAAAATACATAGGCAGCAATAAGATCCTGCAGCACTGACTACAAACCTGATCATTGATTCCTATTAGTCCACTTAAATTCAGCTAGGTCATTTATGAATAGGTATGTAGATATTATACACATCCCAATCCAGGGACAGCAACAAAGTCATCATTTCATGAGGTTTTATTCACATAGTGAGGCATTATTTTAGCTATGTGTGATTTATATTAGACAGCACTAGATTTGGTGGGAGAATACTTCAAAACTAAATCAACTCTTTTTTAAAACCCCATATAATGGAACCCTAGCATTCACTTTTAGAACCTGGCCCTCTAAAACCTCTACACAACTGCCTTAACGTCTCCCTTGTACATGCCAGCAAAACCCACAAACTGTAGTTTTCTGTCAATTTTTGGGAAGGGACAAATGTGCCTATGATGCCCCAGGCCTGGGTTCATCTCTCACATACATTATCTTTTCTAAGCCATTCCAACTCAGAGATAAAGTCAAATGTCTTGCTAACACATCACATGCCTGTTCTTATTGTGGATTTTCAGAGAGGAATTCCATGTTGCATACAGAAAGCAGTGTAGGAGCATACTCGGTAGTTCTGCTCTGGAGTCTGATAACATTGCCATCACTTAAGTCTTCCTGCCTCTCTTTTGTCGCCACCAACTATGGAATTGAGTCCTCTATCCCATCTTTCTTTTCTCCTCTTCCTTTCTCTCCCCTCCTCTCCCCTCCCCTTCCTTTCCCTTCCCTTCTCTTCCCTTCCCTTCCCTTCCC
>OU015742.1:6326295-6351238 GCA_907169655.1 Acomys percivali | reverse complement strand
GTGTGTGTGTGTGTGTGTGTGTGTGTGTGTGTGTGTGTGTGTGTGTGTGTGTGCAGGAAAAGTGGCTACAGTAGGGCAGGGGCATCCTCTGAAGAACCTGTCAGATGCAAAAGTAAATTGAGGCTGTACTAAACAATAAGAAAGATCAGGAAAGATCTGAGTAGGTCCCTGTTTTTGCTGCAGGGCTACGCCTTCCTCTAGCTCCCTGGAAGGTTCCTGCTAGTTTTGGACAGTGCTGCAGGGTCCAAGTATGTCATACAGTCCAGCAATCTTTCCACTCAGTTGTGGACTAGGCAGGCACAACAATGTGGGTTAGCCACTCCCTGTCCTCCTTACATCTATTCATTTGTATCTCTTTGGTCTCCAGTCTCTCTAAACTTATCAGGGAAGAAGACAAGATGGCAGGCATTGCTGCTTACTGTCTTTTCTCAGATGCTTGTCTGTATATGCCAGTTCTCTTTCCCTCTCCCACTAAGTCATAGAACACGTGGTGATAGGGCTCTCCCAGAATGTAGCCAGCATGCTAGATTTAAATCCTAACATTGCTACTCCCCCTGTAGGCACTTTGAAAATTACCAAGTATCTCTTTTTTTTTTTAATTAATTAATTTATTTATTAATTTATTCATATTACATCTCAATTGTTAGCCCATCCCTTGTATCCTCCCTTTCTTTCCTCCCTCCCCTTTCCCCCTCTACTCCCTTCCCCTATGTCTGTGACTGAGGGGGACCTCCTCCCCCTGTATATGCTCCTAGGGTATCCAAGTATCTCTTATGTATCACTTTCCTCATTTTTGAAACAAACTACAGTTTTCAGAAGTAATTTCTTCAAGGCAAATACAACAGAAGAAACAGTGTGCAGTGACTAGTGCTCAGCACAAAGTTCTCTTGTGCTGAGATGCTGCAAGAGCCCCACCCTCACCCATACCATCATTCTTCTCAACACTGTCAGCACCACAGCTCACATCATAGTTATTACCATGAACTACTCCACCACCACCACCACCACCACCACAATCATCTTCACCAGCACCACTAACCTTACATGTAATCAACCAACATCTTCTATCTCACTGTTATGACATCACTGATTTGAAGTCTTTTATTTGCTCTTCTAACGTTACGAATATCCACCAAAGCAATGTTTCTAAGCAGGATTCTCACAGGAGCCAGATAAAGATTAAATTTATTGCAGCTCACTGTCTATATCAGACTGATTTCTGCCTGGCACAGAGGAACTTGCACGGATCAGAGGACCCAGTCCACTGCCTACAGACTCAAATCTATACTCTGGAACTAATAACAACAGTAACTTGGAGGGATCTCTTCCCCTGTGAAAGGAGAGGAAAATAACGCCTACATCATGCTGGGTGAGTGTTTCTACAGTATTTGAAACAGAATGCATCGACCAAAGCTGTCAAATGTCATCCCACTGCCCCTACTTGACCCCTTCTAAGGCCCAGAACTTTGGAGGCCTCAAAGCAAAGAAAAGAATAAAACTTAATAATGAGACTCATTAAAAGGATGAGGACATGAGTGTTTTAATAATCAGAGTTAATTTTGTTCTAAGAGCTGAAACACTGCTTTGGACATCCTGAGAGCTAGGAAAATAATGAAAACTTAGAAAATTCCATCCCAAAATAAGTATATCACACATGAATAAAATGAGTTGACCTTGACATTAAATTATGAGAGATATTTTTATATGAAATTTTATGTAGGAGTTCCTGAGATTACTGTATATAAGTGTGGAAAAAGGAACTGTCTCTTATTCAGCCCTTAGACAAGGCGAAAGGCTGACAATTAGAATTCAACATGGTCAAGGTGATTCCTCAGGGAATTCAGAAAATAAGTTCAAGGGTGTGCTCTGAAGCTGGGCAGGGTAGCTCATGCCTTTAATCCATCATTCGAGAGGCAGAGACAGGTGGATTGCTGTGAGTTTGAGGCCTGGTCTACAAAGAGATTCCAGGACAGCCAAGGCTACACAGAGAGACCCTGTCTTGAAAAACAAATAAAACAAAAAAAGTTCCCTGAAAAATCACCATAGGTACAGGATTCAAACAGAGTCAGTGGACACTGGGACCTTGTCCCTTAAACTATGGTTTCCAAATAACACTTACCTTTGTTATGTTTTCAATTCCATATGACCTGTGATTTAGGGCTTTTTTTTTCTTTCAGGTCCAATCACTTATTTAATATCTTTAAATGAAGCCCAAGTTTTTTTTTTACATGTCTCACTTACCCTCAATAACTCCCAGGCTGGGTTTATGGTGCTTTGACCAGCCCTGGATCCTTGGGCAGAACCATTCTTAAGGATTGCCCTTTACCCTGTGTTTACTGGATGGCAACATCTGTCCAGCAGCTGCTCCCATCACCAATAGGGCAGGGGAATGGTGTTGGTTTGTAGCTACAGGAGGAGGAAAATAGTGACAAACTAAAGTAGTCCTACAGAGGACCAGGGGAACCTTGGAATGACATTTCCTTGTTCATGCCCTCAATTCTTGACAGGAAATCTGTAACAAGAAGGTAACACACACATCGCGCTCTCCTTTTAGATAAGCTAAAAACAAGGTTCCTTGCCAGACTCAAGTCCAAATTACAATGGGAATGATTAAAAGGTTGTCTTGCTGTGGGGGGGCAATAGGGGACCAACTCTGAACAGCTATTGGGGCTATGGAGGATGCAAGTTTACTTAGCTAAATAATATGGACATAAAGAAAATATGACGGGATGGCAAAAGATCTTACAAGAAAGGAGAAATAGACTGTAGTGTTATCAGTAGATGAAGGGAAAACTAGACTAGGAGGATAAATTGGAAGGAGAAGGAAGATAGATCGTAAAGGAAGAAATATGGGGTGGAGCAACCAACGCTGGAGACCTTTTGAAAGGCCACATGCAAATCCAATACTTTAAAACTTTATATAGACAATGGGTTACCATGCAATGGGGAAAGAATTCTCCAACTATCAAGTCAAACCTTTACCACCAGTGATGGGTTACACATTAGTGAGTCTTTAGCCAAAGGGGTCCCGGGGACCCCAAACACCATAAGCTATTGCCAAGGCTTTAGGTTACTTTTTTATAACCTGATGTAAGGTCCTATAGCAGAAGACATAACTTACTTATGTCACTGAACATGGAGAAATTTACAAGCTTCAACCCTAGTGACTAGTGTTCCTGGTGCTGGAAGGAACTTTATACACTACTGGAGGAGAAAAGAATTACCAATATCACCCTGCTATAAACCCTGTGACCTACAATAGGAACTTTCCTACAAGAAATACTGCTGTAGTAGTGGCACAAATGTTATAGGAGGATTTTAAACTTGGATTTAAGACCCAACCATGAGGTGGAACCCATACCTGATACTGTCAATGAGACCAAGAACCTGAAACTATATAAATCATGAGTCATAGGGAAGCGCTTGCTACTGTTCTGCTAAATGACCATAGACATAAAACAACTTTTAATGACATACTGCCATACCTAAAGGGCACTACCTCTATCAGTCCCCATCACAGAAGATTCTTCTTGCACTAGACAGTAATTAACACAGAGACCCACAGCTGTGCAGACTTGGTTCTAAATGAATGTCTATTTCAAACCCTTCCCCCTCAATGCTCAGGGAGCAAGAGGAGGAAGAAAGGTTTTTAGATCCACAGGTAGTAGATGACTCCAAAGAAATAACATCTTCCAGATACAATGGGACCGATGCACATATAAACCCACAAAGACTGTGACAGCATGAACAAATAAAAACCAGACAAATTCCAAGCACAAAGAATAATAAGTGGACACAAAGTCCCACTCTTAACCAAGAAGTTATTTGCAGTAGACACCTTCTGGGAGAGGGAAACCCTGTTTTCTTCAGTGGTAAGGTTGCTATTGCTCTGAAGTGACACCATGACCATGGAAACTCCTATAAAGTAAAATATTTAATTATGGCTGGCATACAGGTTCAGAGAGTAAGACCATTGTCATCATGGTGGGAAGCATGTTGCTGGAGAAGAAGAGAAGAAGAAGGGAGGGGGTGAAGAAGGGAGGGAGGGATGGAGGGAGGGAGAGTGACTGGGATAGGCTTGCACATTTGAAACCTCAAAGCCCACTCCCAATGACATTCCTACAACAAGGCCACACCTACTCCAACAAGTCCATACTCCCTATGCCACTTCCTATGAGCAGATGGAGGCTATTTTCCTTCAAACCACCACAGAGTGGTACTGACTTTATAAACCACACTCTAAGGTAGGCCTCATACTCAGGAGTAGTTGGTTAATACAAAACAGACTCCATGCTTTTTGTGTGTGCTGTTTTTGTAGGAGGTGTTATGGCTTTGTGGGTTGTTTGTGTTTTTGTCATTTTTGTTTGTTTTGTTTTCTTTTTTTCTTTTTTTCCTTTATTTTTTTAAATTTTACTTTATTAATTTATTCTTATTACATCTCAATGGTTATCCCATCCCTTGTATCCTCCCATTCTTCCCTCCCTCCCATTTTCCCCTTATTCCCCTCCCCTATGACTGTGACAGAGGGGGACCTCCTCCCCCTGTATATGCTCATAGGGTATCAAGTCTCTTCTTGGTAACCTGCTGTCCTTCCTCTGAATGCCACCAGGTCTCCCCCTCCAGGGGACATGGTCAAATATGAGGCACCAGAGTACGTGTGAAAGTCATACCCCACTCTCCACTCAACTGTGGAGAATGTTCTGCCCATTGGCTAGATCTGGGTAGGGGTTTAAAGTTTACCGACTGTATTGTCCTTGGCTGGTGCCATAGTTTGAGCGGGACGTCTGGGCCCAAATTTGCCTATCATAATGTTCTTCTTATACGTTTCGTGGACCCTCTGGATTCTTCTACTTTGTTGAGAAGCATGGGAGAATAGCAAAGTAGAAGGATCCAGAGTGTTTTGTTTTCTTGATTTTTTATTTTTTAGGGATTTTGTTTTGAGAGAAAGAGAAAATGGAGTAGATAGGGAAATAGGAGGATATAGGAAGAATGGAGATGGGAATGAATATAATCAAGATATATTGTAGGTAAATTTTAAAAAATCTTTTAAGTGTACTAAAACATTCTCAAAAAACTAATAAGAACAATGAGTGAATTACAAAACAAATTCCCAGAAGAGAATAGCAGAGGCTCTTGGCTGAGGGACAGCCACTTGCTTAGAGTCTGGGATGAAAAAACAAGGGTTGGGGGCTTGAGAGGAAGTTCACATTCTGAAGCTCGGATTGTAGTTTGGGAGTGTATTAACCACTTTCCTCACAACTCTAACAGGAGCAGCCAATAAAGACTTATTTTGGCTCACGGTTCTGTTCCACTTGGCAGGAAAGGCAGAGTGGCATGAAGGTTGCAAGCAGAGCATCGTTTGTGTGAGGTGGCTGCTTCTTTTACAGCAGAAGGCAGGGGCAAAGAGGACTTGGCCAGAGGCAGGCCAAAGTACTTACAGGCCTGCCCTCAGTACCTGCTTTTGTCAGCCATGCTTTCAGACTGAAGGGTTCCATGGGTAACACACAGTACCACCATGTGAGGGCTGAGTGTCCCTGACACAAGGGCCTATAGAGGACATTTCCATTCCAAACTGTCACAGGAGGTCCCTATGTTTCAGTGACAGCTAATAAAGATGATGACAAATGATAATAAGAAAGCAATTGGCTTGCTGACCCATGAACTCTGCATTCTGGGTAATTGGACCTGAGTATCTGCCCCAAACACCCATTGATAAGTTGAAATGATTAGCATGACGGTGATGGCCCTTCTGTTTATGAACACTATTACGTTGGTCTAGGTGTGTGATTCTACTTGTAGTTATCAATTCAGCTCAGAGATATCAATAAGTTGAGTCTGGTTTGCTCAGCACTGTCTTCTGCTTTCCCAAAGCCAAACGACCAAAGAAACAGCTGTGAAGATTGGGAAATTTTGAGAATTGTGGTTCTTGTTCACATACAGGAAGCCCTCTCCTGCCTTTCTGTAGTGTTGCTTTCTCCATCAAAATGGCATTAAAAAGAGCACTATAAATTAAATTTCCCAAATGCTCAGCCTTTTACTTATCGGCTCTCCATTTCCAATCCTTCTTATTCAGAATCATGTAACAGTGAGCACTTCACACGTGGCCCTGCTATGTCTAAGGAACGTGCAATTAGTAGCTGCCAACATGACTCTAAAAGGCACAACCTGGCTGCACGTGTCCCCGGGCTCTGAAACAGCTTGATCTCTTCCACATGGGTGACTAGAGAGCATTTGTCAGCATCTGTGTCAAGGTTGTTCCTAAAGACCTGGAGTCTCTGTAACAGGGACATGCAAGACCAGATGGTTCACCAAGACATCCATTCTCTTGGGTCCTGAGTTTTTGTTAATCAGCCCATGTTCTCTATGGTTTTCTTAATAAGGAACTGTCCTTATGGCTGTCTGTGCCATTATATAGAATTATCATAGCTGGTGCTGTGGTGCCTCAACCGCATTCCCAAAGCATCCTTCATTTATACCGTACAACTACCTTCCTGGTATAGTCACCTACACCCACATCGCCATCTGAGATTATTTATTTATTCATTTATTATTTATTTTTGCACAGACAGACACATTAATGAATCATGTGCTACTATATGTGCTAGGAAGCTACATCCTGAGAGTATCCCTTAGCCAAGGTAGGAAACTGTGAACAAACATCCCAGAATCCTCGTCTTCCAGGTGGGCATGCTATACACGGCCTAACAGAAGTCTCAGTATAACTTAATCCATAGATTCTCTTAGCCAATACCATTCTTCTTGTTTATATGTAATACCAGGAGTCACTTCACAATCATAACTAGGCCACACCCTGCTCATTTACATACCGATCTTCCTGCCTGCTTAATATCAGTTCCCACGGTTTCCTTGGATTATCTTGAAGAAAATTCTTATTTTAAGATTAGCTCCTGAAGGGAAAAATAAAATAATACTCCTACCTGTTTTGCAGGTGTAATCTAATATTTAACTGGGTTTCTTAATGTATATTAATGGTATATATTAATGAATTTCACTGAGACATTTCCACAAATTCAACTAAGAAGTTTGTTTCATTATTTTCATTCACAGCTGACAGAGAGCCTGAGGTCCAGAATGCTGAAGTGTACACCTTTGTTAAAGATAAGTTCATGAAAGCAACATCTCCATGGGTCAATCTATTTAAGTCTCTTATAAAAGATCCTCCCCCTAAGTGTTCCCATGAATCTTCCACCTATAGTAATGCACTGAGAAGACAGCTGTATGAACCATCAAAATACCAGCTCAGATCTCAGGCTTAGGCATCAGCCTCGAGAACAAAGAGAGACAAATTCTGTTTTTATAAACCACCCAGTCTGAAGCATTTTGTTATAGCAGCTAAGAATATAGCCCAAGACACAGAGTAATCAAACAACTCACCCCAAAGCTATAGCACTAATAAGTAGGAAACTGGATTTAGTTCCACATGTGCCTATAAGCACTATGCCACACTGTCTCAGGAAACTGGGAGAGATACTGCTATGGAGATGCTGTACACATGGCTTTGTGGACCAGAGTGTCTACAGGAGTTCTTTCCTACTGAACTGGCCTCCCAGATCTAATCTCCCTTTTCACGTGTATCAGAGACAGCATTGCTTTGTAAGTGATGCTGGGATGAGATCACCCATTTAAGGCCATTTAAGTTTCACACTGGAATTTCAGTGTTGTGTGCACTGTGTTTTATGAGCCTTTGCTTTGTCCCTACAGATTCCCTCTCAATTCTGCTTCCTGTCACCCCATAAAGCTAACCAAACTTCACACAGGAAGAGAAGGCATATGATGCAAAAGTCACCAAGTTCAGCTCTTCTGCTCATGCTGTGGTAGTAACTGAGATTGATTTTTCCAAACGAGTCAGAAAGAGGCAGAATATAGATAGATAGATAGATAGATAGATAGATAGATAGATAGATAGATAGATAGATAGATAGATATCTCAGTGTCACCCTGGGACCCTGTTATAAAAATAAAATGCATTTAAAATGAAAAAGGGAAATCCAACCCAAAGACAAGAGTTCTTACATGTTCTACAAGAGAAGGATATGACATAAGGTCATGATTTTAAGGTCCTGGAGGTAAAAAGTAGTTGGGAACTTAAAATGCAAAATGGGTATTTTTTAAATATAGAAATGAGCAATGGGAAAGGACAGGTCAGGAGAGTTGCCTAGGAAGGCAAACAAGTGCAAATATGCAGGTAAATAATCTCCTTCCTCATTTAGTGAAATTCCACCTGTATTGAACGCTCCAAACTGTAGCTTTCATCATCTTCATCGACAACCCTCTTTTCATCCATGTTATTCAGAACAACATCCCACCTTTAGGCCGTAGTCTGTCACTTGGCATCACATACTCCAGTTCGGCTTGCCCTCCAGCCCTGCATGTAGACATGCCCCTCTGGTGCTACCACAAGCTCACTGGCAATGTTATGGGCATGTTGTAAGCTGCTGGAGTACTCCGTGCCCATGTTTGAATTAGCTCCTGTAAATGATACCTCCCACAGTCAGTCTCCCTGCTTAGCCACACTTCCTGAGCTCACAGGACCTCCTCGGTGTGTATTTACACTGAATTGATTCATCAACTATTTTGCTCACTCTGGAGTTTCTTCAAAGCAGTGAATTATATTTTATTCACATTTATGTCTAGACTCTGACTAAGACAAGTAAATTGATAAAGGGAGAGTTCCTGTTAAACCAAATCAAATTAAATACATTAGATACTGTGCAATTCTAAACTATTTCTTGCCTCTGTTCTTCACTAATTCTTTGTGCCAAGAGTTACCAGACATCATTTTGGATATTTCCCCCAAGCATCATAGACAGTAAGGTAAGTGTCCAAATTATTCCCATAATACAATTGGAGTGTCTAAAGGGCTACCATCTCCAAAGTAACTTGGAAAAGTGTCAACCTGAATGCCCTTAAGACTGAAGATATGGGCTGGAGAGATGACTCAGAGGTTAAGGGCTACTCTTCCAAAGGTCCTGAGTTCAATTCCAAGCAACCACATGGTAGATCACAGTCATCTATAATGAGATCTGGTGCCATCTTCTGGTGTGCAGGTGTATATGCAGGCAGAGAACTATATACATAATAAATAAAACAAAAAATATTTAAAAAATTTTTTGTATTAAAGGCTGTAGATACATGGATGAAGACCAGATAGTTTAGTTTTACAATTAAGCTTAGTTGTTTAGGGGTTACCATGTTTTTAGGTCTACATAGATGTTTTAAGTTGATAAAGATGAGATATGATAAATATTGATTTACATTCAGAATTTTAAATACACCGAGATATGAAAGATGTTTTCTTCAAGGTTGCCCAATACAAGTAAATAGCCAAAACACTAAGAATGTAACATTTATTTGATTCCTGATTGTTTTGTGGTTTTCTTGCTGTAAGTAGTTTACAGTATATATGTGTAATAATATAAATGTGTATGTAAAAAAAGAAAGATAGAAAAAAGGAAAAAAAGAAAAAAGTTGGAAAAAAGACTGTAGATACATCATAGCAGGGTAGGGTGTTAATTTTTGTTTATCTATCTCACTACTTGTTGTGCCCTGGAACACCTGCTGTGTGCTTTTTAGATGCCCTGGGCAGAGGAACCAGTGCCGGGCTCACAGGAAACTGGGTCACCTACGAGATAGTGTCCTAGCTTTAAGATGCAGTAGACTGGGGAGGCAGCAGGCTGGGCACAGCAATCAGATGAAACCTACTGCTGCTAAGTGGTGATTTGTTGCGTTTTCCATTCTCTGATGTACAATGTCTTTGATTACTAGCTCTGTCATTTCAGGTTTGACATCTTTCTATGAGGAACATCTGTGGCATGCAGGATGGCTCTTCATACTGACAAAATAGCCCACAAGATCCTGCTATTTTTTTTTAAAATCAGATAATCAGTATAGTAACCCTCATTCCGCAGCAAGTTCTGAATTGTCTCCCACTTTGACAGTTAACTGGTTTTTCATCTTATTGCTCCCTCTTGGTTTGTCTAACTCATACCTATGTGTCCCCCTGGACTCCAAAAACTCTAAGCTGCAGACAACATGATAGCTATTTCTTGATTAGCTCTTAGTGGGACTCAGCATTTTGAATGCTGAGAGTCTGAGAGTCACCTGACTCATTTCTCCTATAGGGATCCCCAGCCATCTGTAAATGTCCTCCATTTGAAACTCCATCATCGTCTCCACTGCCAAACCCACCATAGTCTTGGGGATGCTCCACATGGGAGAGAAGACTCGGCAAAGAAGTAACTCTACTCCAAAACTCAATTTTCTGTTTGATTCCAGCTTATTCCTCTCCCACACAATGACGTGCACTTAATGTAGTTACTTCTTATGAAGAATAATACTGACTTAGTCCCTATGGGGAGAGTTTAAGGTGCCAATAGTATGCACCAATAGTCTGAAGGAATAGATGTCCCTCCGTACATCAACAAAACTGGTCCTCACTTTCCTGAAGTGTTTGGGGTGACACAGAGCACTGTATTACTTGTCTTGAAACTAGTACCTGCCAAGGTGCCTTCACGAGATGAGTTAAAGCTCTGGCAACAGTCTTCTCAAATGGGGAGAGAAAGAGAGAGGGAGAAAGGGGGGGTGGAGAACACTAAACGGCAGGTATTTCTCTAGCAACCCTAAGATTAAGAATAATAGTGAAGGAAAATATTCACATTTGAGAACATTTCTCATACTTTATGCAGACTCAAGAACTGCTTTGATGAACATAATATATCAGAAGTGTTTAAGGCTCTTCTGGTTGTGGCTGAAGAGATGACTTAGTGGCTAAGAGCATATCCAGAGGACACATATGTGATTACCAGAACTCACATGGTGTTTCACAGTGATCTGTAAGTCCAGTTCTAGGAAACCCAATGGCCTCTCCCAGCCTCTGTGGGCTTCAGTCACATACTTGGTACACAGACATTCATGTAGGTCAACATGAAACAGACAAATAAGATTTTAAAATTTCCTAGTCCCAGCTTATAAAGGATGGTGCCTTCTGCTGCCTGACGCCAAGAACAGTCATGGAAGACTGCTTCCACCAAGGAAAGCCAGCTGCTGTGTTGGAGGCACAACTGTGATCTCTGTGAGACTTATTGTGCCACGGAAGCTCAGCCAACCACCTGTGGAGGATGAGGTACCATCTGGAAAGACAAACCCCCTGTCACATGTGTAAAGCAGCCATCTTAAACATGAATGCTTCGACTCCTCCTGTCCAAGCTGATGTATGAGAAAAATTAATCCAAGAACTGGAGCTCCTGCTACCATCCTGCAAGCCAAGCCTGCCCTGAATTCCTAACTCTCAGAATCAAAAGCTAAATAAGATGCTTGCTTCACCCCGGACTGTGGCCGTGCTTTGTCAGGCGGAAGGAGGCACCTGGATTGGGCCATCAGAACCTTGGAAAAACATGGTGATGGGAAGTGGAAGCCTGTGACCTTCTCCTGTGGCCATCAACAGCTGCTCTTGTCCCCCAGTGCCTCTTTTGCTTACTCAGCAGAATGCTGTTCCTTCAGAAAATCAAATATTTGTCCCTGCTGGTGAAGCGGTGGAGGCTCACCACTAATTATTTGGAAAGGTTTAATGAACCTATAACTCACAGGTGGCTTGTGTTTGAACAGAAGCGGAGAAGCCTCTTTGGCTTGATGGTGCACAACTGAGTCAGCAGACAAATGCTTACCCGGATAACAAGCTTTGTGGAAGAAGAAATCAGATGGCACAGTACCTGCTCCGTGACACCCTTCCTGCCCTGCTGTCCAACCGCAAGGGGCTTCACGGCAAAACTCTCTCTAAAGCTTAGGAAACTTCTCCCAGATTGAGACTTTGCTCTAATCACTTTAATAATTTTTCCTTGGAGAGTTTTCACCCTATACTCAGCTGTCAGAATGAAAAGATAGATTTAGAACAATTTAAGAGTGTAAACTAGGTTTTTGTGCCTTTTGCAGTTTGTATGTGTGTGTGTGTGTGTGTGTGTGTGTGTGTGTGTGTGTACACATGTGCATGCACATGCACACGCATATGTGTGTGACTTTTATATTTTACTGGTACACTTTTAGGTTTGCAGAAAAAAATTAAGTGACAATCAGAGTTTCCACATACCCCTTTCCCTTTCCCTTCAATTTTTCAAATTTTCAGCACCTGGAATCACTGCAGTGCCTGTGGCATTTATAATAAGTCAATATTTTCCCATAATTACCACCTAAGTGTGGTCCAGAGATTATGTCAAGCCTCACTCTTTGTGTTGTCCATTTCGTGGCTTTGGAATATGGACAAAAATTACATGTATCCACCATAAATGTATTGTGCAGTTTCTTTTTGTCCAGAAGGGTGCTCAAGGATGATTTTGTTAGTGTTTACAAGAAAAAAATCCAAGGCAGGAAAGCCCTAAGTCTTGGCAGCTCTAAAGAGGAGAACTATAGAGAACAGAAAGAAAGGAGGCGTGCTCCATGAGTTAGGGGTAGGGCAGCCAGCCGTGTGGTGGAGAGGGGAGCTTTGGGGAAGCAGTGAAGGCCGAAGTGCTAGGGAAACCATTCTTGGGCTCTGGATAGGGTCTGAAGTAAAAAGTCAGGATAAAAAAGGAGTATTTTAAAATTAAAAAATAAAATTAAAATATTTTCCTAGTCCCAGCTCATAAGGGATAGTGGCTTCTGCTGCCTGACTCTAAGAACAGCCATGCAAGGTTGCTTCTGCCAAGGAAATTCAGGAGGAGGAAGAAGAGGAAGAGGAGGAGGAAGAATAGGAGGGGGAGGAAGAGGAGAAGGAAGGGGAGAAGAGGTTGAGGAAGTCAGAAAGGTGAACAGACCTAACAGAATCTCACTGTGATGCACTGGTTTCTGCACAGAGGGCAGGGATTCTGAGAGCTAACCCTAAAACTGGTCTGGAACTAGACCAGTGATTGGAGCTCCCAGCCACTTCTAGTGTTTTTGTCCTCTACCTAGGATAGGACCAAGGATGTTTTCAGTCAAGAGCATGGATCAAGGCCCTATGAAGTTTGCATGAATTCATATCAGACCAGAGCCAAAACTTGGAAAAGAACAGATCCCAGCCAGGACCCAAACCATGGATTGCCAGGTTGCCAGTGCTGGACTTGCTTCCCTCAGCAGAATCAGGCAGCCACAGACCAGGCAGGGGATCAGCACTACTTGGACAGAGGGCTGGATTTAGGCTCTTCTGGATCTCCATGCCTCCTCTCTCATCTCTGCATCTCCAGGCCTAGTTTTCTCTATCTTTAATAGAATGTGCTAGCCCTTCCTTTCAAAATTCCTTGGCTCCACACTTACTGTCTTCTTTTAATGACATTATTGTTTTCTCTGTTCAATATTCTTTCCATTATGGAGACTTAAATCCAAGTTACATGTGGTGAATACAGAGTCCCTTAATCCAAATAGCCCACTTTAAACAGGGAATTCTCCTGGAGCATGCTCAAGCTTGCCTAGTATCTAGATTGAGGGATGTAATTCAGGCTGACAGATTATAAAATTGAAGAAAAGGGTCAAGGGGAACATTTAAGAAAAATTTAGAAGCTCAACCCAAAAGGGAGCTGAGACTTCTCAGATGGGTATAATTATTAGAAGTAGGTTGACTTTCTTAATGGATCAAGGTTGATATTTACTCCAAAGGACTTTTTGTTTTGTTCTGGGTTTTTTGTTTGTTTGTTTGCTTGCTTCCTTGCTTGCTTGCTTGCTTTGGATGGTGAGTCCTGAACAAACAGGATGGGATAAGATTAACCAGATAAAGAGCAGAAATAATCCACCAAGGTCACAAGGTATTAAAGAAATATAAAGCCATATTGGTAAGAGTGACTCGTCTGATGGTCTCCTGTTCCTCATATCGCTAATGATGGAAGACAAGATACAGATAATCAGGTCTCTGTTGGTAAAAAAATAAAAAATAAAAAAATAAAAAAATAAAAATTAACAGACCTCTCCTTTCTTCCTGGTTATTAATGAACAAGGAGATAAGGTTGTCTCCAGAGAATGTTCTAGAAGGAAAGACAGGTTGTATGGAGACATATGTTCACTTTTAATTTTCAGAATTATTGTGGAAAGTAGAATTCCCTTATATTTAGAACTGATTTTCCATGCTGAAAACATCTTCTGTCTTGTTATCTAAAGCTTTCTCCTTCATTAATATTTTCTTAGCTTTCACCTTAAGCCTTTTCTCTTATTCCAGAAAACACATTATATTTACTGTGGATGTGTCCTTTAATCCTTTTGTCCATCACAGTTTCCCTTATTTTTCTTGCTTTTTTTTTTTTATAAGCTTGGAAGTTTTCAATGTGTTTTGTAATATTTTCTTTTCTTGGGATTTTTCTGATGTAATTCTCACTCTTAAAGGAGGGGCCTTGTGAATCTTGTGACTTCCAAGTACTTGCTGAGAATTCTGAGTTGCTTGCTCACTGAGTATTAATGGGGTTTTCTTTAGATAGTCTTGAGTTCTTAAGGTCCACCCTATGAGAAGGAACCCATGCCTACAGTTTTCAGGTGGCCAAGAACCTGAGACTGGATACCCCGTGAGCCTAGGGGCAGACCAAACACTATTTTGTGCTAAAGGAATATAGCAATAAAATTACTCCTAACAACATTCTTCTATCCCAAGAGATTGGTGTTTCTCTCAGGCATCATCAGAGAAGCTTCTTCCTACAGTAGATGAAAACTAATACAGAGACCCACAACTGGACGGTGTGCAGAAAATGAGAGACTTTGGAACACTCTGGCTAAACGGGATGTCTCAAACCACTCCCTTCAGGGTTGGAGAATCTACGTGGAAGGGGAGGAAAAGAGATTGTAAGAGTCAAAGGAGATGTCTGACACAAAGAAAACAATGTCTTTCAAATACAACATGACTAGCAATCGTTTGAGCTCACAGAACCTGCGGCAGCTGCACAGGGCATGTGAAGGTCCAAGCCAGATGGTCCCAGCACTGAGACTGGGAAGTGACCTGAGCTCACATCCCTAACCCAGAAGCTAGCTCCAATTGACAACTGCTTTCAAAGGAAAAGGTAGTTCTCCCGTGAAGTCTCAGCAAATATATAAGGCACATTTAAGACTGGGCCCCATGGCCAACACAAGAAGACCAACACAAAATGAACTCAGTGGTATTTGTGGAGACTTTTTGTTTCATAATTCTTGGTTTGGGATTTTTTTTTACCTTATTGGTATTTTGCTTGTATATTATGGTTTCTGATTTTGTGTTTTTATGGTGTGTGTGCATGTGCGTGTGTGTGCATGTATGTATGTGCGCACGCGCGCACATGTGTGTGTGTGTGTGTGTGTGTGTGTGTGTGTGTGTGTTTCTCATGCTTTTTAAAAAAAATTCTGGTATTTATTTATGGCCTGTTTGTGTGGGGTTGGATGAGTGAGAAGGTGTGTGGGATCTGGAAGGATTTGGGTGAGGAGGAACAATAATTAGAATATATTGTATTAAAATTTGTTTTTAGTAAGAAAGAAAGAAAGAAAGAAAGAAAGAAAGAAAGAAAGAAAAATAAAGGAAAGGAAAGGAAATAATAGGGCCCCCACAAAAATAAAGAAGCTGGAGTCTTAAAGGCTCACATGGTATATACTCACTTATAATTGGGTATTAGCCCAAAAAGGCATGTCCCATGAAAATCTTTACTTACCAGGAGATTGGGATAGATGTGAGGTCATCCTACTGGGACTCTAGGTAAGATAAATATAGAAGATAGGGAAATAGAGGGATTCAGAGGGTCCTAGAAACCTACAAGAACATCGTGATGGGTGGATCAGGGCCCAGGGGTGTCTGCTCAAACTATTGCACTAACCAAGGATAGTACAAGTAGTAAACATTGAACCCCTACTCTGATCTAGGCAATGGACAAGATATTCTCCACAGTTATGTGGAGAGCGGGGACTGACTTTGACATGAACTCTGGTGCTCCATATTGGACCACCTCGCCTTGGTGGGGAGGCCTGGTGGCACTCAAAGAGAGAATAAGCAGGCTACAAAGATGAGACTTGATAGCCTATGACCATATAGTGGGGGAGGAGATCCTTCTTGGTCATAGACCTAGAGGAGGGGAATAGGGTGAAAGCCGGAGGGAGGGAGGAATGGGAGGATACACGTGATGGGATAACAACTGAGTTATAATTTGAATAAATTAATTAAATAAAAAATAAAATAAAAATATCCTTTAAAAAAAGTTTCTCTACAGAATATTGAAATTCAAAAAGAAAATTGTTACATAGCACTGTCTCTACCCACTCCCATCCCTACCTCCCCTCTTCTCTATTTTTTTTCTGATAATTTAAAGAAATGTCTTACTTTGTAACCCAGGCTAGCCTTGAACTCCCTATGTAGTGAAGAATGGCCTCAAAGTTGCAGTGCTCCTGCCACAGCCTCCTGAGTTTTGGGCTTACAGGTATGTACCACCACACCTGGCTACAATTTTATTTCTTGCTTTATCATTTGAATTAAGTTTGAATATTTGAACTGAAATTTCTTTAGCTTGTGTGCTGGCACCACCACAGTGATCAGTGTGATGTTGAGTAGGGAAAGTGAGGGATGTCACCTTTGCTCAACCTTTGGTTTTGAGGAAGTGTGTCCAGTTCCTCACCATAAAATGGATGCTAAATCTGGGTTATCTCATAGATACTCTCTAGAAAATTCAGAGTTCCTCTCTGTTCTTAGCTCATTGAGAATCTTTAAGAACCATGAGTGCATTAAAACTGCAGGTTAACATTCTGTCAAATGCAAGCCGGGCATTGGTGGCACATACCTTTAATCCCAGCACTTCAGAGGCAGAGGCAGGTGGATCACTGTGAGTTCAAGGCCAGCCTGGTCTACAAAGCATGTCCAGGACAGTAAAGGTTACACAGAGAGACCCTGTCTCAAAAAAACAAAAACAAACAAACAAACAAACAAAAACCCAACAACAACAAAAACCAAGAAACGTTTTTGTCAAATGCTTTTTTCCTATTACATAGATATTTTTTCATATTATTCTGTCCTTTAGTCTATTGATGAGGTAAATTACATGGACAGTTTTACTTATTATCAGAGGTTTGTACACCTGCAGTGAGTAATGATAACACATATAACTCTTTAGACACTATTGTGTTTAGTTTGCTAATGTCTGTATTCATAAGAAAAGCTGCTCTGTGGTTTCATTTTCTTTTTTTTTTCAAAGTTAAAATGGCTCAGAGTTTAGTAGAAACTTCTTATACTTAAAAATGATCCCCAAATACTACATACTCAATTAATAATTAAGCATTATAATTACATAGGAAGCACTTTCATATATTCTAGGTAACTGAATATTCACAACCATCCAAAGAAAAGTAGAGAAGCTCTTGTTTCTATTTTAAATATTAAAACGTCATAGTTAAGTACTGACAAGTCATTAATATATACTCCTTATCCTAAAAGTTCAATTTAACCTTTTTTAAAATTATTTTTACATGTTTCTTTTTTACACATGCATTTATATTATTACACATATACACAATAAACTACCTATAGCAAGAAGAACCATGACACAATCAGGAATTATATAAATGTTACATTCTTAATGTTTTGTCTATTTGTATTTGACAGCCTTGAAGAGAACATCTTTCCTATCTTAGTGCATCTAAATTTCTGAATGTAAATCAGTCTCCATCACATATTGTCATTATCAACTTAGAACACCTATCTAGACCTAAAAACATCGTAAGCCCTAAACAATTAAGCTTCTTATGATGTCACTGTGGCTTGATGTTAAGATAGCCTAGACTTGAGAGAGTAAGACAGGAGGTGTCCCTTGGCTTCTGTTTTGGGAAGGATATCATGGAGAATTGATATGGTTTCTCCTTAAAATATTGACAAAATATAACAAAAGCCCCCAGAGTCTGGCAGTTGCCTGTTTTATAGATAACGATCGGTTCAATCTACTGCATGGAGCCAGTCTGTTCCGTCTGTTGATAGCTTCTTGTATAAGTTTAGTAGGTGCTGCCTTTCAGGAGATGGTCAGTTGTATCAAGGCAATCAATTTGTGGTTGCAGTATTGTTGAGAGCCTTTCCATGTCATTCTCTGAGTTCTTGAGATGTCCAGGTCTCATTTCTGATGTCAGTAGCTTTGTGCTCCTCTTTGCTTGGTCAGTCTTGTGAGAGCTTCCTAGTTTATATCTGTTCAAAGACCCAGCTTTTGCTTCTATTTTCTTGTTTTCAATTTCATTTATTTCTGCTCTAATTTTTAACTTTTCTCTTATTTTTTTTAGGCCTTTAGACCTCTTCATCTTGGTTCCCCTTTGTAGAACATTATAGAATTTATTTGAGATGTTTCTCTCTTTTTTCATATATGTTTCATTTTATTTTTTTTAAATCACACTTAAATAATGCTTTAGAAAGATTCCACAAATTTTGTTTTATTTTCATTTTAATTTAATTTAAAATACTTCTATACATATTTTTAAGTTGTTTTGATTCATTGCATTAAACAGCTAATGTGTTTAACTTCCAATATTTGCTGATTTCCAAGTGTATTTCCAATTATTAAGTTCTAGTTTAATTCCATTACACTGCAAGGACATTCTCTGTATTATTTCCGTCAGTGGGTTGAGCTGTGTTTTCTGTTAGGTGTCAGGATGTTCTGTGTGCAACTGGGATGCTTATATATCATGCTACTGCTAGATAAAAGAGTATGTGAGCTTGAAACAAACTGATGCTGCTCCACATATTGATTAGACTCATATTGTTTCCTGCCTTCTCAGTAGATGATTCATGACATGAGAGGGTTAAAGTCTCCAAAGGGAACATGGAGTCTGTCTCTTCCCCCTGCTGTGTCAGGCCTTGTCTCACATAGTTTGATGCTGTGTTGTCAGATGCACACTGCTTAAAATGGTTGTGTCATCCCGGGGAACTGACTGACCTACCCTCATGTAGTATAGCTCTTTAGCCACAACAATTTTCCCTTGTTCTCAGAACGGTTTGACCTAAAATTAATACAGCTTCTATTTTTTTATTTTCTCTTGTACTAACACGAGGTTGGGTTCTTCTTTTCCCTGTGTCCTTTAATGTTATCCTACCAGAATCTATATGTAAGGTGGACTGCATGTATGTAATGTATGTTTGCATTGTGTTTGCATTCCATGACTTTGTCCTTGAGCATTACCTTAGTTGGCACATGATTGTATGAACATTAGATGACATTACATCAGTAAATCCATTATTTAAAGAGATGATTCCCGTATGAGGTGTAACATGAGCCTTGCTTCCATCTGCCTGTCTCCTCTAGCTGCAACCGAGCCTTCCTATAGATCTATTTTATCTTCTCTGTTCAATTTCAGTTCTACTGCTTATGCATTGCTGTGACTGCAGTGCCTACTATAGACAACTTAAGAGAGGAGTGATCTGTTTGGTCCACACTTTCAGAAGTTTCAGTACAGCACAACAGGAAATTGTGGACCACAGCAGAGCCAAGTAGTCCATATCCTATCAGAGGATGCCAAGATACCAAGGCCGGAAGCAGCCAAGGATGATATTCTAACCAGGAGCCCATTTCCAGTGGCCTTCCAGCTTCACCTAACCTTCTAAGTTTTCAGACATTCCCAAAATATCACCAGCTAGGGATCAAGTGCACAACACACAAGTCTCAGGGAACATTTATATTCAGACAATAATACCAATTGTCCTTCTTGTTTTTTAATTGTGGATACATGGAATATGCATTTTTACACAATCTACTCACACTTTTTTCTAATACCTTTTAAGGCCCTGCCAATCTTCCTGCCACTGTGGCATTGCTTCCTCTCACTTCACCTCGCCATATAACAGTAACTCGGTATAACCTTACTATTACTGTAGAAGTGTCCAAACAGCTATCTCCTAGAACAATAGGAACAATAAAAAAAAATGAAAGATTTCCTTTCATTATATTTCGCAGAGATTTTTTTCCTCATCCCAGTGGACCTCTCTATCTTCCCAGTATCTGATCTAGATTTCTTTCTCTACAAAGAACTTATTTTGACATTTATAGCAACATGGATGTACTAGGGGTGGATTCTAGAAGTATTCATTTGTCTGAGACCATTTTTGTCCTTCTCTTTAGGTATTTAGAATTATATATTGTTTGAGAGTTCTGTCCTGTCAGTAACAGACTATTAAATATATCACACCACTGTTTCCTTGTTAATGTGGTTTCTGGTGAGGAGCCTTAGTTTTCAAGGCGTGTAATTATTTTTCACCTCCTGTGGGTAAGGTAGACTTCTCTAGCTTCTTTGGTGAGTTTTTCCCCCTTTCTTTGATTTTCTACAGTTCATTGGTGTTTTGTGCATCTTATCTGCTAGATGCTCTTTTGACTTCTGAGATCTCTGCACTGGCATCTGCCACTAAGTTTGGAAAATTATCAGCTAGCAGCTATTACCCCTGCTCCACTGCAGCTCCTAGGATTTCAGTTCTACATGTTCCACATTTTTAGCATTCTCTGTTGTCCTTGAAGACTCTGCTCAGATTTTATTGCTCGTGTTTTCCTCTCTGCGTTTACTTAACATATTGATTCTCTCCTCGCCCTTGTTGATTTTACTCATGGAGCCTTAAAACTCATTATCCACTGGTAGAAGAATTTATGTCATTTCTACTATTTCCTTTCAATTATTTTCTATAATTTACTTATCAGTTTGTATGCATATCTGACCTTTCAGGAACAATATATTGTTATGTTGTACCCCAATCTATTGTTCTGCCAATTATTCCCTATATTCAGACTGTGGTTTCTTATGCTTTTGTGATGACTTCTAATTTTTTGCTGAACATGATCAAATTAATTTTCATATTAAATTGTGATGGGTGCTACAGAAAAAAAAATGCAAGGTTCCCTTGAGCCTGTGATACCTAGAAATTTGCCCTGTTGCTCATCCCCACAACTCATCAAAGTTATCTACATATTTTCCTTCATCTTCTTCACTCCTTTTATTCCTCCCTCACTTCTGTCTGTCTTCCTCCCCTCCTCCCCCTCTCACCCCAGCCTCTCCCTTTGCTCTTTCCTTTTTGTTTTAATTCTCACTTTCATTTATTGACATGATGGGTTTTGGTGTTTTTTGCAGATCAACCTGTCCTAGCCTTCTCTGTGTAGGGTCTCACTCTGTGGCCAAGATACCCTCCAACTCATGGAAAACCCTCCTCTTTCAGGCTCCCGAGGATGGGGCGCTAGGAGGGAAACCCTAGATCCCGCTTTCATGTGAGTTTAAAAAAAAATGAAAAAAACAAACAAACAAACCTCTTAGCCAATTGGAGTAGTAAGGCACACCTGTAGTCTCAGCATTCAGGGGCTAAAGCAAAAATACCGTGAGTTCAAGGCCGGCTTCAGCAATGTGAAGAGGCCTTGTCTCAAGGAAAAGCACTTGGCCAGTTTGTGGTTCCTTACTGTTTCTGCTCTGGGTAAGATTTCATCTGTGTCTCACAGAATTGTAAATTTTTTAATATTATTTTAATCTCTAAAAAGTCTTCCAGGCTCTCAAGAACAATAACTAATTTAGCATAAACAATAATTGGTTAAAATGTTTTTATCAGGCTGCCTTGCATGAGGCTGGCTGCTGATATGGACCACCTTGACAGGGATCTTGGTAGACAGGTCATGAGTTTGGACTATCTCACTTATAATTTTCCTCTCATGCTACATTAACAACTGATACGTTCATGTAATTTAGTTTCAAATCTTACCTGAAAACTTAATTTTCTCATGGATGCAAGAAAAGTCATTGTTGTACAGTTTAGATAGACTTCTTTATAGTAAGGGCAGGAGTGTCAAGTTCCAAACTCTTTGCTGTCAGAGGCTTCAGGTTTGCAGAGATGGCAGTTCTCAAGTAAAGTCAAAACTTTGCTGTAGGTCAGAACTGGTGCTAAAATTTGCTGCTAACATTTGAAGAAAAAGTTCTATTTTAAGTCAGATATAGGGACACACAGCTGAACTCCAGCATGCAGGAAGTTAGGACAGTGGAAATAAGAGTGCTAAACCACTCTGGGTACATAGACCCACATCTCTGCCTCTGCCTCTGCCTCTGCCTCTGCCTCTGTCTCTGCCTCTGTCTCTGTCTCTGTCTCTCTGTCTCTCTTTCTCTCTCTGTCTCTCTGTCTCTCTCTCTCCTCTCTCTCTCTCTCTCTCACACACTCTCTCTCTCTCTCTCTCTCTCTCACACACACACACACACACACACTCTCACACACACACAAAACTAAATATTTAAATATTAAAATATGGTTGCATTAATTTAAGGTATAGACAAATAGAAATTAACCACCAAGTTATACAATGACCTTTTCATTAAAAATATGTATTTGGAGACTACTTTAGCATATGATTTTTATTGAAAATATATGGGTATCTATTCAAGTTAAAATGGACTTAGGAATAATGTTCTTTAAAAGAAGAATTCTTATTGTTCCTCAAAGCCTGATCCTTGTTTCACTTGAGGCAATTTCATAAATTAAATTATACATAGTAGGTCTACATGGGTGGTTCTCAAAGGCTATCAGGAAACATAGATATTTACATTATGAATCATAACAATATCAAAATTACAGTTATAAAGTCTCAACAAACAGGACTTTATGGTTGGGAGTCACCACAACACAGGGAACTGTATTAAATGGTCACAGCATTAGGAAGTTTGAGAACCGCTGATCTACATGATTATGCTGAAAGTCAAAACAATAGAAGAAATGCATGTGTACATAGAAGAAAGAACGTTTCTTTGAGTTTGTTGTGTGATAACACCAATCGCATTGGAGGCTGGAAACCATAAGAAGATGAAGATGCATCTCCATTTGGAAAGCTCTCTTCTCCTTTGGCTCTGTTTCTGAGTACACATTTTTAATATCTTGCATATGCATATAATAGGAGAGCTAGAAAGTCCTCTGTGAGCAAAACATAAATATCTGATTGACTTGACACCCTGGGAGTTTAGGAAAAAATGAAATTGTTCCTTTGTTTTCTATTATATCTAGAGGTTGTGGATCACTGGGAAATGAGGAGTTTCATGGATAGAAAAATTTTAATTTCTCTGTATCTCAACAAAAATAACAATATAATAGCAAAAAAAAAAGTAGAATAGAAGTTTGAAAAGACCCTCCATGACATCTATTCTGTGTACACAGTCCACCTCAGCTCCCCTTTATGCCTTTATGGGGACATTGTTTTTGTTTCTTTTATCCCTCACATATCACCAATCACCTGATGTGCCAAATCATATTTATACTTTGGGGCAAGTAACATTACTTACATTAAGTGATTTCTGGATTCCAACAATTTTAGACTTAGAAAATATTTTTTAATAAAATGGTCTTAGCTCATTTCACAAAGGAGGAAGCTAAGCATTTGGGCCCAATGTGGTGACATAAATGTATAATCCCAGCCCTTGGGAGGTGGAGCAAAAGGACCATGAGTTCAAGGCCAGTCTGAAGTATATAAGTAAGACCTTATATCAAAGGATACAAAATTCAAAATGAAATATGGGATGGAGAGGAAGAAAAGAAGGAGGGAGGGAAGGAGGGAAAGAAGATGATGTAGGAGTCACATGACCACACAGACTTACAAACACATCTAGCGTCCTTTCTTCTTCTGTCTTTGTTTAATAGCATCATACCATACAACAGATCAGAACACCAAGCGTCTCCTACAGGGACCTGACTTGCCTGACTCTCCAGTTTTGTTGTATTGGCGTCCGTACAGACATGAGAGAAGCTTGACTCACTCACTCCTTTTTACCATGTACTAAGTTAAGCTGCCTTCTGAGTCATGTGCTGTTTTCCCTTCAGGTCATTAACTGCTGTTGCACCACACATAAAAGTTCTTAATAGTGTATCTGCAACAATAACATTTAGTTATCTGTCTCTGTCAGTCCTGTATGCAAAGGCAGCAAGGATGGCAGGGATTTCTCAATGGGGGAAGTGGTTGGCACTCTGTGGCAAGGCAATGACATTACTAACCACCACATTACAGAGGTCAGGGTGAAGTACTCTGTTATGATGTTCCCTGACTTTGCTGGACCTCGGTCAAATGGCTCTAATTCATGGGCTGGCTGGCCAGCCATGTTCACTGCATCTTTATCCTGTGGGTCTGCATCCATACAGATTCTATCCTGGATGTGTTTTTCTCTGCGTTCAGCCCTCTTTCTAACTCAATCAATATTTGCCTTCTGCATCATCACCGTTCTTCCCTCACAGGATATTAAGCTCATTTTTAAAAAAACAATCCCCACTCAGTTTCACTTACTTTCATTTCTCTCATTTTAAAACTTCATAGTCAAATTTATCACTCATTTCTAATAAGAATTCAAGTGACCCCCCAGCTCTGAGTCATACTTGCTCCCATCATTTTATGAAACACACACACAAAAAAATCACAAACTCATCGACACACGTATCTTTTTAAATATTAGGCTATTTAACAAATTTTGACTATAAGTGAAGATAAATTCTGTCTGAATAACAAAACAACAGGAAAACAGAGCTGAGGATATAACTTAGCAACAAATACCTTCTAGATTTGTTGACTTAAAAATTTTACCCTCTGAGACACTGGCTAAGTGATGCATCTGCCATCACTGGTTTCAGAGTGTTCCTGCCTCTAACATCAATACAAAATGACTCAGACACCACACCTGTTGTCTCCCCTGCCCAGAACACTGTGACTCCTATTCCTTGGCCTCAGTAAATCCTGTTTTAACTTCAAGTCATGAATGAATATCACTGTTTAGGCGATATGTGTCTTAGCTCTGCAGTCTAAATAATATGCTTTTACTTGAGTCTCAAGTCTATTGTCCAGATCTCTCTCTCTTGGATTCTAAATTCTGGTACACAGGTGTCTACTTACTTCCTCCATAATATGTCCAATAGGCATCTTAAAGTTAACAAATAAAAGCTGAATTCCTCGAGTTTTCCTTCTTCAAACCTGTTCGTTCGCTGGTGCTTCCTATCTCAGTACACATTGTTGCTAATTATCTAGTT
>OU015742.1:6313420-6326285 GCA_907169655.1 Acomys percivali | reverse complement strand
GTGTGTGTGTGTGTGTGTGTGTGTGTGTGTGTGTGTGTGTGTGTTGTGGTGTGGTGTGTGAGAGAGAAAATGTGATTTCAGGCCCAAATACACACATATATATATACATACGTGTGTGTGTGTGTGTGTGTATACACTTAATTTATTTTTATATGACTTAGATACAATTAGAAGGAGAGAGAGAGAGATCTGGCTGATGCCTCAGTTATTACAGTGATTACTGCACAACATGAGGACCTGAGTTTGAGTTCCCAGCACACAAGTAAAAGCATCCCAGACTGGGGAGTTAGATGGAGACAGAAATATTCTAGAGTTCACTGGACACTAAACCTACTGCTATTGTTGAGCTCCAGGCTCAGTGAGAAACCCTATGTCAAAAACTATGGTTAGGAGCAACTGAGAAAGACATCCAAAGTAGACCTCTGACTTCCTCATGCACACATGTGTACACACACGTGCATGCACATAACACACACACACACACACACACACACACACACACACACGAAAGAAAGAGAGAAATGGAGAGACAGAATCAATAACAAGAAATTGGGTCATCGATTGTGGCTGCAGGTAAATCCCAAGAGCTGCAGTTAACAAGCTGGGAACTCAGGAGAGCTGATTTTTTCACTCTGATCTGAAAGCTAACACATTCAATGTCTGCAAGTAGCTAATGTTTCCATTAAAGCCTATAACCAAAAACAATTATCTCTTTTTTTCTTAATTTATTCATATTACATCTCAGTTGTTAGCCCATCCCTTGTATCCTCTCATTCCTCCCTCCCTCCCGCTTCCCCCCCTACTCCCCTCCCCTATGTCTGTCACTGAGGAGGACCTCCTCCCCCTGTATATGCTCATAGGGTATCGAGTCTCTTCTTGGTGACCTATTATCCTTCCTCTGAATGCCACCAGGGGTCTCCATCCAAGGGACATGGTCAAATATGGAGCACCAGAGTTTGTGTGAAAAGTCAGATCTCCTTCTCCACTTAACGGTGGAGAGTGTCCTGTCCATTGGCTAGTCTGGGTAGGGGTTCGAAGTTTACTGCTTATATTTTCCTTGGCTGGTGCCATAGCATGAGGAGGACCCCAGGGCCCAGACCCGCCTGTATTTTTCCAGAACCCACTGGATCCTTCTATTTCCTCATTCTCCCAGGCTTCTCACACCTAAAGTCTCAATAGGAATATCAAATGGCTGAGAAACACTTAAAGAAATGCTTGACCTCCTTAGTCATCAGAGAAATGCAAATCAAAACGACACTGAGATTCCATCTTCCACCCATCAGAATGGCTAAGATCAATAACTCAACTGACACCACATGCTGGAGAGGATGTGGAGAAAGAGGAACACTCCTTCATTGCTTGTGGGAATGCAAACTAGTACAACCACTTTGGAAATCTATCTGGCGCTTTCTCAGAAAAATGGGAATAGGGCTTCCTCAAGACCCAGCTATTCCACTCCTTGGAATATACCCAGAAGATGCTCCAGCACACAACAAGAAAATTTGCTCAACCATGTTCATAGCAGCCTTATTCATAATAGCCAGAACATGGAAACAGCCTACATGTCCCTCAGTAGAAGAACGGATAAAGAAACTGTGGTACATCTACACTATGGAATACTACTCAGCTATTAAAAACAAGGAATTCCCGAAATTTGTGGACAAATGGATTGAACTAGAAATTATCATAATGAGTGAGTTCACACAGAAGCAAAAAGAGTTAAATGGTATATACTCACTTATATCGAGACACTAGTCCAATGGGTACGTCCCTATGAAAAACTTTACCTACCAGGAAAGTGGGTCAGAGGGGAGGACATTCAATTATCTCTTACTTTGGGGAGGGAAGGTTAGTAAGGCCTTCAAATGACTCAATGAGCACCACTAATATTATGAAAAACTGCATGATTTATGAAAACATACTGTTTATACTTTAAGCTCATCCAAAATAAAATACATAAACACCTAGAATTTTATTTGAGTATATATGGGCTCCCACGACCCAGTCATGTTAACACGTGAAATTAACCATGACGGAGTGCAAGCATATAGGTTGCCAAGTACTTGGCTTCTCATGCACAGCATCTTGTATGGCATCAGAAGACTCTCTGGGATTATGACAGCAATGCTACCCACATACAGCAGATAGGCATCAAACAGAGAGAGAATTGTAACTTCCTTGGACTTCCCTCTTCCCTGGAAGTCTCAGGCTGCCCCTAACCAGTGGTGCAAGGAGTGTGGAAGGCAACGTCACTTGCTTCAAACCAAGACTCCTGTCTTTCCTTCACTGTGTCATTTAGAACTACTTTGTCCTATATATTTGCACATGAATTCTTTCCTCATGTTCTGCCTTTTAGGGAACCTGACCCATAAGAGCAGCCTTTCTCATAATATCTTGTTGGCTTTAAAAAATTGTCATGCCCTTCCTGAATGTGGTTCATATTAAAACTTTCAGAAGATGGCCCAACATTCCTTAAACTTAATGCATTATCAATTGGTCAGCTGAAAGCATCCTTGGGTTTGATACATGACTAAATTACAATCCACAGAGTGAAGGTGTGAGCTGCCAAATCATTATAAGCCTCTCCTTCTGGTCTTTTGTGGCACAAAAAGAGTAAACCTTTGCTACAATGTCCTCTAAGGCCCCTTTCCCTTAAATTTCACAAAAGGAAATGTAGAAACAGTTGAGTTTCTCCAAACCATATTCTTTCTGTGAAATGAGAGCAGCAGGGAAGAATCCAGATCTGACAGTAATAAGATCTACTTAGCATATAATTTCCATGCACACTGATTTACTTTATAGTTAGGTATTGTTGGAGTGCTGTGTCTTTCTCCCTAGAACCCTCAATGAATGCAAAAAAATAATTACCAAAGCATTCAGCTTTGCTAACAATGTGAATGTGTGTGTCTTAAAATGACTTAATCCCTAGTGTCATCAAGTTTGTCTTGAAAGGAATTGATAAGAAGAAATCTATCTCAATGAGTGTACTTTAAATTTTCTTTACTTGTACATCACAGGAACTTATTGTAATTACCTTCATATTCTTTCATGTCTACATAGGTACCCTGGAGACTGGGAAGCACATTCTCTAAAGAACCTGTTGACAAACAAAGCCCCTTATAAATGTTCGAACAATAAGTCTTAAATTTTTCTGCTACTCAATGAACCTGGGTTATCAATTTGTGAATCTTTGAGTATGCAAAGGCATGCATGCATGTGTGAAGACTGAGTTACTGCTTTTTAAAATCTAATGCCTCAGGAGCCTAGGGTGAATGTTGATATATTTTGAGAAAAGAGTAAAAGAGTTCTCACAGATGGCTCAAGAGACTGATCACTCATAAAAGCAAATAACCAAAAAAATCAACTAAGACCACTGCATATCACTTCCTACCCTGTCTCTCCCCTCTTACCAGGTTTGTACTCAATCCTGAGCTTAGCTTCTTGGTCTTCACTGATAATAACTTCTGGACCAAGGCTTCACAGAAGGTGAGAAGTTCACCAGGTAGATGGTGAGAGAAAGATTCCTAGTCAAAGAAACACCAATACAAAATCATGGGAAGGTGAAGACAAGGAGGTCCAAAGTACAGTCTTGTCCCAGACCTCACCCTTGGAAGAGGGGGAACTATAGTTTAATATTCAGGAGAAACTCAAATGGATCAGGTGTTTGGATCTAAGTAGCTATAAGAGATCTTTAATCAATGGTGTCTCAGGATTCCAGAATGCTTTTAGGGAGATTCTTTGGCCAAAAGCATGTACAATGATCCCTTGAAACAATACTGAAAAGAGAAAGACTAGACACAGGCTGTGAAGTGTGACATCTAGGTCAGCAGGTAAGGACGACTAGGATGGAGAACAGGAGAAGTGGGTCAGTGGTGGATGAAAAATGGCATGAGTGGAGGGTAGAGATAATGTCACTGTGAGTGGAGATGCTCCTGTGGTAGGAGCCCAATGAGCCAGGCATCCTGAGACTCTCTCTCTCTCTCTCTCTCTCTCTCTCTCTCTCTCTCTCTCTCTCTCTCTCTCTCTCTCTCTCTCTCCCATCTCTGTAATAAACCATGGGTGTGGTGTAGGTACTCAGTAGTTACTTATTGACTCAGAGGCATAATATTCTTTCTTCTTAACCATTCTCCATAAAGGCAGTAAAATGAAGCAACATCAGCAAATAAAGTAACTTCAGTGGCCCCATTCCATCTCCAAACCTCTCTTTCTGTATTTATAAAGTGAATTACTGGACTGTGAAAGGATTCCTATAGATCACCTCCAGCTCCAACACTACAAGTTGACCAGATCCCAGGCTTCTGGGATGCTCTGAGCTTTCTCAGGCATTCCTGGCAGAATTCTTGGGAGATGATCAATTTAGAAGAGCAGCTTCTCCTGGCTGCCCAGCCCCCTATCTTCATCCCAGGGTTAACCAGGAGATGACTGCAATGACTGTATTTGTATATCTGTAGCTCCCATCAACACAGGAAATAAACAAAGCCTATTATGGCTTGATGGGTGCTGTGTTTCTCAGGTAGGCCCACTGGCAATATAAAATTATGCTTTTATTTGAAGTTAATTTCCAGTTCGCTGAATTTAAGCTGCCTTTGATACTCCCTGGTGCTTTGAATACAGCCTGGCTCTTCTGCCTTTGTTTTCCCCTAGCCCTGAGAAGAGATCCCTAGACTGTTGATTAAAAACTATTCAACCAGCTGCCTGCAAGTGTCTCACTGATAACGTTCTTACTAATCCACCTCCAGCTGGTCTCTCTAAGCAGGTGTTGCCAGATATAGCCTTGAGCTTGAAGAATCTTCTAGACTTAGCTTCCAAAGCAAAGACAGGGAGATTCACAGCACAGTCTTGTCCCAGACTTCACCCCAGCTTGAAGCAGTTTCCAGCACACTGTTTCTCTTGACAGTTTGGTGAAGCATGTGGGAGGCTGGATGGTGAACGCTGTGTGTTCCTAGTTTGAAAGAAAAAGTAGAGCAAGCTTCTGTGTTGTTCAGTGGGTTATTTAAGAGCTAACCTACTGTGAAGTGAAAGGAGGAATTGCATAGCTAGAATATTCCAAGAAACACATTAAAAGATATCTGGATTGGGAATCCTAACCTTGACATCTCCTTGTCAATAACACTGTGCCACCTATCTCTACCTACACTGTAAGTCTGCGGCTTCTAGAAGTGTGCCCTAGAGGTGAATACTCATTATGGCCAGCAACATGAACATAGAAGCAGTTAGAGAAACTCCAGGGACATAATGTCCATCTCCCTACTTGTTTGAGTCAGAGCTGTCCAAGGTACCAAAGATCTAGCATGGAAAAAAAAAAAAAAAAAAAAAGTTTGCCCTGAAAACTACCAAACTTTAGAAAATGAAAGAGCCTGCTCTTAGGACTTCCACCAGGCCAGAAATCTTAAATGGGACCAAACGACCACTTCAGGAGAACTGTTGCTTGTGTAAGATGACTACAAAATGTTTCACTCTCCCTGCCTCCCACACTACTGGCTCTCCACCACCCCTGACTTTAGATACTTAGCCTTTATCCAAGGGGGTATTAGCAAGCATGATGTAGATAAATACTCTCACTTTGGAAGTCCATCTCTTGCTATTTGGATACTCTGTAATTGTCATGCAAGTCCACATTAGCCTTCTTTATAGATAATGAGAGATTACAAGAGACAAAATTGGGCCTTACTCAATTTAGCAGCTGATTGCAGACATATAAACAGGTCTAACTGAAACCAGAACATACTTTTGGCTGAGCCTGTCCCAAATTGCCAACCTGCAGCATGATAAAGTGAATAAATGGCTTAGGCTAACAAGTTTGGAGTATTGAATCCAAAGAAAGGGAACCTAAAACACTGAGTTGTTGCAAAAATCTAGAGGTGTGGTCTGCACACCAGCAGTACTGTGCTCCCACGTAATAAGCATTCAACTGATGAAACCTGTCACCTCCTTTGTAGACAGAGGGACGTGCTAAAGAAGTAATGATACCAATGCCTCCAGCACTGTCCTTCACTCAAAGAGCAAACCTGCCTATATAAAATGACAAGACAACAGTTTGAAACACTATGTCTATAGATGAAAAACTACTTGCTGCTGATACTTAAATATTCTCACTGAGCTCTCTTCACAGCTTGTTCCTGGAGAACAGAAATGAAGATTACATGGAGAACCTTGTTCTGACCCCTAAGATGAAGTGGGTAGGCTTGATTTCTTGTTACCAAGGTAACCTCTCTCAATAAACCTTCAAGAGATAATTACTCTGCATGAAGACTTTTGCTTTGCTTTGCACACCAATACAATTCACAGACAATGCATTTACAAGAGGAACAACAGATGCACAGCACCCCTTGATCAGCAATTCAGTGCACATGCACTTGTCTGTAAATAATCAACACTAGTTTAGGGGGGCTCTCACCTCAACATATAAGAAAGATTTTAAAGCTGAAAGCATATTTCTAAAAACTATTCCAAGCTTCTTATTTTATAAAGCCTGAATGTGAAATCCCAGAAAAACTGAACAATAGTACCAGTATCTTAGATAATAAGAATAGAAGATCTGGAACTAAAAAATTGGATCTCCTTCAGAGTGTATTCAGGAGCAAGCAGTTCTGGGATAACATTGCACAGGAGAGTAATCATAGAAGACAGTTATGAACTGTACATTTTAAAGACCTAAAACACGATTTACACAATGAAATAAATATTCAGGGAAATGGATATTATAATCCACTTGAAACATTATACAATATGTACACATAGTGAATACCAATGTGTTCCATTAATATGCACAACTTCTAAGGTTGAAGATTGAAAGATAAAAATAGGTATGTAGCTAGAGACAGATATTCTGGCTGGTAGATAGTAGATAGGTAGTTGACAGATTAATAATAAATAGACTGACAGATATGTGATAGATGGATGATTGATTGATAGATACATGGATAGATAGGATAATAGACAAATGATAGATAGATAAATGATTGATGATAGATAGATATTTAGATAGATAGAAGATAGATGATAGAAAGCTAGATAATAGGTAAATATATAATAAATAAGTAGATAGATTATAGTTAGACTGACAGGTGATGGATAGATAAATAGACTGAAAGATATATGATAGGTAGGTGATATAAAATGGATAAATAGGCTGACAAGATGATAGATGATGATGATAATGATGGTATACATACATACATACATACATACATACATACATACATCATATGTGATAGTGTGATAGTAGATAATCAGGCTGAGGGAGAAGATAGGTACATAGATGATAGATATATATAGGTAGATAAATTTATTTATAGATACATGATAAGTAGATAAATTGAGATCGCTATATGGTTTAGATAGATGATAGATGATTGATCATTAGATTGTAAATTAAATAATAGATAGATAATAGAAAAACAAATGACAATAAATGATAAATAGATGATGATAGATGGTAGAGATAGATGATAGATAGATAGATAGATAGATAGATAGATAGATAGATAGAAAGATAGATGATAGATAGATAGATGATAGATAGATAGATAAACAGGAGATAGATAACAGGAGATAAATAGATGATAGTTACTGAAAAATAGATCTCTTGTCTAATCTAATGTTCTTTTTTTTTTTTTTTTTTTTTTTTTTAGGTTTTTCAAGACAGGGTTTCTCTGTGTAACAGTCCTGACTGTCCTGGACTCACTTTGTAGACCAGGCTGGCCTCGAACTCACAGCGATCCACCTGCCTCTGCCTCCTGAGTGCTGGGATTAAATGCGTGCGCCACCACTCTCCTCTTCAATATGTGTATTTTCTGACTACCTCCCACTAAGGCAGGATGTATTTTTAAAGTGAATTATTTTTCATTCTTCAAGTTAGCAGTTAATAATTGATATTAGTTCAAAACTATGGAAAAGCATAAAGTAGGTGTCAGGCCCTATCCAGAAATAACCATGATCAACTTCTCACATATATCCTTCTAACCCCATTTCTACAGACACCTGTGTACTGTTTTACTTGCATCCAAAGCACTATAAGTAATCATGGCATTTTTCAAATAAAATTTGCTTTTACTGTTCCTTCTCTCATCCACTCTTTTCCCTATGCCTTTTCCTTCCCCCATGCCTTCTCAGGCTATGTAGCCTCAGTTCTAATTTCAGGTCACAAGTGATCTTCCTCTCCCTCCCCACCCCCACCCCCACGGTTTGCCTCTCCTGGTCTCCTGTCTAGCCTCATAGCCTATGCCCTCTATTACACTCACTTATTTACATACATGCAAATATTAACAGTAAGGGCCACATGACAGAGAAAAGTGGGGTTTTGTTTTTGTTTGTTTTTTGTCTTTCTGAGTCTTGGTTACCTCATTTAATAAAATTCATTCAAGATCCATACTTTTTCTTCAAAATTCATGTTCTTTTACTTTTATTTTGTGTGTTTGGGACAGGGTTTCTCTGTGTAATCCTGGCTGTCCTGGAACTCACTCTGTAGACCAGGATAGCGTCCAGCTCAGAGATCTACCTGTCTCTGTCTCTTTAGTGCTAGAATTAAAGGCATGCACCATCATTCCTGACTGAAGAAATTTATTTTCTTTATTGATGAGAATTAATAAAATTCTACCATGTTGGTATGCCAACTTTTCATTTTCCATTCACCTGTTCAGAGGCATCTAGGCAGTTCTCCCCCTGACTCTATAATAAACAATGTAGTGATGACCAAGATGTACACGTACCTCTGTGGGGGAACATAAGGTTCTTAGGGTACATGTCCAGGGTGATACAGCTGAGTCATATGATATTTCTATTTTTAACTTTTGAGACCTATGCATACTGAAATCTGCAGTGGCTAAAGTAGTTTGCACTCTCACGGTCACTGAGTAAATGTCTCCCTTTCCTTGCATTCTCGCTGGCATTTGTTATCATTTGTCTTCTTGGACTTAGCCAACTCAGACTGAGGCTAGATCACAGCTCAAAATGGCTTTGGGTTGCATTACACAGGTAGCTAAGAATGTTAAGCATAAAAAAATAGTTATTGTCCACTGTATTATTCTTTTGAGAACATGTGTGTATGTCAGTAAGTCCTAACAATTTTTCCTCTCATGTTGCATCATGTGTGCACTGTATTGTTAAATAAACTGTGCAACACTGCCTTTTCAAATTTTATTAACATACATTAAGTAATTGCATAACATGATGGGCTCCATTGTGACATTTTCCCACGTGTGTACAATGACCTTGATCACATTTGCTTTCCGTTTCCCTCTGTAATTCTCCTACCTGCCTCTTCCTCCTCCTGAACAGTTAGCCCCTTTTTTTATTTCCCTAGATTTTCTCTAGTTCCATGAATGGCAGGAAATATTTGATCCTTCTCTTTCTAAATTTGGCGTGGAGTGCTTAACGTGATAGCTTCCATATCCTGAAAATATGTCAGGTTCTCTCTCTCCTCTTTCCTCACCCCTTAATCTCTCTCTACCTCTCTCTTTCTGTGTGTGTGTGTGTGTTACATGTATGTGCAAAGTATGCTCACACACACATACACACACATATATATATATATCTGTGTGTGAAGTGTATGTTCACATGTGTGTGCAAATGCACACAACTCATGACCATGTGCAGAGGCTAGAGGTGGATGGCAGCATCCCACCACTCAGCCACTCTCTACTTTATTGCTTTACTTGCGGAAGACAACATCTCTCAATGAACCCAGAACTATGAGCCCCAGTGACCGTCCTTTCTCCACCTTCCATGGTGCTGATGCTGGGGTTAAATGGCCACACACAGCTTTTTATTTGGGTGCTGGGGTCTGGATGCAGGTTCGCCTGCTTGTGTCACAAGTGCTCTTACCTGCTAAACCATGTTCAGTCCCAACTTCATTTTTCTTTGCACTTGACTAATATTCTGTAATTTGCACATATTTCACTTTTTTATTATTCTTTGGCTGATGGGCATGTAGGGTGATTTCAAAACAGCTAATGCAAACAGTATTGCAATAAAAAATGGACTTTCGGGTATCTTTTTTTTTTGTATTTAAGTAAATTATTCAAACTCATATCATGAGTTGTAGTAATGATTTTTGTTTTTTTATTTTATTTTATTTTTTATTAATTTATTCTTGTTACATCTCAATGGTTATCCCATCCCTTGTATCCTCCCATTCTCCCCTCCCTCCCATTTTCCCCTTATTCCCCTCCCCTATGACTGTGACTGAGGGGGATTACCTCCCCCTTATTCTGTGATTTATAAATACGTTCTGCCAAGGAGAAGTACAGCTGGAAGATGCAGCAGCTTCTGCTGTGATCATTTACTTACTTTGCTAATAGCACGCGGCGCCTCCTATGCCACATCCTCTCCAGTGTTTGTTATGTTTGTTTGCTTGTCTGCTTGTTTTCCTAACTACAGACATTATTCCTGGGATAATCTGGAATTTTGATGTGGTTTTGTTGTGTGTTTTCTGGATGTTTAGGTATTTATTGTCCACATGCATCTTTCGTTTTGAAACATGTTTGCTCTGTTCGTGTGCCCATTTTCTGATTAGATTGCTATTCTTTCAGAACTTGATTTGTTTAGCTCTTCCCATGTTTTTTTTTGTGGATATTAGTCCTGTGTTGTTGACTTTCTTCAGGGACATCTCTTCACGCTGCTTCTTTGATGTTCACACCATTACTGTGGTGGTATAGTTTCCCCCATAATGGCC
Source organism: Acomys percivali (assembly GCA_907169655.1). Lineage (NCBI taxonomy): Eukaryota > Metazoa > Chordata > Mammalia > Rodentia > Muridae > Acomys > Acomys percivali. The sequence continues at coordinate 6,315,610 of OU015742.1, read as the reverse complement.
ATTTGTACATCCACAGACTCTGTGACTTAACTTTTAAATCTTGCACAACCAGGATATCTCTTGCTTAAAATGTTAGTTTCAGTTTTCCCTAACCACAATTCTGTGAGTACTAATACTTACATATATATATATATATATATATATATATATATATATATATATTACACATATTCATACACATGTATGTGCATATATTTATATACTTTTAGTCACAGCCTAAAGAACATAAGTCATTCATAACTCATGCCTCTTAGATATTAGGAAATTGGTTCAGCATTATTTACAATGAAAGAAATGCATATTAAAATTAACTTTTTGTTTTTTCTCTCCTTAAAGTGAAAAAGTGGAAAACTGGATAACACACTGCCCTGGAGAATATGTAGAGAGTGAGAAAAGAGTTCTCTAATGTGCTTCTGCTATGAAAGGAGTAGGAACAGTCTCTGTGGAGAAAATATTTTTCCAAAATTGATTCAATCACAAGTGCACTTATCTTTCAGTTCACCAAGATCTTTCTAATTCCAAAAAGACCATTCACACTCATCTCTCCAAGTACAAAATGACATGTGCCTACAATTAATGACTAGATCATAGCTTTTGGTCATGAAACATTGGAAACACCCACAAATAGGAAATCAGAAGAAGAGCCCAAAAGCACGGAGTGTAGCCTTTCTGTGATGGTAAGAACAAGCTGCTATGTCCCCTGGCGGGGGAGACCTAGTGGCACTCAGAGGAAGGACAGCAGGTCACTGAGAAGAGACTTGATACCCTATGAGCATATACAGAGGGAGGTAATCCCTCTCAGGAACAGTCATAGGGGAGGGGAATAAGGGGAAAATGAGAGGGAGGGGAGAATGGGAGGATACAAGGGATGGGATAACCATAGAGATGTAACAAGAATAAATTAATTAAAAATTTAAAAAAATTATTAAAAAAAAAAAAAAAGAAAACTCAAGACCAAACAAAAAGACAATATGCACAGTGCGTGACTTTTATGTGTAATGAAAGCTACATTAAGTATCTCAGAAATAATCATTGTCATTCAGATCTTGGGTGCCATGGGCACTGATACCTTTGAACATTTAGTAACTTAGGCCCAAGTTTAGGGAAATCACTACTTGGTAGCAAATAAACTGTCTCATTGTTTTTGGTCGAGGCGGTTGTGCGACAATCTGCTTCCCCTGTTCATGTTACTTCTTTCTCCACTGAGAAGGCAAATTCAACACCACTTAAAAGATAATAATCCTGGAGTCTATGGTATCATATGCATTTTAATCTCCATATTAACACTTACATTTGAGTTTCTGCAAGCAAACCCTTTGACCCAACTTCCAAAATTAGCCTACAGAGTTCCAATCAAATGATACTATTGAAAATAGAGGGCAATTACTGTCATCATCTTTTTTATTTTATACAGCAAAGTTCTCCTAAGAGATAAGATGAGCTACTGAAACAGGGTTGCCTAACAGTTGTGCCTAGTTACATCCTAGGGAGGAGGAAACACCTTCTCCTTAGTGTTTCTCGTGGCTACCTCCAGATGTTTCCAGAAGGCTCTGACCTTTCAAAGACAATGCAATAAGCTTACTGTTATAAGCAGAGTCCAAAGGACTGAAGGCAGTTAATGCCAGCTCTGCTCTGCAAGAGCCCATGAATAAGAGCATCAGGCCCAATGCTATCCTCTCCTCTCCTCTCTTTCCTGGTGACAGAGGGTTTGGTGTCTTCTCTACTGCCCTAGACATGTAGGGGAGTAACGCCAAGCAGCGGCTCTGAGCTTTAGTGATATTGATGACTACTCTGTCTGATTTGCATATTTATCTCCTTCTATGTGTCCATGAATTGCTGAGCACATAAAAACCCCTGAGCTCAAGACTTCCAAGACAACGATTCACATTAACTTTCATGACACTCGGTATCTTATGGCGTTGCTCTTAGCATTCCTTCCATAGATTCTCAGCACTCTTCTCTATGTACTGAAAGCAGATCTCAGTGGTTCTCCACCAAGGAAATTTACCCAACCTGGTAGTAACTTAGACATTTTCTACACCATCTCCCAGAGTTATCCAAGTGCATCACACTCCAGCTGTCCAATATGAAAGTGTACCGGGTCACACACAGTGTAGAAGAGGTTGGTGGGACAGAAAAGGCTTTTATTTTTCCATATGATATAATAAAACATTAGGAGAAACCCTACTC
>OU015742.1:6297239-6313410 GCA_907169655.1 Acomys percivali | reverse complement strand
TGTGTGTAGTAACCAGGGAAAAAGAATGCCCACCACCAGCTAGGCCGGCAACAATGGAAGGAACAAGACTAGGTAAAGTTTCCAGGGAGCCGAAACAAGTGTCAGCACAGAGCCGATCAGCAAGGAAGGTGAGGGAAAAAGAAGATCAAAGACCAGCAACATGGAGGCTTTCCTGCCAACAGACATCGGAAAGTTAAAAGGGGGCAAAACAGATGTCTAGAGACTCGAGGATGCAAAAAGGCATGTCAAGCAAGCAGTAAATCCGCCACAGTAAATGTGGGATGATGAAAAGTAAACTTGAACAGAGAACTATTGACCATAGCATAGAAGCCAGGAGACAGAGACCAGTGATAAAACACTCTACAATCCTAATTTGTTCAGGAGAAGCATAAAGGTAATGCTAAATACAGAGCCCGTTAAGCCCACATTTGATATGTGTGTTGTTGTCCAAGGCACATGAGAATGCCTTCTTGGAGTGCGGTGTTTATTTATTGACCTTGATGCCAGCTACACAAGGGATTCATGCTGTAAGCATCCAGGAAATACTGAACAGTTTCCCATGTAAATTATATTTTAGTAAACATTTAAAACAGGCAGAGGGAAATGGTTAGAGTGACCTCTCAAATGACAGAAATATGCAAATGAATATGATATATAATTTCTAAAATGAGAACAGATAAAAGTGAGTTAGAGATGTACATATGTTAACAAAAGAAAATTTAAAACGCAGAGTGAAATAGGAGAAAATGCAAAAACAGTAAGATATAAAAGTGAATCTAAATATAGTTGCAATGACAATCAATGTAAATTTTTTATGAAAAAAAAACTTTGTAGCATAATTGTTAGTTGGCGGCTGCTAGGGGAGGAGGAGTCACTGTCTTCAGTGGTGTAGACACTGGTGAATTGTCTGTGTTCCTGTGGGTAGCTACATATCCATTCTTGTGTGAGCAACACTGGATAAACTCAGTTAGCCACAAAACACAAACAAAAGAGAGAAACATGAGAGTTGGAGATTTGTTGCAAGGAGGGGGAGTTGGTAGAGTAAGGGAAGGGTAAGACTGAGTGAAGGTGTGATCAGAACATATTATACACACGTATGAAATTATCAAAGAAGATGAATTGGTCAAACAAATGACATTTGCAAGCTGCTAAAATAAATGGATATTATGCAATGACTAGACAAAGGATGCTCAGTGTGGTGGTGTGTTCCTTTAATCCCAGCACTCTGGACGCTGAGGCAGGGGAGTCTTTGTGATGTCTCAAACAGCCTGGTCTGTATGGCGAGTCCCAGGCCAGCCAGGGCTACAGGGTGAGAACCTGTCTCACATAAACTAAAACCTAGCTGAAGAAGGAGAGTACATGGACATGTATTAACTTTAAACAAAGCAGACTATAAAGACAAATCACTATTTGTGATTTAAAAAAAAAAATGTGCCACTAAGAAACTGGTAGAGCCCCCTATTCACAAAAGCAGATACAAGAAATTAAATGTATATGATATTAGTAAGATGATTTCTGAAATAATTTTATCAGACGACTAGAAAAATGACAAATTTACAATTCGCATGATGTTTATCTCTCTTTTCATTGTCACTAAATGATCAAGAGGAGAAATAATAAAAGTAGAATAAAGAAGATTCAGACAACAGAAGGATCCAGAAGCTTCTTTTAATATTGCCATCTTTAGGAGAAACAAAAACCACTTAAAAATAAGCCCTTCAGTGCCTGAGATAATGAAGACACCTACACATCTCTAAATTAATTTTACAGAAAATCTAAAATGAATCCAAAAGAAAACCTCACTTTTAAAAATTCTAAAACAATATAATATGCTCAAATATAATTCCAAGGTCTCAAGTAAGTTATGGATGACCCTCCTCATCACTGTCTCAATTTAATAGATGCTCCTTGGTGCCAAGTATAAGGCAGAGAGGGACTGTTTCTAATGACTCTGAGTTCTAAAAGCCAGCACTGTCCAATTCACTACAGATGAGAAGAGTTCCATTGGTGAAGCTTTCCACTCTGCTTTGACACCTGGGAAACAACAGGTCTGAAATTATAGAAGCAAATCCATTTATATTTCTCTCTTGGTACCCCTCAGAATACCTTCCCATACCAGAGAAACTAGAACACTAGAGTTGAAGGTTCTGTATAGGCGCCATCTCAAGCTCTCTATGTTCACTGAGTTGTGTGGGTGTCATCTTCAGCAACGGAGCTTTGCTGTCAGTTTGTGGAGAGCAACCTTTTGTCTTGGCAACAGTCTGTGTTGTTGGGGATCTCCTGGGGACCTCTTTGGTCAAAAACTCAATTGGATATCTTCCAGTCCTTGTACTGGAAAGCTTCATTTATGACAACACACGGCCAGTTGAACTCTGTGTCGCTCATTATTTGGGAACTTCATCAGGACCAACTTTGCATACTTTAGGAAGCTTCCACTGCACTAGGTTTCCATACCACGACTCAAATGGCCCTTAATTCTAGCTGTCTCTCTGTATCGCCTCTGTCAACCCCACATCCCTTCCTTCTCCCGACTTTTCTCTCCCATTCTCTTCCCCCTCAGCCCCATTCCACCCATAAAATATATTCTATTTCCCTCTCCCAGGGACATCCATGGGTCCCACGAGTCGAGTCCTTTCCTTAATATCTAACCTTCCTGGGTCTACTTTTGTGCATGGCAGCAGGTGGCGGCCTAAGAGATTCTCAACATTTTTGCACATGGCAGTAGGAGGGGGTCCAGCAGATTCTCAACATTATGAAACTAACCTCTATGAAGAGTATAGACTCAAGCAGTGAGCAGAGTCAAGCTTCCTTTGGACTCCAGTGAAAAGTCTTGGTATCTGGGGAGCCATTTGAGAAGGAGACCATGACGACAGTTGAAGCCTAGAGGCTTATGGGAAGTGCCAGCAGCTGGAAATGCAGATGTTATATTATGGAAGTAAAGCAGCTTAGAAAAGGCATGGGGTAAAGTTAGACATAAAATGGATGAGTGGGCCTGCATCCCATAGGCGAGCCCAGGAAAACGTGTAGTGGCCTCAAAGCTAACTGACCTGAGGTGAGAGGGACCTGAGAGGTTCCTGAAGCCTCTCCCATCACCCATTTACTGAGTGACCTCCTGGGAGGTGTTTAATACCCAACTGTTTCTGCCCCACTATGGAAGAACAACCTTGGTGGAAACTTCCCTTCACAGAGAGGCAGAAGTAGGTGCCTGAGCCATCAGCCTCCAACTACATAGGAAAGATTTAGCCAAACGCAATATACTTGAGGCCCAGAGTGAAACTAAAAGATGCTCGAGAGAAAGTTTGTCATGTTACTGTCAAGCCTTAAGCCCATTGTGGGCCAAATATCAATAAACTTCTAGAGTTCATAGAGTGCTAAAATTAAATTCTAGAAATGGAAGACACTTTCAAAGCAAAAAGACATATGGGTTAGAGAGTCAAGAGCACCATAGTAACCTTCATGCAAAATGAAAGCAATGGGAAGCCGCATAATTCAAGAGCTCATTTACATGCTATAAGCAAGACTTAAGTACCAGGGAGGCTCACCAAGGCAGGAAAAAGCCAAGCAGACCTTTATGGAGAAGGCCCAGCATCCATCGTAACGCCAGGATGGATGGCATTAACAGAAATCTTCCCAGTTATTTGTTTCTGTAACCACTTTTGGCTGTGACATTTAATTAAAACCAGGAGAAAGAGTGAGAGAGAAATGTGCCGGCAGTGTGAGAGGAAGGAGCATCTTCCTAGGGTTCATCTCAACGTGACCGTGGAAATGTCCTCACCGCTCAAGATGAATGTCATCAAAGAGCTGACGCTTCTGTAGCTGAGACTGTCTCCGGGGATAGATCCTGTGGTGTTATTCCAGGGCTGGAATGGCTTTCTCAGCTTCCCTTTCTTAATTTGCTAGAGACTACTCTAGAAAAAAAAATAATTAGAGTTGCTTCAATAATGTGTTTGCTTTACCACTTTCAATTAAGGACAAGAATAGAATGGAAGAAAGAGAACGCACAACAGCCAAGCACTTGTTGTTAATGTCGCCATCCCTCCGTGAGAGCTTGCACGATATTTTCTTGGCTGTTTTGAACTAATAAGTCCTCAAGCTCTTTTATTTTGAGCAACTTTATTGGATGTTGCTAATGTATTCATTTACATGCTTATGGTACACAGTTTCGTTCATAAGTTCTGACAGGCACACAGAGTAAGCCGTTTCTAGCACACAATCAATAGAGCCAGCACAGCCATTACCCAGTATGTTTCCCCGCTTTTCAGAAACTCTCCAGTGGCCCCCCTGATCCTCCTGACACCCCTATCCTGGGCAACCTCCCTCTCCATTGCTGTAATTTTATGTAAATGAATCTACATTGTATACTTTCTACTTATCTGCCTTCTTTTGTTCACTATTTTATTGCCACTCATCTGCATCGCGCCATCTATAGGTACCCCACTAATATTTCTAAGTGGTCTTACAGTTTTCCAGACTATTAAGTCATATTGGGTGGGAGGGGGGGGAGCTGGAGCATTGGCCCAGCGGCTGACAAACATGTTTTCCAAGTTCCAGGGAACCTGACACCCTCTTCTGGCCTCTGTGGGCACCACAAATGCATGTTGCACATAGACATACATAGAGGCTGAACACCCACACACACATAATTTTTTAAAAGTCTCTGCTGATCTGAATAATGCCAGACTGTGTACCATTGACTGTTTTCTTTAATAGTTCTGTATTTCTTCATGTATCTTAAATATGAATCCATGAGGTAACATTCTACTTTGCCTCAGCTTCCCCAGGGTTGTTTTTGTTGTTTTTGTTTTTGCTTTGTTCTGTTCTTTTTTGTTTGTTTGTTTTTACATTTTTCTTTTGTTTTGAGATTTAATATAATCACATCATTTCCCCCTTCCTCCCTCCAAACTCTCCCATACCCTGTTCCTTGTTCCCTTTAAATTCACAGCCTCTATTTTCATTAATTGTTGTTTTGCACACAACACACACACACACACACACACACACACACGTATGTATGTATGTATGTACGTACGTATGTATGTATGTATGTATGAAAATCTCTGTAGAAAAAAACTGATTTTAGGATGAACTTCAGATTGTCTTCTTCAAAGCAAACACACTGAGGTTGTCTTAGAATGAACAAGTGAAGATCACTTAGCAAGGGAGAGGTAAGAATATACATATATAGATATATCCTTAAATAATAAATTATATACCTCCATGTAGATCCTTTTGCTCTCCCCTACTCCTCCCCCACCCCACTATGGAACCTGAACAATGAAATATGCTGGTTTTTGCTGTCCCCAGTGGCCGGGTAAGCTTCTTCCCACTGCTGCCCCCAGAGCCCACTGTTCCCAGGCTTCTTTCCTCCCTTGAACCTCACGACTCTTGGTCTTTTCCTTCATCTCTTGGCTCAATCTATCAGCTTCTTTTTTAATGTGGGTAAACAGTCTTTCTGAAAATAACTTAGTAAGTGTGATGCAAAAATAAGTGTTTTTGAATTGTTCAGCAACAAAAAACATTATTTCTTTTTATGTCTGTCATATTTACATTTCACAATAAATATCAAAGTGGGATATCCAGGCATTCTAGCTCTTTTTAAGTGTTACAATTGCCTTTAAGATCATTTTAATGACACATGGAGGCTCCAAATGCATTTATACGCGCACACACACACGCACACACACACAAATTATTACCAAACAAGCTACCAGACAAATCTGCACCTGAGTGCCAAGGCTTTCCTTTGGAAACAGCTAAGAGGCAAGCCTATAGTTTACATGTGTCATTTGAGGCACAAAATCGAGACAAATTTTTTTAAATTTGGGCACTTTACATTCCGATTTGTACCCTCCTCCCTCATCGCCTCCAGATCCCATCCTCACTCCTCATACCCTCTCCCTCCCCCCCCCCAGTGCTCAGAAAGGGGAGCCCTCCTCCTCTATCGTCTGACCCCAGCCTATCAAGTCTCATCTGGACTGCCTGTCTCCTCTTCCTCTGTGGCCTGGCAAGGCTGTCCCACCAGGGGGAAGTGATCAATGTGTGGGGGCCAGAGTCCATGTCAGAAGTAGTCCCTGCTCCCCATATTGTGGGACCCACAGGGAGACTGTGCTGCCTATCTACTGCATCTGAGCAGAGGGTCTAGGTCCACACCATGCATGGTCATTGGTTGGCGCATCAGTCTCTGCGGCATCCACCTCCTCCTCTGCCTGGATTTGTTGGCTTCATTTGTCTCCCTGTGGAGCTCCTGACCCCTCCAGGTCCCTCTATTCCCCAAGTCTTTCATAAGACTCCCTGTGCTCCACCCCGGAATTTGGCTGTGGGTCTCAACGTCTACCTGGATCTCCTGCTGGGTGGAGTCTTTCAGATGACCTCTTTGGTAGACTCCCCTCCTGTTCCTTCTCTTCAACTTCTTCCAGTGTCTATTCTATTTGTCCTTCTGAATGAGAATTAAACATTCTCCCTAGGATCCCTCCTGTTTTTTTAGTTTCTTTAGGTCTGTGCATTGTAGTTTGGTTATCTTGTATTATGTAGCTAATATCTGCTTATAAGTGAGTATATACCATGTGTATCTTCCTGGGTCTGGGTTACCTCACTCAGACTGATCATTTCTAGTTCTATCTATTTGACTGCAAATTCCAAGATTTCCTTGTTTTCAAAAGCTGAGTAGTATTCCATTGTGTAAGACCAACAATTAATAAATGGGACCTCATGAAACTGAAAAGCTTTTGTAAGGCAAAAGACACTGTCAACAGAACAAAATGACAGGCTACAGACTGGGCCTAATATCCAAAACATATAAAGAACTCAAGAAATTAAACACCACCAAACCAAATTATCCAATTAAAAAGTGGGTTACAGAACTAAGCAGAGAAATCTCAACAGAGGCATGGCGAATGGCTGAGAAACACTTAAAGAAATGCTGAGTGTCCCTAGTCATCAGGGAAATGCAAATCAAAATGGCTCCAAGATTCCAACTTACAATCGTCAGAATAGTTAAGATAAAAACTCAAGTGACACACATACTGGTGAGGATGTGGAGAAAGGGGAACACTCCCTCCATTGCTGGTGGTAGTGCACACTTGTATGACCACTTTGGAAATCAATCTGGTGCTTTCTCCGAAAATTGGGAATAGTGCTACCTTAAGACCAAGCTATACCACTCCTGGGCATATACCCGAAAGATGCTCCATTGTACAACAAGGACACTTGCTCAACTGTGTCCATAGCAGCTTTAATCATAGTAGCCAGAATCTAGAAACAACCTTGATGTCTGCCAACCAAAGAATGCATAAAGAAATTGTGGTACATTTACTTTTATCTTTTAACATTTTCATATTCAATGTAAGTTCCATATCTTTATATGAAACCTTGGATAAAGCCCATGGATTCTGCAGTAAGAAGCATGATGCCAAGGCACACAGTTCCTCCAGTTGGAGATTCAAATGGCCTATTCTTGATATCAATGACATGTTCAAACATAATTGAGCATCACTCCCCATCCCCTAAGTAGACATACCATTGCCTGTCAGAAATGAGGAGGTAGATATGACAGTGATTCAGTTTTTTTTTCCAGTCTGTCTCCATGTAACTTCCTCAGTCTCTACCTATTTATTGCAAGGACCACCCCTCCTAGGTGCAGTTCAGGCAGTGCATGGGCTATTGGCAGAGCCTTTGTAACGTGTATTTTCACCATCTACCAGGGCTGTCCAATTCCAGATGAACTGTTGCCCAGCCTATCTCTGTAGGAATACCTCTGTAGGTTCTTTCAGACTCATGTCTCAAGATATGGAACAAACATACTTATACTTGGGTGGTGACTCTGTCTCCATACATGGCTCAGACACTGTTGGGAGTCTTAACACTCCTTTGATGCAGTGTCTTTTCCTGGGAACTGTCTCCAAGGTCATGGAAGTCATGTGTGCCCACACATGTGCCCATATGCAGCAACTACTTGCAGAGTGCACTACATTTAGAACAGCCCTGGCCTCCCAATGCCTTGCAGATCTCCTGAGTTTTAAGAGACACAGCTCAAGTTTCTGAGTGGTACCGCTGTTCACTTCCTCCTTAGACACCAGGCTTGAGATGAGGAATCAAGTAACATCTCCATGTCTCTGGACAGCACTGCTTCCTATTTAAAAAAAAAAAAAAAAGCAAAACAAAACAAAACACCATTACATGAGCACTGTCTGTAGCCCTCATGTGCAGTGCCCAAAGTTTTAAAATGTATTTATTTTGTAAATGTTGTCTACAGTGCTCTGGCACCTCAGTTTGGAATTCCCTTCTCATTATACTTTGGTTCTTCCTGAATTTTTCCATTTTAATATCCTGTAACACTAAGACTCATACTGGAGGGGGACATCCTAGCACACAATTTCCTTTAGAAAAGAGGTCAGTGGCTGGTGCTACAATACTCTTCTTTTAAGAAAGAAAATAATTTTGGAGAGGACTAGCACATGGGATCCTCATCTTTGAAGATACCCTGGCTTAATTATCCACATATATGTTATATCATATAATTTATAATATAGGGGAGGCAGAGAGCTGTGAAAATGTGAAAATAAATAATGACCCGGAGTAAAAATAAAATTGCAAAGCTGAATTTTAAGTGTTTCTTTATAGTTTCAAAGAGTGAAAAAATTCCAAAACATTTTTGGAGATAAAACATTCCAGAGCAATTAGCTTCTGGATTTACTTTGAGAAACAATCCAGATGTCAGCGAGTAAATGACACATTGAACAAGTAAATATGGTTTGAATTTTGTACTATATAGTAATTTCAAATAAAGACCCAAGTATCTAAATTCATTAGCAAAATGCTCATACTATGTTATTAAAATTAAAAATTAACCATATATTTTATGGTGTGATCCATTTTAGTAAGTAGATGCAGATGTGTTTATGAAAATAAACCTAGAGAATTGGGTGTTGCTCAAAGGCAGAACACAGCTTTGAAAACATGAGGCCCAAGTTTAAGCCCCAGTACCACATGACAAACATCAATATGTTAAAAATTAGTCATTTCTGCATGGTAGGTTTACAGCTCAGTTTTATTCTTTAAATTTTTCTATAGTCTGATTATTTTTACATTGGATATTTTAACATTTTAGTGAGACAATAAACAAGGAATGATGTTAATTCTGAAATAAAATGTAGTTTTTCTTCCAAATATAAGTTTTTTTTATTCAACATAATTATTCTTGAGTTTACTGTTATGAAATGCAACAAGGGTATTTCAGGGTATCTGCATTTTGGTCTCAGTCTTGAATTAGGCAGTTCTGCACATGAATATGTACATAACATTTTTAAAATTACATTTACACATTGATTTTGAGAGAGCATGCTATAGCGTGGGTGTGGAGGTCAGAAGACGACTTTTAGGACCAAACTCAGGTAGTCGGACTCACCTGCTGTCAGGTACGAGCCTTACCTGCCATCTTCTAGCTCATCCCTGACAGTGTTCTCAGGAGGCTAAGGAGCTGGGTTGCTTTCAAACGAGTCTATTTATAATCTTCACAGGTTACTGTATAGTTCTTTTACTCAGTGGTTATAAACTCACGGCAGGCAAATAGATAGCTACAAAATTAAAGTTTATAAATATTTGCTAACACACATTGGGAAAGCATCCTTAATTGGTGAGCAACATAGGTTCCTAATAAAATAGTTTGCTCATCAATATTTGATGTATAGTGTCGAGAGTTTCTGTGAATATAAATAGATTTGCAGGATGTATGTTTATTTAAACAAATATCTCCCCATTTGCCACTGTGCAGATACACGCTTCAGTCATATCAAGTCCTATGAGAGCCTAGGGAGCACAGTGGGCTGCTGCTTCAATGCATTACAGAGAGCTGGGAGAGGTACATCTGCCTTAAAACATGCTGTGCATCCTCAGCTACTGTTCTTAGGGTGTCACAGAGCATATGTGTGCAGAGCGAAAGTGGAGCAAGAATGATCTGGTGTAGCATTATCTTTTAATTGGAGTTTCTATTTCTGTCACTGTCTCATTTGCTCACATAATAGCTTAACTCGCAGCAACTGGCAGTGGTGTCGTTGTTGATTTGGACAGTACACAAAAGGACACATGCGAAGTGTTGTGTTTGCAAAGAGACTTGGAGAGGAATTTAGAATTGTGCCTGGATTTTGCTTGGGGAACACATTACATCTGAAAATAGCCAACTGCATTCCATCCAAATTCCAGGAGTCCTTGCATCCAAGCAACACCTGAAGACTCACCCCTCCGCAGCACCTCTCCCTGTTCCTCTCACTTCTAGCTGAAGGCTGGGTTTATATGTTTGTGTGTGTGTGTGTGTGTGTGTGTGTGTGTGTGTGTGTGTGTGTATGTGTGTGTGTGTGTGTGTGTGTGCTGAAAAGTATATATTCCTACAGTCAGCAAATGAGAATAGAAACTTAAAGCCCTTGTGTTTGTTTCAAGCTAATGACCAAAGCTATCAACCCATTAGAAAACAATGTGAAAAAAAAGAAAAAGAAAAAAAGAAAAGAAAACAAATGTGAACAGGCAATGGTGTCCTTACATTATAGAGATGTTTTTTCTAATAATTCTTGCCATTGGAGGTAGTCCACAGATAGAAACAGAACATATTGAACCTGCCTAGCCTACGGAACCATATGGACACCTTTTCTACAGGAGTCTATACTAGTTATTGAAGAAAAATGGCTTTATTTTACCAACAATGAAATTCTATCCATAAGTTCGCTAGCCTTCTATTATAAAAAAAAATATTGAAGATAGTCAGTTTATAAAGAGAAAACATTTACTTGGCTTATGATTTTACAGGTTTCACTAAAGTGTTGTTTAGCCTTTGTAGTACATGTTGGCAAGCACATGTGGTGAAATGAAGCCACTCACTTCACAGCTGGGGTACCCCAGGGTCCCACTCAAGGACAGCACCCTCATCACCCAGGTGAGCCTTAGGCTCACTTCTTAAAGGTACCACCACCTCCCACCTGTACCGAGCTAAGCACAAAGGCTCTAACACAGTGGTTCTCAACCTTCCTGATGCTGTGACCCTTTAATACAGTTCCTCATGGTTACCCAAACCATAAAATTATTTTCTTTGCTATTTCATAACTATAATTTACCTACTGTTATAAATTGTAATGTAAATGTTTGTGTTTTCTGATAGTCTTAGGTGACCTCTGTGAAAGGGCCATTTGACCCCAAGTGGGTCGCAATCCACAGGGTGAGAGCCACTACTCTAACACACAGGCATCTTAGAGGACATTCTGAATGTCAGATGACACCTTAGGAAAAGCCAATTGTGTTTGTTCCCAAACTTGCCTATGCCAGTTGCCTAATTCATGAAATTATGCAAGCTCTTTAAATGTCATGTAAAACTAATGAAATATGCATGCAAAGAAGCTTCTTTTTTAATAAAACTCAGTTGCATATTTGGGGAAAATCTTAATATAGGTGAATAACTTTAAAAATGCTGCTTCAAATGAAAAATGACTACAAAAATGATTCAGAATGCGTTAAAAGTAGAAAGCTCTGCTCACTGGTCATTTTTTTCCCCATCATTTCTTTTGTTGCCATTGCAAATTGGAGACAAAAAAATAGGCTTTTCATGGAGGAAAAGATGAAGACAGTGTTGTTTTTAAAGAAGTTCAAGAAAAATCAAAGCTCCTGTCACCGAGACGGCTGCGGAGGACCACCAACGCAAAGCCAGCACATGCTACATGGTGAGACCCTGTCTCAAAGGAAAATTAGAAATCACAGCTGCATCACAGAATCGTTCTTTGCAAGATGCATGATGTGGCCACTAGCCCCTGGATTCCTGGAATTAACACACTTTCCAAGTTCCTCTTGGTCTTATTCACAGAGACTAAGGCAGGTGGTCAAAATATGAACAGCTGAATTTTTTATATTCCACAGAAAAATTTAATGTGTGGGCAAGTTTGAGAATTACTGTATAACATTGCTTCTCAAATGTTACAGTACACACCTGAGAATGTGTATTGGTTAAATAAAGATGACAGTTCTCCAAGTCTGCAGCAAATGAGTCCCAGGATTCTGAGTTAATACAATATAAGGTAAGCCACATGTTTATGACAGCTGAGATGTTCTAGGACAGGCCACCTACATGCTAGAGACCACACAAAGCTGAGATCATGTCGTAACAAGGTAAGCATACTGGAAAGTGTCCTTGGAATAATCACAGTGTAGCTTAACCCAAAGCATCTTTCCACCCAAGTCCAAAGGGTTTGTAATTAGGGAAACTGATTGCATGTCTCTGGATTCAAGCCAAAAGTCTTAGAATACAGGAAGAGGCTACTATTGTAGGTGTCTTGGAGGCCAAACAGCCTAACATTTGAAGGTCAAGGAAAGAAGATAAGCATGTCCCCACTAATGCAGATGAGACCAGTCGCCCCTGTGTATTTGTTCTTTTTGGGCTGGAGGGTACCTGCTGGCATTGTGGGTAGGGTTCTGCACTTCTAACAAGACCCCGGGTGATGTTGATGGCCCAGTAAGCACACTTTGAACAATCATATATTGGGCTTCTACTCAAAGATGTTCTCTGCCCTCCATCTCATGGTGCTCCGCTGATCCCTTCCTTTGAATTATCAACTAGTATGATGACTTGCCATATATAATTTCATGTGAATTTGAGCCAACAAGTGGCTATCAGAAGCCATGTTTTTGTTGTGGTTACACTAATCTTTCATACTCAACTTCAGGACCTGCAAAACACCACATGGATTGGAAGCCAGATGCCAGACCATGCAGAACACTGGCTTGTAGCCAGTTTTATCTAGGTGAATTTTCATGGTACTACATGGTGAGGGGCCTGGAATAAAAGAGGACTAACATTTTTGAAAGAGGATCATTTCAGATACAAAGAATGACTTAATATCAAATTCCATATCAAAAATTAGAACTGTTGAACTTTATATAAGTCATGGAATGACTGGACTGAGCTTGTTATCAAGCTTCACATGAAGAGTTGTGCACAAATGTGGAATCCATAAAGAGATTTATAGATAGACGTGCGTGATGACACGCATCTACAACCATAGTGCTAAGGAGGCTGAGACATTGAAAGTTAAAAAAAAAAAGCAGCCTAGGCTACAGATCAAGACCCTGTGTCAAAAAATATAATAATAATAATGGTAGGAAGAAGAAGGATAATTGTGGCAGTATTAATGATGGTGGAGGAAGAAAAGAAAGAGGAAAGGATGAAAACACATCTATCAACACACAGGGATGCTCAAAGGATAAAAGCCAGTGTTCAGTGGGGGAATCCTGGCTCCCAGCACATAACCTATAGAAAGGAAAACATCTGATAGTGTTTATCACGGTAAACGTTTTACCTCTGTCCACTCCATTGCCTGTGGAACCTCCTCACCAACCTGTTCTGTTATTGAAACTCCTGCAAAACTCTAAGAAATTCAGTAATAAATTCCAGATTATCCTGCACGACAGTTCACAGCTTTCCAAACGTATTTCTACAGATCATGTGGTTTGAACCTCACAACTGATTACACAGTATGCTGCAGTTATGTTTCTTTTTTATTTAAATGGTTTGTTCAGATTACATTCCTATTGTTATCCCCTCACTTATCTCTTCCTGTTCCCCCTCCCTCCCTCTTTCACGCTTTCCCCTCCCCTGGGCCTATGACAGAAGGGGCCTCCTCCCCCACCATATGACCACAGCCTACCAGGTCTCATCCAGATAGCCTGCTTCCCCTTCCTTTGAGTGCCACCAGGCTTTACCACCAAGAGGAAGTGATCAAATAGGGGGCACCAGAGTTTATGTCCAAGTCAATCCCCACTTTCCATACAATTGTGGAGAATGAGCTGACCATTGACTAGATCTGAATAGGGGGTCTAGGTTTACTACATGCATTGTCCTTGGTTGGTACAGCAGTTTGTGCAGAAACCCTGGGTCCATATCCTCCAGTCTTGATGGCCTTCTTGTAGGGTTCCAGAACCTTCTGGGTCCTTTTATCTCCCCATTCTCCCATACCTCTCCCACCTGGAGTCCCAATAGCAAGTAGTTACATGTCTTTTACACATGAGAAAATCAAAATTCAAGCAAGTTAAACCATTTGCCCTAGCTCACACAGATGGGAGGTAGCAGTGTTCAGAACCCACATCCAACCAGGTGCCATTTGTTCTTTGCACTGATGACCATTTGACTAGCTTGGATTGGTTTCCTCATTCATGTCCGATTTACCCTCTAACACGGAGAACCCAACCTCTTCTAATGACAATGTGTCTAGGGCTTCTTCCAAGAAGCCTATTACTTTTTAAACCACTAAAAAACTTCAATGTTATCTCCTAAAATCCATTCGTATTCCTGGTGTTCTGGGTTTTTACAGCTAATCTAATATTCCTTCTATTACCTATAAAAGGTATCTACAAAACAAACTAGGATTTTAAAAGTTTGAAAAATTGCATTTTCAAAGACTAGTGACAAATAATTACTGTCAGTTATAACTGTGTGGCAGGTGCATTTTCCATAAATGACCTCGACAGTACCTGCCTCCCACATGCCCCTCCAGCAAGCACAAGAGTTAGGCTCTGTGTCCTCTCAGCTTTGGGTGAGCCTCTTGACTACAGCAGCAGAGCCACCATGTGTTTTAGAGGACACGGAACCTACCATCTACTGTATTCTCCCACTGAACCCTATACATCAAATGAGAGAACCCACATGGGCAGGATGTGTGTATGTTTCCTACCATCAGCCATCATTGACCTTGGACTGTACTGGGGGTTCCTGGTACTGGGGATACCTCCAGCTGGCTCCATCCCCAAGACATCCACTCCTTGCTTCACACTTGCTTCAAGCTGCAGCTACCCTGGCACCGACA
The DNA here is from genome assembly GCA_907169655.1 of Acomys percivali. Lineage (NCBI taxonomy): Eukaryota > Metazoa > Chordata > Mammalia > Rodentia > Muridae > Acomys > Acomys percivali. The sequence goes on along the minus strand of OU015742.1, from coordinate 6,298,579 downwards.
CCAACCAGATCCACCATCGCTGCCCAGATCACCACCCACAGCACCCACAGGCATAATGAGACAGCTGCATGACACCATTATACTGGTGGCGGTTTGCTTTGCAGCAGTAGGTAACTGATACAGTTCAGACAATGTCTATACCATCCATTATGATTTTAATACCAAACTTCTGGGACAATTAAACTGTTAAGTCTGAGACTGTTATCTGTAATTTAAAGATATTAGAAACTCACACTTACAATTTACAGTCATTATAGCAAAATAAAAATGGTAGGTGCACTCGAAATGAAAGAGAAAACTGTAAATGTTAGCAGCTTATAATTTCTAAGCACACATCATAGAATATACATACAAGAATCATGAATATTAAGGCAAAGTTCAAATTCGGTATTTTATAGAACAGGCCAAATGTCTTGCTGCTTTATTTAAAAAGTGACCTACTTAGGGATATTTACGGCATAATTATAATGAAGCTTTTTCAGAGACAAAAATATTTAATTACAATTGTGTTTAAACAAAATGAAGACAGAAAGGTAAACTAATTAGTAACGGGTTTCATTTTCATATCAGTTGTTCAAGCATGCAATGTTATTCTATTTATTTGTTTTCCTTTCTCGTTAATATGACAAGTAAAAAAGAATCAAACTGAGAAAGGAATTGGGGGAAATGGTTTATAGGAATATGGGTTCTCACTTTGTGTGTGGAGCTTAGCACCTTTAACCACTGTACTGAGCTCCAGCGCTTCCAGTTTGGGAAACTACAAATCTGAAGGTAGCTTATAAGCTTATAAAACTGCAGTAAAGGAACAGAATGATGCGTGTGCCACCACTTTCCTGTGGGACGCCAGCTTTCTGGGTTGGTAGTTTAACTCCTTTTGCGCCCAGGAGAGCATCAGGCACCTGCCAGTGAGTGGCTGAGAGGAGGAACCCAAGAGCCGGTTTCTCCCGAGTTCTCTCTTGCGAAGCTGCAGTGCTGACTGCTTGGATGAAGGAGCCACTTTTTGTACTCTTTACTTTACTTTATAATATTCCACTAATATCAAGGAAAATATCCTTTCACAGACTGAATTCTAAATTTGGTTTTTGTTGGGGTTTTTTTTTTTTGATCTTTTGTCCTCAGATTTTATGGACAAAACAAGTTTTTTGGAAACTCAAGTGCTCACCATTTTTCTGCCACTCTTACACACTGGAAACTCTCAAATTCAAGGGCAACAGCAACTCTCCCATGTGGTAGCATTTATAGGAAAGAAGCTCCACTTGTCTCTAAAGCTCACCTATTTTTATATTATTATTATTATTATTATTATTATTATTATTATTATTATTATTATTATTATTATT
>OU015742.1:6264493-6297229 GCA_907169655.1 Acomys percivali | reverse complement strand
TTATTATTATTATTATTATTATTATTATTATTATTATTATTATTATTTTCAGAATTGCTGGATGTCACAAAGTCAAATCTCAAGGGTTTGTAACTTTTTTCATCAAAGTTTAAAAATATGTTTAAATATTATCTTAAAAAGTAGGGGAAGGACAGGTGCCTCAAAAGAAAAATATGTTTATCACACCATCAGTCAATTCCATTGCTAGAGACACTGTCAGAGGATTGAGATTTGGGGGCCATTATGGACTACATAGCTGAAAAAAAAGAAAATAAAAACAATCAATAAAAAATAAAAACCAAAATCTGAACAGAGGGAACCCCAGCTATCATCACCAGATATCAGCTCAGCAGTGGCCCCCATTCCATGAGATAAGGCAGTGGTTCTCAATCTTCTTAATAGTATGACAGTTTAACGCAGTTCCTCATATTGTGGTGACCCCCCCATCATTAAATTATTTTCATTGCTACTTCATAACTGCATTTTTGCTACCGTTATGAATCATAACATAAACCTCTGATATGCAGGTTATCTGGTGTGTGACACCAGTGAAAAAGCTGTCCAACTTTGAAAAGGGTCATTCATGACCCACACGTTGAGAATGCTGCTATTAACTCTTAACACTAGGACAACAACATTGAGTTTTAGGGCCAAGAAGAATGCCTCCGTAACTGATTGTGATTGCTGAATCCCATTCCTTAAGAAAGATAAGAGTTTTAGTTGAAGATTATTTAAAATAAAGAAAAAGTATACTGTTGTACCTTCTATACTTAGAGTGTCTTAATTACTTTTCAGTTGTCATAAAACACTACCAGGACCAACTCACCTCATAAAAGAAGGAGTTTAATTAGGCTTATGCTTCCAGAGAGTTAGAGGCTGTAATGTCAGGGGCACAATAGCTGGGGAGGTAGGCATGGGACATAGTGGAGGCTTTCTAATCTCAAAACCCATCCTCAACAACCCACTCCCTCCAGTAAGGCTGTACCATTTAGATCTCTTCAAACAGTATTGCCAACGGGAGCCCAAGTGTTCTAACGGGAGACATTATCTTATTCAGTCCAGCACAAAGAGCTTCCTGCCTTAGCTAGCTTTAGTTGCCTCAAAAAAACAAAAAACAAAAAACAAAAAACAAAACCAAAAACCACCAACTAATGAGTTTGCTGTATTTCCTAAGTTCAAACATTTTACGTAAGCATTTTTTTTTTTATAGTCAGTAATGATGGATCTTATGGTTTGGATGTCAGATGTCCCTGGCAGGTGCAGGCATTGGGCACAGTGGGCAGTGCTGTTCCAGAAGGTTATGGAGCCTTCGCAACTGTTGCCTCACTCAAATAATTGGATTACTAAGCATGGCCTTGGGAGTGCTATCCACTTCTGGTCCAGGCCCTGACTCTCTGAGTCTTGGTTACTCATCACAATATGAGCAGCTGCTTCACAAACCTCCCACCACTGCTGTGAGCTGTTCACAAGACCTCATCTTTCAGCGTGATGGACTATATCCCCTGAACTGCAAGCCAAGATAAATCTCTCTCCCCTTAAGTTAATTCTATCAGGCGCTTGACCACAGACATGCAAATGAAACAATATAACCATTAGTACCAACCAGTCCGGCTCTAATGCTGACCATGATGTCCACTGTAATTGCCTGGAGATTTTTATTGTCAAACATTATGCATGAGAATGATTTTATCATGGCATTGGGTATTGATCATACTTGACACAAATAATCTTTTCTTGTTCCTCATCTGTGCTCATTGATCCAATTTCCCCAACAAGTTCCATGTCTAGTTGCTTTTTCTTTTTCTTTTTCTTTTTCTTTTCTTGTCATCAGAGTTCGGGACTTCCCAAAACCTCACAGCCACAGACTTTTGACCAGGTTTCCATACAATGTGTGAAGTCCCTAATGTAGAAGAGGCCTAAAATCCAATGACAAATAATTGGTTTCCCCATAGAGTCACGGGGCCCACTGCAGCAATACATATCTTGCCTGGACAGATTAGCCTTGGAATACCCAGGGCCCACCCTAACTCTACCACCAGCAGTCTGCGTAGAACTCATCGTTAATGTGACATGTTTGGATCTTTCACTGAGAGACAAATAATAACATACATCTCACTATTGCCTAGCAGTACCACACTGTATGGTTTGTATAAACAGACCCGAGGACTGATTGTGAGGAATGGGTCTTTGCTGAAAACCTCCAAGTGCCACATTTAAAGATACTGTGCCAGCTGTTATTTTTAGGCATAAAGGAGGAGGTGAAATGTAGCCTTGTGCAGCATTTCCTTTCCTACTTACAGAACCTTCCCCTCCACCCGACTGCCTGCTTTAAAGGCTAGCATATTGTGCAAACATACGAAGTTCAGTGAGTCTTCTTTTCATCTTCACTTTATCTCAATGACTAGATTCAAATCTCTCTGGATTTGAGTAATACCCACTGTGAGGCTTAGCGTATCTGAAGAACAATCAAGAGTATTTTTGAGATATCAAGCGCCAAATAGCGTATGTGAGTGTCAGAGTATTGTCCCGAGTCTTAGAAGGTGCAGAGGTGAGGTTCTGCAGAAAAATCTAATGAAGGCGAGCTCAGTTAGAACACTGTTTTCAGAAAGCAGGGATACACCTGCTGTTTGTTTGTGTCTCTCCAAATGCAGGTGTTTGGAATCTAAATATAAGCAGGCTGACATTGCTTCCAAACAAGCTGCGCTTTACAGCTTTGAGTCTTAGATAACTGAAAACATTTACAAGTTAGGATCTAGTCTAGGTCGTGAGTCAAATTTTAGTACTGTGGTCCTTCTTGAAGCATAATACCTTTTCCAGAACTTTCTACCGTTTAAATGATATACTATGTAGCCTATGGAGATTCGCTTCTTACATTCAGATACATGTCTACAAATATCTCAGCTTAGGTGTTTGGGTGGACATAAGTTTTAATTTCCTTGGGTATAGACTGGGAATTATGACTGTTGGGTCACATGAGAGTATGTGTAACTCTTTTAAAATATATTTTATTAATTTATTCTTATTACATCTCAATGGTTATCCCATCCCTTGTACCCTCCCATTCCTCTCTCCCTCCCATTTTCCCCTTATTCCCCTCCCCTATGACTGTGACAGAGGGGGACCTTCTCCCCCTGTATATGCTCATAGGGTATCAAAGTCTCTTCTTGGTAGCCTGCTGTCCTTCCTCTGAGTGTCACCAGGTCTCCCCCTCCAGGGGACGTGGTCAAATATGGGGCAGCAGAGTTCGTGTAAATAACTTTTTAAGGAGATATCACACAGCACCATTTTGTGTGCTCTCCAGCAGTGAAGGTTCCGGTTGCTCCACATGCTCACTAACATTAGACATTGCCATTGTTCTGAATTTTTCCTACTCTGACAGGAGTTTGGTGTCATCTCATTGCAGTTTTAATTTGCATTTCCTTAATACCCTACCATATTTATCAATATTTTCATATGTTTACTTACCAAATGTGCATCTTTTTAGCTGAGCAAGACATTTGCTGGTTTTTAAAATTGGGATATTTCTTTTCTTACTGCTAGGATTTACATTCTTAATTTACTTCTATATTCTTTGAGAATTTCATACATGTGTACAGTGTATTTGACCATGTCCACCCATCCTCTCTCTCATCTTCTCTCAAGCAATATCTGCCTTCCAACTCTAAATACTCTTTGGTTTTGGGTCCCCTCTTTTTAACTGGAGTCCACTGGGGTGCTTCCCATTTGCATCTGGGTATAGAGTCATCCGCTGGAGCTTGACCGACCTCCTAAGTACAATATCCCTGTAGAAAACTGGTTGCCTCATACTCAGCAGCCATCAGTGGCCAATAGCTTTCAACTAAGGGCAGGGCCTCATGGGCTTCTCCTCCATCCATGTCAGAACACTGATTGGCTTGACCTTGGGCAGGTCTTACCCAACCATAACAGCCTGAGCTAATGGTCCTCTCTTGCCCAAAACACACTAGTTCACCACAGTCTTCCCGGACATCTGGCTCCTGTTGCAATCTTACTGTCCTTTCTTCCAAAAGGGTCTCTATCACTTGGGGAGAGTAAATCTGTTTGCAGCAGTTTCCTCTGAGATTGAAACATTCCATCTCCCAGGGACGGTCCATAAGACAAAGGTAAACAATTCAATATAGCTTCAAGAAGTCCCTGAAATTGAGAAGATATACTAGGTTCCCTCCCTCCCAATCAATAAAGAGGCCTAGGGTCACTCTCATGCAAGCCCAGCTGCAAAGAGGACTCTCAGAAGGTGTTTAGACCAACTGCATCACTTGGAAAGGACACTTTGGAACCTGTTGAGCTGTCTGCAGGATTTGCATTCTAAGCTTTTGTGAGCTGTCACCAATGCTGGAGCGGGCTTTGGTGATGCATCTATCTTTGAGACACGTCTGATCTTGTTTAAAAAAAAAAACAATAAAACTCATTGGTTCAGCAAGTTGGACTTCCGTGGTACCTGTCCGTGGCCTTTTGTATGCTCCCTATCTGTGGTGAGTAGACTTGTGTGTTCTGTCTCCCCAGGCAAAGTCTTGTCACACAGGACTTGAGGTAGGTGCCCGTTCCTTACTAGGTATCCCGTAGTAACTTATTTTCTGCACTTTGACTAGTTGTGAGTCTGTCATAATTATCATCCACTACAATAAGAAGCTTCTCTGATGACGGATGAGAACTCTGCTAACCTATGGGTTTAAAAATAAGTATTTAGAAAGCAGTCTGATGCTGTGGCTACTTGGCAAAATAATAGTAGAAGGTTCTTCCCTAGGGCATATGACCTCCCAAGCCGCAGGTTGTTGGCCAGTTTAATGATATTCAGTATGAATTCTCTCCTGTGGAAAAGGCCTTAAATCCACCAGAAAGGTGTTTGATGGCCCTATAATGTAAATGCTACTGTTGGACCATTCTGTTTATGTTGCCAGGGCAGTTGTTTCTGCTGTGCCTCACAGAGTTCATAGCTCAGTAGGACTGTTTTTTTTTAATCCCCCAAACAGCCTGTATAGCAACTTCTGGACAGAAGATTCAAGGTCAATGCCATCTTGATTTAGGTAAGCATGGCAAGTCAAGTATGTTATATCCTCAGAAGTAAACAAGATTTTAAGAGTACATAGTACGTTTTGGAAATAGTCCTCCAATTGATATGTTCTTTGTAAACAAGACAACATAGTAATAATTGAAGAATATCAACATAGAAGAAACTATGAATCCTCAACAATCCTGAGACACCTTAACTCTGTATCTCTTTTAATTGGAAGAAAATCAACCTGTGCTTTTAAAAAATAATAATATAACAATGTGATATACTATTTACTCTTTCTGCCTTAGTGTGCAGGGAGCCCTCCTTTCCTCACTCGGCATATTATATCAGAAGCAATTAGTGCATATCCATTGATAGGGGATGCCAGAAGAAATATAAACTTATAACCAGCCTAGCTCCTTACTTCAGACATTATGATTGTTAGGTAAGGAACCATTTCAAGCATGACTGGTTCTGTTTTCTCTTCTCCTATTCCTTTTCCCCATGGTGGATTTTTATTGTCTTTTCACATTTGTTTTCTTTTCTTTTTTTGCTTACTTATATTTTGTCTCAGAGTTGCCATATTTTACATCTATAATGTTATAATGCATACCCACTGTTGGCCCCCACCTCTGCAGAGTATTGGTTCTCCTACCCTTGTGTCTCGATGAGATGCTGATGTCATGAATCCCTTTCACTCTGGCCATACTAAGCAATCTGAGTTCTTCCCTGGGATTTTCCAAAATTCATCTCGGAACGTGTTGCTGCAGCCTCCAAGCCTGCCCTCCTCTCCACATTTCTAACAGACTTCTCCGTCAGAGGAGCCTTTTCTCCAGAACTTAGTCAGATACTATCAACTATTCTTCCCATTGCCCTCTTGTCAGACTAGGTGAAATCCGGACTTTGCACCCTTCGCTTCCTGCCCACTTCGTGCCTGGCCATTCTCCTTCTGCTACCATGACGTTCTTCCTAATGTCAGGTACAGTCCAGGCTTGGGGCTGCCGCATACACATTTACCTAAAATACTTTCCTCCAAGAGTGTCTCTTCTTCCCCCTATTTAAATTTCTGCCCAAATATAACCTTAACACACTTCCTGAACAGTATTCCTTACTACTATTTATTCTCTAAATGAACCGATTTTTAAACTTTCCTATGTATCTGTTACCGCCTCCTCCACTAAAATGTGACCTTTAGCCAAGAAAGGGCTCTGTATCTGCACCGCTGTTCCCCAGCACTGAACGCAGACTAGGTCCTCAATGACTGCCACGCTGCGTGGATGCCTTCCTAAGCTATATGCTTTGTGAAGACTTCTACTCCGTTTTCAACGAGTCCTGAGAAGTTCGGAAGTGTCACAGTTCTAAGTTTCTGAGGAAATGTGTGACCAGAAGAAGCTCCAGAAGGGATTGTGTATGGATTTCTTCTCTTCAAAGCTGAGAATTTGGAACTCAGGCTGGGTTAAGTAGAGTGCCCGAGACCCCGTGGTCATTTGTTGCACAGCTGCATCAGACAGAAAACAAAGACCCCAGCAGGAACTGCCAACCAGGCTCACAAAGGCAAGCACCCAGGGTGCGTGTGAGCTTCTACTGATCTCAGAAGCCTCGGGAAAGCTGGCCGTGGAGCAGGTGCAGGCAGCTGCGTCTGCCCCCCTACCAACCAAAGCAGTAGATCACCTTGACCTAAACACGCTCCCACAAAAGAGGCAGGCAAGCAGAGGGTGGAAGTTCTCCTGCCCTTTTCCATGCTTTCATTAGCTTTGGCTGCACAAAGGAATCAAATCAGTGTCTGTCCAATAAATGACTCCCATGGCCCTGAAACCAAAAGCAAACCAACAGAAAGAAACATGCCTAAGATGCTCAAATCCCCATACTTGGCTCTGTCCCTCATGAATGAGTGCTTCTGTCCTTATCAGCACTCCTATAAAGGACAGCCCCCTGAGAAAGATCAGCGATTGTCAACTTTGCTTGACAGCAGAGCTCCATCTCAAAGAATCCTGATTAGCATCTCACACACTCTTGCCAGCAGCCTGTCAAGAATGCTGCCTGAATGTGAGATTGGAAAGCAAGAGGCAGTTCTAAAGAGTCTTTATTTCATATCTTCTTCAACTGACAAGATTGAGAAAGGCGGAATGACAGGCGTTAGGACGCTCATGCAATCATAGCATAGCAGGCCTCAGGTCTTACACTTCCCATTAACCCAGGCTGTCCACCGACTTACGTCAGTTTCTAGAAAAGAATCACATTCAATTTTATTGTCCCCATACAGCCTGATTCCAGAGGTGTTCATGATAAATGAGTGAGCTTTGCAAGGAGCTTTGTGTTTATCTAATGAAATCCAATGTACACAAAATGCACATTTATGTGTATACATGTTTCATATATACATATGTGGATGTGTATATGAAGCTTTCAACAAACAGTATACAATAGTAGAGTAAACACCATGTACCTACCCACCAGCTTGAGACAAATTAGACACAGTGAATCTTTCTATGCAACACTCAAAATGTTAAGGTTTTAATTAGAATTTCCTGACTTCTATTACGGTGGAGTGCAATTTCATATATTTACCAGGCATTCATATTACCTGTCCTAACACTGGCTATGCATGTACTCAACCAGTTTTCTCACTGTGTTGTCCCTGTTATATCTTCTTCGTGTGGTCTAAAGTTATGTCCTGATCACATATGTACATTGATCACAAATATTTTTGCATGTTTTTCTTAGTCTGTGCTTTACAAGAAAAGAGCAGAGCTTTTGTCCTAGTAAAATTATATTTACTGCTTTTTCTTTAATGGTTCTGATTTTTAACCCTAAGGAATCTGCCATCAATAATGATGTGCTTCTCCAGTTTGCACAGAAGCATTTAATGGCCTGCTTTCTACATTCAGATCTTTAATATGACCTGAAATTTGCAATCAAATAGATCTGAGAAGAGGTATACCAGTTAGTCTTTCTGTGTAGTAACTATTAGTATAAATATCCCACCCCTTCCATCTAGGCAATCTGCAATATTAAGTCCATCTTCATCTGGGTGGATTCTTGAAGTCACAAAGCTGACAGCAGATATGAATTTTACTTCTCTTGAATAAAACAACACAAGTACAATTGATTGAATATAGCCTTGAATGATCATATTATATCTCTTTATTTGCTGCTTTCTATAATGAAGAGTTAATTGCATTGTGGCACAAAGCCAAATGCATCCTCACATCCCATTTGCATTTAGGCCATGCTGTTTGTGGCCTCCAAAGTGTTACTTTTCCGTCCTTCCTTTGAAACCTCCTACTTTCTACCCACCATGCACTAGCTGACATCATTCATCTTTCATACCTTCCCCTATGGTAAGAATTGACTGGCCAATGTCACCTGGAGCCGATGGGTGCCCTTTCTCCATGCCCCAAGGCTAAAACCCAGAGTATGGGGCTTGGATATTCCACGCTGGCATTACCTCTGCTTTGAGCTCCCTAAAAGTAAGAGCAGACTCCTGTTTATTTCTGGTTTCTATATTCCAGGAAAAAAATGGAGGTAAGTATTATCTTATCAATATTGGTGAAAATTAATCAAACATTCTTTCAGGACCAATGATAAGCAACAGGAAAGAAGTGGGAAGGCAAGCATCATGCTGAATCATGAACATGGTCCCTACAGTCACATTCTAAGACCCTGTTAGCATAAAAAGAAAGGACTGGGACAGGCACTTCCTAGGGCTGGGGAGCTGCCTCAGCAGTAACGTGTTTGCTAAGCAAACATGAAAAACAGAGCTCAGATCCTCAGCACCCAAGTAAGTACCAGGTGGGCACAATGTGACTGTCTGTAAGCCCAGCACTCTGGAGCTTTGGTAAGTATCCCTGGAGCAGGCTGGCAAATCTTGGAGATCGTGGTTCAAATGAGGATGGAGAGCCACTGAGGATATCCATGGTCAGACTCTGGGCTCCACACACAGACATATTCTTGAACATCTGCACATACACGTATACACACCCATGTACAAATACACACACACACACACACACACACACACACACACACACACTTCTAACCGGCAGAGTCTATCTTTGCGTGGGGAGTGCTGTGCAGTTATTTCCTCCAAACTGCAACACTCTCTCCTTGAAGGAGAAGCAAGGTGAAGACCCAGAAAAAAAAAAAAAAGATTGTAAGATTTATAAGGCTCTCCCCAAGGTTTATAAGCAGTGATCAGTTGCTAACAGAAAGAAGACTCTTTGATGGAGTTGCCTGGAAGATGGGCACAAAGCTGCAGGAACAGACTTTCTGTGAACATCACCCATGCTCTCACAAGTGAGCCCTTAGCTAGGCTCCTCTAAGTAGCTCTAGTGAACGCATTAGTTCACCAAACTAGACTGCAACTGAACATTCCTTTTTCTCTTGTCCTTTTTCTTTCCTTTACAATGAGTGCCACTACCAAAGGTTCAAGCGTCCCCAAGAAAAGTCATACAACCAAAACAGTCAGTAGAGCGTGTGGCCTGGTGTGTGTGGGCGCAGTTCTGAGAACATCAAAGCTCTACAACTCTTTCCTAAATAAGCTAAGTAGTTTTCTTTCGAGTATCTGGTTGCCTTTTTGCATTTCTGTAACTCTGGGTTTTTAGAAATTGACTGTGCATGTGAGTAATAAAAATGATTTAAAAAATAAAAAATAAAAAAAAAGAAGGGCACATGCCCTGTCAACAAAGAAGACAGCACAATTCAACAAAGAGCCCAGACACAAAGAGCTGGCCCACCTTGATGGCAGCCTGAGACTCACCTGAGAAATACACAACCTTTGCCCAGCAGAACTGATTAACACTCAAAGCATATATTTAGCATCTGTCTCGTACAGCACAAACTTTTCTTTTTGCTCCCCAGGTTAAGCACAGGTGTCATCATGCTGCTGCGCCGAATTGTCACTAATAGAAGTAAAACTTGCACCCCACAGAGGAGTGAAGGTTTTCTTTCCCACCCCTACTAATATTAGGGAGCACCTCCTCCAGTGTTGTTTTGTTCTGTAGTTCTCCGAAAGGATAGCAAAGCACTGCTTCTAGCAACATGAGAGAACAAACCATCATCTTAACAATTAAATCCCAATAAGCTGTGGCCATTTACAGAATCTGGCACAGAAAAGTGAGATTAAGTCCATGGTCATGTGGCCAGTTGTAAGATTCGTTGACTAACTGCATATTTTGTGCATTTTTTACAATCACTCTGAATTACAAGCTAATTATAATGAACCAATATGATATTTCTCTACTTGAGAACAGATGCAAACTTAGGCAACTTGACAGTTGGAATATAGACAAAATTGATGAGAAATTGGAGAGAGGCTCCCAGCATTGCCTTAGGCTAGCCCTGAATCACCTGTGTACCCCAGAAGTTTAGAACTTAATTGTCCACTAGAATCTGAAAAATGTTTTTGTCTTAGCACAGAACAAGATTGTAGAAGGCAATGAGGTATGGCATGTGGTTTCATAAAAATTAGTCAAATCGGTGCCAGAGGAGAGAATAGAAACAAAAACAGATGTGGAAGGACACATAATCAGACAGGCTTTATTACATAATTCTGCTGCCATTATTCGGTGGCTTACTCCAGTTCAGTAATCATGTTGGTAGATGAGCTAATTGCAAATTTGTTAAATATTCATAACCAGCAATTTCTGCTAAATGACAATGAACTGTCACAGTCAGGTGGATTACAGACCCTCGTGTGACATGATTTCATAGGTTGCTTCCTGTCCTTGCCCCCAAGTCATATCTGCCCACTTCCTGTCCTTGGCATGAGAATTCAGAAGCAGGGAGAAGAACTTTTCCCAGTCTGTGGGCTGTCGCTTTATTCTGTTGACAGCGCCCTTCACCTTACAGAAGTTTTCAGTTTCATAAAGTCACATCTATTGATGGTTGATCTTAGAGCCTGAGCTGTTGGTGTTCTGTTCAGGAAGTTGTCTCCTCTGCCGATGAGCTCAAGGCTCTTCCCCCATTTTTTCTTCTAATAGATTCAGTATGTCTGGTTTTACATTGAGGTCCTTAATCCATTTGGACTTCAGTTTTGTGCAGAGTGATAGATATGGACCTATTTTCACTTTTCTACATGTAGCCATCCAGATAGACCAGCACCATTTGTTGAAGATGCTATCATTTTTCCATTGTATGGATTTGCCTTCTTTGTCAAAAATCGAGTGTCCATAGGTGTGTGGGTTTATTTCTGGGTCTTCAATTCGATTCCATTGATCAACCAAGCTTGGACGCAGGCAGAGTTGACAGCCAAACTCTGCCAAGACAGGGTAAGCAAGTCCTCAATAGTTCCTGCTTCACAAATATGTCTCCCAGATATATTGGGCCAGAAGGCTAAAGAAGATGCTCCAACATTATAGAGAGTTTTGGGTGACTATTCAGGTAGAAAACTGTCTCTGTCATCTTTTCACTTGGAAAGCTACTAACCTGCACCCCTGGCATACTCAGATAATCAAGTTTACTCCTTCTCTAGTCTCTGAGGGAGTTGAAGCCCAGATAGCTTAGTTTTACAATGAAGCTTAATTGCTTGGGGGGTTAAGATGTTTTTAGGTCTAGATAGGTGTTCTAAGTTGATAATGACAATATGTGATGGAGATTGATTTACATTCAGAAATTTAGATGCACCAAGATAGGAAAGACGTCTTCTTCAAGGCTGTCAAATACAAATAGCCAAAACATTAAGAATGTAACATTTATATAATTCCTGATTGTGTCATGGTTCTTTTTGCCATAGGTAATCTATTATATATATGTGTAATAATATAAAAGTATATGTACAAAAATAAAATAATTTTTAAAAAGAAGAAAAAGCAGGATTAAAAACCCAGACAGATATGGAACAAAGCAAAGGATGGCCTGTCAGTTCAGTGCCATGCAGAAAACCAAGGCAGATGCCTGGACATCTTAAGCTCAGAGTTGTTCGATACCCAGGGTTTTGTAACTGAGTTTGAAGAACGCATTGTTTGGTTCCCATCTCGTTCTTAACTTCTTTGTGTAAACATTGCTCCACCAAGGTAGGAAAATGCCTAAACAGTTCAAGGCAACTTTCACCAATAATTTTTTTCTGATAAGTGAACTCCTCAATATTTTGTCCTATGGACCAGTGGCATCCAAATTCCATATGCATATGTTCCTGCATGCAGCACTCAGGGCTTACCCTAGACCTACTGTTATGACTTAAATGTGAAGTATTCCCCCACAAGATTTGAGCATGTGGCCCCTAGCTGAAGATGCTATGTAAGAAGATTGTGGAACCTTCCAGAGTTGGGGCCAGGCTGGAAGAAGTGCATTTTTAGGACATGCACCTTCTGTTTTGACCCCATCTCTGCACTTCCTGTTACACTGAGGAATAAGGAAGCTACACCAATAACTCCCAGCATCCTGAACCAAACTGGCCCCAGCATTCATGCCTCACCCACCATAAAGAACTTCACCCTCTCAAAGCCTGTGCCAGAATAAATCCTTTCTCCCCTAAGCTGCCTCTTTCAGATATTTAGCCCCAGCAATGATCTAATAATGTGCCTGCTAAGCCATAATCTGCACATGAACAGGATTTGCATGCTGGCGTGAACATCAGACACTTTGAGGTTCCAGTGTCTTCTGCAATTCAAGATCACATGGGCCCAGTATGGGATCTGCACAATCAGGAATTCTGATAGCAGCTGCAGCGCACACTAACTGTTTAACCCATCTCTATGTACACATTTATCAGATTGACCATAGCTAATATAGAAACCAAATTTAATCTTATCCTTATGTGTATCCTTATCCAATGTGTAGAAATTCGTCTTTCATGGCTTTGTCCGCTAGCTTGATGTACTACGCTGTTGAAGTTATTCACAGATTTTCCACATAACACAAAGAACATTTTGTAGGCTCTTGTTTTTATCTCTTGCTCTTTATGATCATAATCTACCTACAACTCCAAGTACTTTGGAGCCCTTACATACCTGGCTGTGAGATCTACATTTCTCAATTTCAGATCAGTCTATTCCCCCAAACACCTCTTTTACTTGACCCAGACAGTCACAGTTGGTCAGCCAGTTCCCTCCCTGTGCACACACGGTTCCACTGAACACCAGTCCCTCTCTCTGGCATTTTCTAAGCATCTGTCTCATTATTCAATACTGCACATAAATTATCTCTAATTTTCTCAGCAAATCAGCCCAATAAGTACTTACTCCACAATCAGATGATAAAAAAACAATCCCCAAAGATTATGTATTCAAACTCCACATTAAAACACAGGTGAGCCTGAGTCTAAATCAGCTTCTTTTCACTGCCTCACACTCCCCTATTAGTATTTGGCAATTTATATTATTAAAGTCATAAGTTTCCTTAGCCATGGTAATCACTACACCTAGATTTTTCAAATATTCATTTCAGATTGTGTGGCATGCATTCTTGTCATTTGAAAAAGGAATATTGACAAATGAACTTGTATTTTGGCAAAGTCTCTTTGGATTGCAAGAAAGAAACTCACCTGACATAACTCAAATAAAAGATAATTGAAAATAGCCAAAGAAAAGAACTCTTCACCCTTAGCTACAACAAGGCTGAAGGCAAAGAATATGGAAGGCACACTGAAGCCATGAGCCACAGGCATCCCTGGGGAATATGGAGTCCACAACTGGCTTTCTCTGAGCCTCTCTGTACCACAGACACTCTTCACGCCAGATTTCTGATTAGGAGACCAACTTCAACCATACAAAGTAGCTTTCCAAATCCATATGGTGTCAGCTTTACAATGAAATCTCTCTTCCAGCCACCAATTAAAACATGGAACAGACCATAGACCCTTGTGTTGAAAAGTCCACCGCATTTATACAGTTGAACTTTTAACAAATCCAGTCTCTGACTCATAATTATATTACCAAGGTCAACACAGGACACCTATGGAATAACATCTGGCTCTGAAATCTTTGCCCCTCTAGAACTCTTCTACAAAACTAAGCCCCATTATGCAGGAAATTCTAGGCCAAGTTTCAAAACACTGGTTTGAAATCAAACTGCCCTCTCTTCTCTTCCAATATCAGGCAAACTCCACTGTTTCTATTGACTGTATCTCAGCATAAAGATCAGAAGTCTATAGGGAAGAGACACTTAGGCAGTTAGGCTATCCATGCAACTGCTTATTGCACTATAAGATCAAATTTTAAGTGCATACCCCTGAAAGTGTTATCATCCAAGACTATTGTGACTATTCTACACTTCTTAATCACCATAGGCAAGACCCAGTGTGATGGGCATGGTCAAGTCTGCATTAAGCTCAGTTTAAATATGTGACACCATGTCAGCTGTCCATAGCGTCTTCTAGCCTGCTGATAAAGGCCTAACCCTGGTCTAACTATGTCTCTGTGTCCATCTGCCAGTCATCTGCTTCATGTTGACTAAAACTGATCAGCTGGTGCTCACAAGAAGCCATGCAGTCTTGACTATTTAACTCAGTCAATGATGATTCATTCATTTGTACACAGAGAACTTCATCAAGGTCAAAATGTTTTAATCTCAGAAATAGTATATTATGCAGAGCAGGCTTTTGCCATGAAAATGTGTGAACTATACATGGTAAGATGTGCCAAGCATGGCCAGAAGACTTAGAACAAGCCAGTGTTTGGTGGTATGAAGCAGTGAACCAGGAGATGGGGCTTTCTGTATGCTACTGCGTGTAGTCTTACTGCTGATCATCTGGAAATATGGAAACTTGAGTCTAGGGGATACATTGTGGGAACTCTTTTTTTTTTCATTGTAGCACTTGGCTCTTTTGAAAATGTTACAGAAAATATTACAAGGTGCATAGTCAAAGGCTGGTTGCAATTGTGCTTGTCACTGTGTCAAAAAACCCAGTTTCATAGATGAAATGCAACATGTTACTGCAGATTATAGGTACTTTTATCCCAGTTTCAAGAAAAGAAATATAACTATATAGGAATAAAGAACCCACCAGAGCTGTTACTTTGCTAAATAGATACAAAGTCAAACCATCCCCTTTTTTTTCCTGAGACAGGGTTTCTCTCTGTTAGCCCTGGCTGTCCTGGACTCACTTGGTTGACCAGGCTGGCCTGGAACTCACAGAGATCCACCTGCCTCAGCCTCCCAAGTGCTTTAATTAAAAGCATGTGCCACCACACCTGGATAATCAAACTACCTTCTAAATACTTATTTTTCCTTTTTGTATACATGAGTATGTTGTGTGTTTGCATTTTTACACACTCATACATGTGTATATATAGGCATACACACCAGTGCATGTATGTACGGAGGCATGTGGAAGCCAATGTTTGACTTCTAGAATCTAGTTCCTCCATAACTCTTCTTGCTTATTCTTTGAAGCAGGGTCTCTCATCCCGACCATGAAGTTTACTGACACAGATTCCTCTGGATCCCCATCTTTATTTTCTAAGGCTGGCTGCCATGTACATCTGGTGTTTATGAGGGTACTGCATACCCAAACTCCAGTCTTCTTTCTTGCATAGAAAGCATCTGTCAAGACACCGCCCCATAAAAAATTAAAAATAAATTATCTTTTATACACATACATTTGTACTATTTTCAGTATATCTAGCTTTTAGGGTTTTGTTTGAGGTGTGTGTGTTGTGTGTGTGTGTCTATTTTCTGCTTTCCTCTTATAAGGAATTGTGGCTTTCTTATTGCTTTCATGGTGTCATTCTGCATGTGATGATGTTGTAAATAACATTATGCAAATATGTTGATTGATGTGATATATATTTTTAAGAAGCACTGCTCTTGCAGAGGACCTAAGTTGGGTTCCCAGAAGGCATAACAGGTGACTCCCAAGAGCCTTTAACTCCTGCTTCAGGAAATCCAAGTTACGTACATATGTGCGAGCAGACACACACACACACACACACACACACACACACACACACACTAAAAGTAATAAAAATAAAACTTTTTAAAAAGTATATTCTAGATGAGAAGTTCTTCACTCAGTCTGTGGCTCTAAGGAAAGGTGCTTGCAGATGGCCCTTAGCTTTCAACTTGAAGAATCTAGATCTGGGAGGGAGTTAAGCCTTCCTCACCAAGGGGGACCACAATATAAAGTAGTAGGTTGACTTCTCTGCACAGTGAAGAAAGTGTGATACCTAACACCCCCAGGAGCAAAGGATGAAAGTCCCTACATTCTGATATTTTCTATGACAAAGTTAATAAAGGCTTTGATTATAAAATTTAATGTGATCTTCTGATTGTTGTTTTTTATTAAATATTTTTACATATTCATTTATATTATTACACATATATATAGTAAACTACCTACAGCAAGAAGAACCATGAATTTGGCACCCTTGAAGAAAACATATTTCCTATCTTGGTGCATCTAAAATTTTTAATGTAAATCAATACCTATCATATCTTGTCATTATAAACTTAAAACATCTATCTAGACCTAAACTAAGATTAATCGTAAAATTTAACTATCTGGTATTCAACCCCATTAGAGACTTGAGAATAAAATTAATTATCTGAGTATACAGTGAGTGCAGGTTAGTAGCTTTCCAAATGAGAAGATGACAGAGACAGTTTGCTACCTGAGCAGTCATCCAAAACTCACTATAATGTTGGAGCATCATCTTTAGCCTTCTAGCCCAATATATGTGACAGACATATTTGTGAGGCAGGAACTATTGAGGACTTTTAAAGATTCATTGACAATGAGACAAGTTAACTCCTGGAAATACCCAGCCTACCTCAAAGAGGATGATGAGCATCAACGAACCTCCTTATGGAGTTGGCTTCAAATGTGGCAAACAAGCCACTGGGCAAAATGTCTTCATTTCTACCACAGACAGAATTCTGCCTTAAAAGGGGCAAGCTTGGATGCAGTCAGAGTCGATGGCCAAACTCTACCAAGACAGGGTAAGCAAGTCCTCTGATTGTTATTTTAATTTGAATTTTGGTTCAAGGTTATGTGTAATGGGTATGATAGGACTCTGCATACCACAGGAAACAAGTCTAATGGTCGCCATGTTCCCTTGTTCATCCACCTGTGAGGTTACACAATATCACAAGTGTCTGACAGAAGAGGGGAGAACTAGAGAGCAGCTCCCTAAGAGTCAGAGATGATCTCCCATTGAAAGGAATGGAAAAAACAGGTCAGGACATTTGTGGAGCAATTGTGAATAAAACATAGAAAAACCATCACATTTTTGCCAGCGAATTCACAAAAGTACAAAATTATGTTTAGGGCTGGTGGCATGGCCAAGCGTGACCACAGGATATCTCAGGACCCCTCTAAGCTTCCTTGCCACAGGAACCATGAAATCTCTAAAGCTGTCTGGGAAATGAAAAATAAGCTGACACATAAGGTCACGAAAGCCTAGTATCAAAGAAAGGAACTAGGAACTTTTCAAAACAGCAGCAGGGCTCGCTGACCCCTGCTTACCACAGATCCTAATGGAGGGTGGGGGAACACTTCTCCTGGGCACCCCTTTTTGTGATGGTTTACAGTTGCTGTACATTTTTGCACAGCACACAGCTCTTTAAAGGTTCTCTTTGTGGTTGTTAGTCATTTGTTTAAGATGAGGCATGTACAACATAATTTGATCTGTTCAGGTCATCTTCTAAAAAATAGTTAAGTAGAACCAATGGCTGGATAATGCAGGAAGGAGAGGTGGGCTTATTTCTTATGTATTAAGAATGGAACGCACATTTGTCAATCACCTCCATTGTAGCATCAGCCATAAGCCTATACTCAGAGACTGAAGGCTGCACACAAAGCTACCAATGTGTTACAAGACCTGCACAGGCTCAAAGATAAGCCTTCAGGGCATATAGGCAGAGAGAGGTCTCTAGTCTTCCAGTTATTCCACAGAGGCTGCCAGCAAAGTGGGAGCACCACAGCAAAAGGTTTTATTAAAATTAAAATTAAATAAGAAGGGGGGAAAGACAAACGTGTCCTCCTTCACGGTGATTAAAGTAGAATGGATTATCACTGCGTTCCTTGCACAATGTCTGGGCAATCATGAAAAAGAAAGGTCTGCCCTAATTCCTAGGAGAAGAAGACCATGACAGGAGACTAGTCCCAGATCACAGATATGGCGTGTTAGGTACACCCAGTTAAATATGAGACACAGTCATCACGAATTTCTACAGCAATTCTTTTTAATCTCTGACAGCCTTTTACATGGAATGATTAACTCTTCCTTAAAGAGAGCATGTGTGTTTTCATAAAGCCATGTGAAGTATGGTCTTCACAGCTTTTGGTATTTGGAATAAGAATGTGAGATAAAGTAGAAATTCTCTGAAAGTACACATTCCTGATGATCTGTGCATGTGGCATATGTACATACATGTACACACATACATGCGTGTGCGCGCGCACACACACACACACATGCATGCATGCATGAATATACACAGTCTGCATTCTGTATCTTGGATAATCAGGAACTGGTTCAATTTGTAGAATACTTTTCCAGTTACTGCCAATTCTTTTGATGGTTGTCATGTCTTTCTGTCTTTTTTTTTTTTTTTTTTCCTACTGAGGCAAGAGGAGAAATATCCATTTACTCGAAGATGAGAGATGATATCAAATGTTGTAAAATATTCAAGGCGTTGATGTCTCTACAAAATCAGTTGGCCTTTTAAACTTGATTATTAAGGAAAAGGAATCAAGGATAATATAACAACGAAAAGGTTATAGAAAGACTTCAGTATCTGTCAAAAGATTCTCTTTTTCTTAAAGCTACAAAATGTTTCACATATACACAAATTTTCTTCTTTTGCCGTTTTTGGTGCATTGACAGACACAACATGTTCTGCTTTTGAAACCTTTTTAACTCCCCTCACCCTCTGTGTGTGTGTGTGTGTGTGTGTGTGTGTGTGTGTGTGTGTGTGAGAGAGAGAGAGAGAGAGAGAGAGAGAGAGAGAGAGAGAGAGAGAGAAGTAAAATACCTACCAAAACAAATTAATGATGAATGGATTTGTTTCACTCTCAGCCTCAATCCTTTAAAGCAGGTAACCAGGGTGAGCATCTCAAATGGTGGTGGGAGCATGTGCCACCATCTGCTCACATCATGGCAGATAAGTTAGCAGAGAGTGTCACAAGCATAGGAGGATGAATATGACCTTAAAAGACCTGTCACCAAGACCTAAACTCACCAATCAGGCTTCACAAGCTAAAGGTTCCACAGCACTCCCTTCCCCAAAAAATAGGCCTACTATGTGGGAAACAAGCATTCAAAACATGATACTGTTGAGGCCATTTCAGATTCAGTCATAATAGTCTCTTGGGTATTACACTTCAAAATGGAACAAGATCAAGATAGAATAACAGATTTATTTTACCACATGACTGATAAGAGGCACAGTTTATGGGGCAATGAATGTAAGATACTAGATAGCCATCTATGGAGGCCAGCGATTCCTGAGAAATGGTAAACAAAGGTAAACTCTGCAATTGCCTCATACTAGTGATTTGAAAAACTGTCAACATATGGCCCAGAAACAGGGAACCAAGGTAGAGAGCAGAGGATGGAATCAAGCACCGGGAAGACCAAGGACACAGAGTTTACAGGACAAAATATCAAAAGGGGAGAGCTACAGAGAGGCCCACTCATGGACTGAGCAAAGCACTGCCTGATAATATACACGAAATTTTCTAAGAACAGGAAAGAAAGAATAGGTTTAGTAACTACTGTTTCCCAGACTCAAAACCTCATTACGCAGGGAACACAGTTAAGTCAAATATGTGGCCTTGCACTTTTTATTAGTTTAACACATGTAAGCGTCAGTAAAGTAGTTGAAAAGCGTTAACATGTGGATCAAATCAAGACTATCAAACTGGCAATGTAGTTTACAGGCAGAGAAGTTGTGTAGCACACACAATGCCCTGGCGTCAGTCAACAGCACCACAAAGAGGAACAAATTAGGCAGCAATAACCTGGGTCCATATGTTCCCAGGTATCTTCCAGTTTCCTTTATACTTATCATATTGAACATTGAAAACTTGAAGTATTATTTAGCCAAACTGTTCATCTTCTCTGTACATTTTCTTCTTTCAGTATAATGTGTATGTGATACTTGTTGGTTGTTCCCAGGCCGGAGGCTGTGCAGCCATTACGATCTATTTCTTGAAATCTTTAGAGATCATTGTTAGTACGGGAAACATTTACACTGTGCTTGGAATTTACCTTGGTACAAAGATAAGGCCTTTGTATTCTCTTAAATAAATCAGTAGCTACCCTGAGACACGAAGCCAGTGTTTCCTGCTGCATATGCAATAAATCACTTGACCTTAAAATAAATATCATTGCTTTAAAATTCTATCATAATTTAACTATGCTAAAGAGTTTACCTCCTAAGCTTTCTTCTTTATTTTCCATTTGCTTGAGCTCTTGGCTGTAAGTTTCCTCCTACTTTTTCTTTCTTTTTTTTTTTTTTTAATGTTCTAAATATTTCACAGGATTATTTCACTGTGTACAGAATCATTTCTCAGTTTCCAGCCACAGCCATATCCCTTGGCTTAAATGCTCAAGGTTAGTGCTAAGCTGTGTGATGCAGTTCTGTCAGTTTGACACTCTAGGATCACCTGGGAGACAGGCCTCTGCACATACGTCTGAGGGATGGATTATCTTGATTAGGCTCATTAAGGTAGGAGACCTGCCCACTTTAGGTGGTGTCATTCCCTGAGCTAGGATCCCAGACTGTGTAAGAGGGGAGAGGAAGCAAAGCACATTCATCATCATTTGCTTTTTGACTGTCAATATGATGTGAAAAACTGTCACAGTTCTTAATGTTGTGAATTCCCCACCATGAAGCCTGTGACCCCAAACTGTGAGACGTAATAAAGCTTTTCCCTTGTTGTTGTTGTTGTTATTGTAGATGTTGCTGTTGTTGTTGTTGCTGATGGCGACGTGTGGTGTTTTGCAGTGGTATTTTATCCCAGCAACAGTAAAACAATTATTATAACATCTGACCTCTCACTTTTTGTCTGGTCCCATATCCCCAGTTCTAAGATATACTATTAATCCTATGTCTCTCTGAAGTTACCTCACCACACTCACACACACTTTCATTTCACACTTACCCTAGTTCACAGAACATGCATGTGCCTCTCTGGTTAAAGCACTTACTTTCACCATATCTGCTGAGATTCAATTTCAATACAGTAAAATTCACTTCTTTGGCTGCACACTTTTATATGAATTTTCACAAATGTGTAAACATCGTGTAACCATCATGACAACTGAGATGAACAAAAGTCTCTAGTCACCACAAATCCTCTCATGCCATCTGCACTCAAATCTTTTCCTGACCCTCCCATGACACTGGTGATGTAGTTTCTGTGCCTGTATTTTTTGCTTTCCCAGAGGGATGTATAACTAGAATCGTATATTATGGTGCTTTGTAGCCTCACCCTGTCCAATTAGCATGATGCATTTGCAGTACATTCAAGCTGTTTCAGGGAACACGCTTGATCACTTTCCACTTTTCTTTTATTGTCTTTTTGTGCTGTTTTCTACTTGTAAGTCCTGTATTACATTAATAAGTGAAAATGGCAGTAACAAGACAGAAAAACCACAGTGGAACAGTAGTGGTCAGAGTACAACAAAAGCAGCAGTCACATTATGGTTTAGAAATAAAATGTCCTCCAAAGGGATTCACATATTAAAAGGTTTTCTCCAGCTGCTGGGAATATTTCGAAGGTTCTAAAAGTTTGAGGAGGTAGGGCCTCGCTGGTGCAGGTAAGACACTAGGAGCCTATCCGCCTTCCAGAGCCCTATCTGTCACTGTCTCACTGCTTCCTGCCAACAGAAATTGAAGATGCTCACTAACAGATGCTCCCACTGGCCATGATGCTCTTCCTGAGAGTAGGGGACCAAGAAACCACTGGCTGAACCCGTTGGTATGATGAGCCAAATAAAACATCTCCTCTCTTAGGTTGTTTCTGCCTGGAGTTTTGTCACCATGCCAAGAAAGTTTATAAGAAAGTTATCCGTGTTTTGAACATCATTTCAGAGAAAAATTCTCATCCTTCACTAAAGGAGATGCCTTCTGTGAACTTAATACAAAAACCTTTAATCAGATTAACGAGATTGTATCTCTTGCTACTTTACTAAGTACTTTCTAAGTATTTTTGGTTTTCTAATAACAAATGCTCCCTGTGAATAGACGGTGTTTTAAAGACTTTACAATGAGAACAGAGAGGGTGCTGGTCTTGAGCGTTCATCACTGTGTCTCCAGCTTTCACATCTTGAGTTATGTCACAGCACTCACGTTCTAGAAAACTGAAAGGAGCAAAAATCATTCTCATCTAAATGCAAATTGAGCCTGTGGGATGCAACTGGTTATTACCCTATGAATATTGACCACATTTTGCATTTAGTTATTATATTTGCTTTATTGTTGTTCATCCACCTAAGAATATGTGACATTTTGAATTCTCCCTTGAATTTGGTTATAGTATCTTACCAGCTCCCTCAATAATCAGTGACTTCAGTAAACCTTTGATGGCTGCTCATTTTTATCAGTATAAGGATTATTTTACCTTTTAATAAAAATAATAATTTCACAGCAGTGTGATGTAACAGTGGTAGGTGGTATATAGACAGGTGTCAATTTACCACTGGTGACAGACTAAAGAAATCATTCCAGCCGGATCTGGGATGGTCAATCAATGAGTTTATTGAAATTGCTAACAGAACCATTCATGACTCAGAGACAAGTACACCACTAAAAAATGTACATGATACCTTAAAAAGCTTAGCTCCTCACCCAGCCAGAAGGCAGTTCTACCAAAGAGTTATCTTTCTAGCAACTGTTATGGCTTGTATAACCTTGGTGGGGAAACCTTGTGAATCCTATGACTGTCTGAGTCTTCTCTGGGCCTCACACATGCCCTTACTTTGTGAGTCCCTGGTAGGAATATTCAGTTCTCTGAAAATGGCCACACAACACTCAACCCCTGTTTCCAGTCTGACATCTCTCTGTTCCCTCTCCTGTGAGATCTCCTGGGCCTTGGTAGGCACAATGTATATGTGTGATTATGTTATTTCATTTATGGTTGAGGATTTGACAACTAGCTATGCCACAGAAAGTCACCTGTTCCCACACGTAAGCAGTACCTTTAGCCCACTGCTGAGGCTGGCAGCAACAGCATGCTGTAGTCATAAATGCAAATGTTTGGAAGGCAATTTGACAGTCATGCCACATCAACTGGACAAAATAATAGTAGTTGCTTTCCTAATTGGAGCCTACAATTTCCTTGTTGTGGGATTTTTGCCCTGGCTTATAGCATAAGCATGAATTTGTGCTGGTAGAGAAGAGCTTAAATCCAATCAGCAAGCAGTTGAGTGCCTCAAGTACATTGTGTCATTATTGTACCAGTTGGCACATCTTGTGTGGCCTGCTGATAATACAGCGTGTAGTGTCCATAGCTGAGTGGGACTGTCACCAACAGTTTTCTTCCAGCAACCTGCATACTTCCTTTCCAGCACTGTGAAATCCAGATGGCAAGGAAGGATCATCCATCTTAAATGGAATTTCAAAGTGTGTTCTCTTCAACAAGAGGTACTCACCACCTAATTCTGGAATAAAACCAACAGCAAACAGCAACAGCCTTTACAGGCTGGCGACTCCACAAACCCTCTTGGCCAACATTTCATATGCAAGTAATTTAATCCTGTGTTTAATAAACATGTTGCTTTTGAGTGCTTTTAAGGTCTTTTTCTACCCATGCAAGATATTCTGTTTTTTCCATAAGCTTTTCTAAATCTGTAAGACACCCAGTGGTTAACATCATATTATAAACCTTTTCAGGGTTTGTGCAGGATGTCTAAGGGATCACTGCTGTTCATTTCAAGCCTCTGACAACTAGTTTTGCAGAGATAATTGAGTGCTAAAAGAGAAACAATATCAACATCCAGTACAATATTGGGTGCAGTGGTGTCAGGAAGGGACACTGTCCCAGCTAGTCCTCTATAATCCACAGCCATCTGGCCTCCCCATTATGGGGCACTCCTAGGAGACCATGTCACATCTCCCAGCCCCAGAAGCCTCCACAGGGCCAATATGAGCTGCTGGCCCACTTGAAGAAGGCTGAGGAGGGAGGCCATGTCTAGACAAGAGCCACAGCTGTCATCCCTCTATTGGTCCCACCTGGCTACCAAAAGGGCCCTGAGCTAGAGGTGCATTCCCCGTGCCTGCTATGCTCTCTCACAGGAGAGCACACAGTATCCCTTAGGGAATAATCACCCACCTCTGGGTTCCCCGAGTCCAGCTCCGGATGAAGTCTGGCCCCGAAGAAGGTTGAATGTAAGAGTTATAAGGGAAGAAAGAATCAGACGTGGGACACCTCTCAATTTCTTTTGATGAGAGTCAGGACAGAGAGGAAGCCTTGGTGGCTTTACCTGATATGACAACTTGTGTCTCTCCTA
Source organism: Acomys percivali (assembly GCA_907169655.1). Lineage (NCBI taxonomy): Eukaryota > Metazoa > Chordata > Mammalia > Rodentia > Muridae > Acomys > Acomys percivali. Next base: position 6,272,821 of record OU015742.1, on the reverse strand, counting down.
AGCTTTCTTTATACACAAAATCATTCCCTTAAAAACTTTAATCACTGGTTACACAGCCTGAAATCTTTTTTGGTTACATAAGTATATAGGGAACAAAGCAAGCAAACAACAAATTTCCCAAGAACTAAAAATTAACTTTGGGATAAAAATCAGTTTTCTTTTAAGTCAAAACTTTCTTCCTTATGATTGGTATCATAAAGTCTTGCAGTTACAAAAGATGTTAAACAAAGTGACTCTACTTGATTTTGTTTTAAATATGCATATAGTTGATAGATCAAAGACCAATCTCTCCATCTGATGCCCTAAACTTGTCTTCTTGACCCTTGGTTGATCCTTTCTTTTCCGTTTTTATATTTAAAATAAAACTATCATTTAAAAATATTGTGCAGCCTTTTTGCTTAGGTTTGTCCTTTTGTCTTTCTATAACATCAGAAAAGTCCTGGCCTATACAAGTTTATTCAAGAGATCAGGCAGTTCACTGAGCCAACATGCCTGTCTCTGTGACTTTGTCTTGAGCACCTGTACCAATACAATTTCTATCTTTACTGTGGTTTTGTAAAGGATAGAAAACTATTAGGACTTTAGGACTGTCTCCAATGCCTTCCTTTAACCTCACCACGAACTTATACTTCAATACAGTTTCTATCTTTACTATAATCCTGTAAAGGAATTTTAAAACTGTTTACTTTTGCTTTTAAGCAGGCACAAAGGACTGTTGATAATGGCATGATCAAAATCTCTTTCTTTCTAAACTAGTTCCTACTTTCTGAAGCTGAGTTTAAAGACCTAGTGATTTTAATTACAGCTTGTCAGCTTTCAAAGTTTCCCTAAATTTTTCTCCTTTGTTAATTCTTCTAAAATACTCTAAATCATTTACCAAAATCATTTATTAATAATCTAACAATGAATCTGAGTAAATTCTATAACAGACTCAATTTTCTGCATAGCTGTATTTTCCCAGGGAATCACCAATAACTTTATTAGTTTTTATTAGCATTAGCTTTTATGAATTCAATTCTAGCCTTTGGAGAGAAGCCTCTAACAGTGAAGAATTTCCGCAGTAAAGGGTCAATCCGAGGCATCCAGGCACTGGAACTTTGTCAGGTAGGCCTTAAGGACACCTGGTTGCTGGGGCACTGGGACTTTGTCAGGCAGTACCCGCAGAATTCTTGGCCTCACCACTTGGTCTTTCCTCTTCCCCTGTGCTGCTCAGCCATGTGTCCCCGCTTTCAACCCTTTGATAAACTTTTGACAGTTTTTAAAACTGCCTAAAAGGCAGCATGCACTGAATTTGGCTTCTTGACAATTATTTCCCCAGGGAAATCTAGGTTGGCACAAATTTTGCTGTATTTGCCTTGAGTAACCCAGATAGGTTTATTTGTCTGCTTTGTCCTCCTCCCTCTCCCTCTTGGAGTTGGTCTCGGTCATTCAGATCTGCCATATCTTCTACTTCATGAAGTTCACTTTCTTCCCACGGGGCTCTGCAGAGCCACCAAAACTGCACATCAGTGCTGGGATCCCTGCTAGTTTAGCCTTTCCTCTCACTCTCCTGTTAATACAGTCCTACCAGCTCTGTGAACTGGGCATCGAACACTGCCTTGCATACACTCAGTTTCCTCAGTAGCCTCTGCCATTTTTCTATCATCTGCCAGTTACTTATATTCATGGGACCCTCAAGCAGTGATAAGGAATTTCCCCTAGTGTTTGTCTGATTTTCTTTGTATTATGCAGCCTTTGTCTCAAACAAACGTATGGAGGGACACTGACCTTGGGCCCCTGCCTTGACTTCCCTTCATGATGTACTGTAAGGTGAAATAAACCCTTTCCTCCACAAATTGCTTTTGGTTATGATGTTTATTACAACATACTTTTTCCCCACCATTCCTTCCAAATGACAGACTAATTTTGAGTGACATCTGAATGTCTATTTCTTGTCATTCCTACCTTACACAGGAAAGTTCTTTGTTGGTTGAGCAAAAGCCACATGGCTTTATCACCACAGCCCACTTCTGACCATGTCCCATACACTTAGCTTCAGGGACTGCAGTATATTTCCTAGTATACCAGCTATTGTGGGGAGTGTCCCTGTACTCATATGGGAGACCTCATTCGTTAAAGAGGCATGCCACCCTCTTATTATGGTTGACCTTGGTTGCATGTGCTATTGCTATAGTAGGAACCGTGTAACTCTCATTACATCAGGGAGGCAGTCCTTGCCGTAAGACACAGAGAAAGGTGGCCATATGATAGACAAGTCACCCGCAGGCCAGCCTCAGCTGCATGTCTTATCTCTCACCGCAGGGATGATGTGGCCATCCTTCTGCAGCTCATCTTTGACCTTGAGTGGTGATGTACTATGTGATTTTCCTAGGAGACATGATTAGACAGCTATTTATCCCAGATAGGGCACTAATGACGGGCTAAAGAAAGGATTCTGCCTAGATGTAGTTCAACAAACCATTGCATTTTGGGACTTTTTAAAATATGGATGAAAAAGGTTATGTGCAGATGCATAGGTGATTATTCAAAAACAGCTGTGCAGGTAGTGATGGGACAAAATGGTGGATAGAGTGTGTGCGTGTATGTGTGAGGGGGGGGAAGTGGAAAGAGGGATCATGTTCAGCAAGCAACAGATTTCATTCTAATGCCCAGTCCTCAGATGGCTGCCTGTCTGTGAATATCTGAACTTGTCAACCTACTCTACTCTTGTCTAAGATACAGTGATCAGGTTTCTGTCACTGTCTATCATAAAGTCTTGTTTTGCAACAAGTTTTGAACATGTAACATTTGAACATGTAGTTTTTGTGTACAATGTAAGGAAGTGTGGGGCTAAAAAGCCACTGTTGAAGTGAACATAGGAGCCTCTCCGTTTAGACAGGAATTATTGTAGCTTGTAAGGGTCACCCAAAACCATAGTTAGAGGACCAAGAAATACCTTGGTGTGGCGACCTAGGAGTTAGAAGTGGGAGTCTGTGTATGGGGCATCACATCTGCACTCTGCACTTGATGTTGACAAAGACCAGTTTAGAGAAATGCACGCACCCTGGTAACCAACACTTATGAAAAATAACCAGGTACAAACTGTATCTTTAATATGATAACCAAAATTGTTTAAGAAATAGTTAACACTAGACCCAGGTACTGCATGTTTCCTGGCATTGTAGATGGCATCTCTGAAAACACTCATCTTCCATTTGGAAGATCATCAAGGTCAGGAAGGTATGGACCATGAGTAGGGTCTCTCAAGGAAGAGAAGTTAGGGCACAGTGGTGTAAAGGGCTGACGGGGAGGACAGAGTAGAAGAGGAAAGGGTTATTGGGGCTCATGGTTTCTGGACAATCTCCCCATCATGATGAAGAAGGCATGGTGAGGCAGCTTTCACCATGGAGGTGGGAGCATGTGGTTGAGGTTGCTATGGAAACCAGGAAGCAGAGAGTACAATAGGAAACATGGTCAGGATAGGGCCTGGGCCAGGTTGAGTCCAATATGGTTGTGGGCACATTGCATTCACAGGTTCAAGGACGCCAACTGTGAAATGATTAGCCCTTCACCAAGAAGCTTCCGGTGTGGGCATCTCTGACTCCTGGCCTGTTTCTTTTCAGCACATCTGCTGCTTTCTGAGACAATAAGGACTGAGCTTGCACATTTTCCTGTTTGCTCTACAGTGGAATTCTCCAGGCTGCCACAGTCTACCATCCCTTAGCAGCAAATTGACACTTGAAGCCGTGGAATCGGTTTAGTCTGAATGCATTAAAGGTCCAAATGAGAGTCTCAAGCCTGCACTTGCTGGCTCTTTCCTTTATATACGAAAGACCATTGAAATAAAGGAGAAAACAAACTTAAAGAATGTAATGAGAAAAAAGAAGACCGTTCGTTATGTTGTGGAATTTTGCCCTGGATGCTGCATAATTTCTGTCGTCTTGTCTTTTAATGTCTTAGCCGACAGGTATGTACATATAATGTATGTGCAAATGTATAAATATGAATATATGCCTATACACAGTATACATATGAATACAGAATTAAAGCTACTGATTTGATGCATGTGATGATTTCCTGTCTGCCATAGCAAATACAAATAGTAACCCCATAACCCACTTTGTCCTTTATACTCCCTTTGGGAATCAAGTTAGGTTTGATTGTCAGTTGTTTTTTTTTTTTTTTCAAAACTGAAAATTTTGCTTTTTCAGTGAACTCTGTATCAACTATAAATCCTGTGGCATCGTTGTTATCCCTATGTTTTCAGCTAGGCTCCCAAGTCCAGTTTGTAGTTTAATTCTGTGGGGAAAGGAATCAAAGCAAAATTCTGCGGTGCTCACGTACCTTAACAGGATGAATTGTTGCCTTGAAATTATAAACATAACAAGGGGGAATCTACAAGTTTGGCAAACAGAATACAAGTAACTGGTATACACTATTTATTTGTAGTTACAGTTTAGCTTTATGGTACATGTCAAAAGTGTATACTTTGATTTATTATAAAGATAAAGCCGTAGTTTGTCTATTTTCTGCAGGAGGCAGTGGGGGTGAAAACAGCTAGGGATTACAGAATTCGGTGTTGGGTAGATGTTTGTTTCTATCAGAACTGCCTTTCCAGTTGTCTTACGATGCTCTCTTCTGTGAAAAACCAATTTACAGTTGGCCCTTTAAATTTTAAGTACAAATCAGACAACTTCAACTCAGAAAGAAATGGTAATTCGTTCGCTAAATTTAAAATGCAACAGAAATGCGTATTGAGACATCAAAACAGAACATGAAAGCAGGGATTACTAGGCCATGAATCAAGACAGAGGTGAGTTTCCGAAAGATGATTACTGGCCTTCAGGACACACTGGTCCCCGCAGTCACTGCCGTCCCGACAAAGAGGCTGATATTCTGAGATACATTTTAGACAGCTTTTTCAGGCTTTAACCCTAACCAGAGTCTTGGGCCTATTAAACTAAACCAGACCCATTTGAGCCTAAGATTCCAGGAGCTCAGCGCATCAGCAGGAAACCAGCCTTTACACACACTGCAGAACAGCAGCGACTTCTCTTGGCAATCCATAGAATCTCAGACCCTAAGACTTCCTTGAGTGACCGTCACTGCTGATACCCAGGTGCTAGGAAACGCCCTTTGAAGGAAGGCTGTTTATCCTGCCCTAAACAGGATATTCCTGCAACCAAATTTAGAATATAAGGACCAATACAAAGTCTAAGATAAACAAGCACCCAGAAACACAGGGCATCATAGAGTCAGCCAAAACAAAAAACTAACAAACAAACAAACAAAAAAAAAACCAGAGAAATTAGCAGGAATTTACAACAATCTCTAAAAAATATAAATATATGAGGAATTACCTGTGATACATAACTATAAAATATTATTTCTGAGTAAGCAAAGAAATTGAGGGTCATCAATATGTGCTTAAGTTAGTATTAAGGACATAGTAAGATACTATGAGGCAGGGATCGGCAAACCATGACCCAGGACTCAAGCGTGTTCTGTGACTGTTTTGATTTGGTTTGGTTTGGTTTTAGTTTCATTTGACAAGTGAGCTAAGATATTTTTACATTTCTAATTGTTTATTTTATGCAAAGAAAGAAAAAAACAAGTGGTGGGATGAGACGTACCATCCCCTCTGGAATTCGTCCCTAAGATGTCTGACAACAGTTTGGAGAAAGGAGAACAAATGAAGTTCAGCTATGGTCAATGTGTTGCATCGTTGCACATACAGCTGATGCAAAACCAGCAAAGACAAACGACGGAGCTCCCATGTCAGCCCCGACCTACGGTGGTGAAACTGGGATGTGTGACCAGCCACATCAGAGCAGGAAAGACAGGAGAGCTGTCACTGGGAGAGGGGGAAGATGGAAGAATAAGCTTTAAAAGGGAATGCACTTGATTCCCGTCTGTGACTGCTATCAAAACGCTGGCAGCAATTTGCTAAAACGTACTGGGATAGTTTATGAACTTCCTATATGTGCATTCTAGTTTGAGGATGAGACAAGGCCTATTTTTGTAGGTCAGGTCGTCCTGGAATTATGAAACATAGGGTTGCTCACACTCCTCCCTGCCTCAACCTCTTCAGTGCTGGAGTTAAAGGCGCAAGCCATGAGACCCAGGTGGCATCCTGTTTTGTGGGGAAAATGTTTACGAGGCAAATTTCATACAAACCAGCAGAAAAGGGAGAGAAGGAGGGAGGGAGAAGGTGACTAGAGGAAGGAGGGGATGGGAGTAAGAAAGGGGAGGAGAGGAGGGTTAAAATCTCATCTTCTAGGCAAGGTTGATGTTTATAGTCTAAATTGGAAAAAATTCCTAAGCAGTCTTTTCAACCACCCCTTGAGTCGATAGGCAATTTCATAGGAAATGACTGGCCATTTGTATGTTTATAAAGTACTTGGCTTGAAGGAAAGGTCAATCGTTCTTGCGGGGAATAAAATATTTATGAAAATTGCCTCAGCTTTCTGCTCCCCACCTGCGGTGGCCCAACACACCTGGCAGTGTGTTAGCAATGTGCCTTTCCTATGTTGCCCACCTGTGGTGGCCCCTCACTTCCTGGCAGTTTGTTAGCAATGTGCCTTTCCTATGCTGGTCTCTGACCTTTGGGGGACATTTTTACCACACCCTCTATTAGAACTCACTCTTTCCCCTGGCTCTCAAGGGCTTTTTTTTTTTTCTTCTTTTTTTTTTTTTATTCTGAAAATATTCTTCTTACCTTCACTGAAATGACAAGTAATAAGTACAGTGAGTGACAGTTTTAGAACATGTGTCATAAGAATTTTAATACTATCGTACTGTACAACTTCTGGGCAACATGGGGGCAGGAAAGGCATTCACGTTATGTTCCCTACAGCTGGGCAGAGCCCAGACTGAATCCATTATAGAGCAGCTTGCCTGACACCATGTAAATACATTAGTCAGATGCCTATGAGTCTCAGAGTAAAGGAAAGACTAAGTATACTGCATGAAATAGTCCAGTGAAGGCATTAAATAAGTTTCTTGCTCTAAAAAAAACTCCAAAATACTAGTAGGCGGAGTATACTCAAGCGCTGTTCATTATACAAAGCTGTATCTAGTTTATATGCCTTCTAAATTTCCATATACATCAGCAGAGTCAATTCCCACAATTAAATCTAATGACAAGAGTCAAGGCCACTCAGTTCTTGTCAGATAGAACTAAGCTGGGCCTCTTCCTTGCTAGTCCAGTCTTGAGCAATTTGCATAATCTCCTTGAAGCCTCACATTCTACAGCCAGAATAAATGATGGTGATAAAAGTAACTGTTTACCATAAAGAATTAGGAAAATAATATAGCAAGTACATAGTCCTGGCAATAATGTCCCTATAACTGCCAGGTGCTGCTCTTCTGTCTATGACCACTTCCACTTCCCTCCAAAAAAAAGATCTTTCCTCCTGGTTCATCCTGTCCTCCAATCGAGACACACCAAGGAGTCCTGTATCCCTTTCAATCCCAGCATCCCTCTCCCACAATTACCACATCCAAGTTGTCAACTAAGTAACTCAAACTGTCCTCAACCTCACCTACTACCGACTGCTAGGGCCTTCTCTTTCTTTCCCAGGCACTGTGGGATGTTCACTTTCATGGTCGCCAGCTTTGCTTACCCTCTATTTGTATGCTGACTTGTGAATATATTGCACATCTAGAGGATCTGTGAAAGGCTGACTCGTGAACACCTGGTCAACTGAAAGACTGACGTTGACCCTCCTTGGGGAAGAGCATTCCTGGAGGGGAAATGCTGTGCACCAAGCCCCTGAGACAGAAGCATCTGAGTTATGCTGAAGTCAGAGTGCTGGGGAATTCAATTTAACTTAATCCACCACCACAGTCTAAACCATGTCACTGACCCTCTCTGAGTTTTATGGGTAGAAACTGATACGTATAAGCAGACAGTGACCTTCTTCTCACATCACATTTGAGGGAGGCGTAAAAAACACAGACCAGGCAGAGCTTCCCTTGAGTCAAGGCAGCAGACGCTAGAACACAAATAGAGACTTGTAAACAAATGTTACCCACAGACCCACAACACCAGCCAATGCTTCGCATGCCACCCACAAAACAAAGTCCAACCTCTGTTCCCAGACCACACCCTCTCTACTTCCACCTTCTCTCCTGGGATGCTCTCCCCTCCTGTGGCTTTCCAGTGGTTCTTCAAAACCCCACTTTCATATCAGTTCCTCTGATGAGCCCTTGGTTCCCTTGTCTCTGCCTTTCACCAAAGTGGAGCTACCTTCTCCTCTGAGCTATCAGCACTCAGGCTATGATCACATGATTATAATTACTGTCTGCTTTATACAGAGACAGCTTCGAGGTTTTGTTGGGTTTTTT